>CM069858.1:148586617-149081617 GCA_036172795.1 Pelodytes ibericus
CTTTTAGACCATGCACAAGCAGCAATTTGTTTGAGCTATGCTTGGATCATAGGAGTTGACAAATCCTATGAGCAATGGCTTTTAAAATCCTAACATTTACATGGTGCACTTTGAAACTCCTCCTAAAACTAGCCAGTCCTGTCATCTCCACACAGTCTGGGAGACAAATTAAGAATACTTGCTTAATCTTTTCCAGTTTGGTGGCTTGCAAATTGTGGATTTTATCATAATTTCAGAGAACTTAAAGATTTTTAGGTCACTAAAACCAAAAAACAAACAAAAGCTAGAATAGAGCCATAATATTTGGACTGTTAACCACACTAGCACTTTGGCACATTGTCTGGCCAGATGTAATCATAAGGCAACCATGCATACCAAAATACTAGCTTACTTCCCAGCAGTGCTACAGTCTCCCTCGGTGCATCTACTGCACACATTAGACAACTAGTAAATATTTTAGAGGTTTGGGAGAGTTGGTCCCAACACTGTTGTGTTCTCACTCAGACAGAAAACATCCCTGGTGGTTTAAATAAGTGGGCTGCTGACATGAGTGGAAGTAAAAGCCTGTGACAGGTGTGAGAGGGGGAGGGAAGAAGGGTATGGTGAAGGTAGCAGAGGCTATGAAAAAAAATAAAAAATTTTTTTAGATTGAACGTGCACATTCTTAGTAAGGGATACATCCAACCATTTCAGACAACTAAAATGCTGCAATACATGCTAGAGATAGAATTGTTACAGGAGACCCAGGTCTGGAGTAAGCAGGACATTTGGTTCCAGCCATGAAGCCAGTCATCCGCCACTCATTTATCACACTGAACAGCCATAGACCAAGTTTGCAAATTAAGACTATTCCAAACCAAAAAGGACATGATCCTTAATTGTACAGCAACACCGACTGATCAATGGTCAGAACCAGGTGAGACCAAAACGATAGATCTGCTATTGGATTACCGCCACAGCACATCACAGGGCTCTATCCATTACAATCTTTTAGATAAATGACCTAAGATGGACACAGATGAAACATTACTATAGATTCTCAACAGTTTTGATCACTTTCCAAATCAGTGGTAAGATCTCGTCTGGAAAATGCAATACAATTTTGGGCACCAGTCCTTAAGAAGGATATTATGTAACTAAAAGTGCAAAGGAGAACTACAAAATGAATAAGGGGGCTTTGGAGGATCTTTTATGAAGAGACTTATAAAGTTGCATTTATATAGACATTATAAAAAGGCATCTTAGAGGGGATATGATAGATAGAGATTATATATATATATATATATATATATATATATATATATAAATAAATATGTGCAGGGCCAATATAAAGAGCTCTCCAGCAACTACAACACCAGCCCCCCCCCCTGACAAAAATCCTTAATGAGAAAAAAATAAATAAAAAAAAAAAAACGCTACGAGGTATACCCCTCCTTTAATTTAAAAGCACACATCAAACTCCTTTAATTCTTTCGGTGCCTGCTGAGAGCCCCAAAAACAGCACTCATTTCTATTTTGTAAGGCTAGAAAATGTCTCCTGCCATTTCCCCAGAAAGCCTGCATTTCTGATTTTTTTTTTTTACTAATCCGTCCCATTGTGTATTCCATATCACACAGGAACCGCAGTTGGTCTCGCAGTTGCCATATCGGAGACATTTTGCCAGTTGCGACAAAAAAAAAATAAAAAGTGGTGAGAAGAATCTGTTCTCCAGACATGACTGGCCAATCGATATGAATCAGTGCGACCTCTGGACTGATGCTAAAGCTCCTGATCTTGTTTAGGTTATAGACCACTGACCAGAGAACTTTGACACTCACATCCCCACCAGATGTGTACATAGTCCCCCCCCACTTCCTTACCACATCTCCAGCACAATTTGGTAGCGAGAGGGGAGAGTTTAGCCAGCCTTGTCAGGTGAGATACCAGAAAATGTCTTAATTTGAATTGGTTTTCAAAATATTAATATTGAAAAGTCTTGTGGCATACATGTGCTGCCAATCATTCTGTGAAATACTAATGTTCAGGATTTTTTATTTATTACTCAAATGTCATTCCAAATGCAATATTTCAAAATGTGAATTTGCCTTGTCATCCGATTGACTTTTGACCACTTAAATATTGATTACAGGGCCTTCCTCTATCGGAAGTACTTGTGCTAGAAAAATTTTAAACCCCAAATACGTGAAAATGTCTTGATCTCTTATGTCAAATTCAGATTTTAACCCTAAAAATAAAAAAAATTAAAAAAAGTTTGAGGTCTGAACCTTGTTTAAGATCTTTTATATTTCTGATACCAGCTTAGGTTTAAATCTGAAGCGAGTCAATTACATTCTCTACTTTTAATTTTTATGACTAGATATGGCAAGGTTATTCTAAAAACAGCAATTACTTACAGCCATGGATTGCCTGGACTATATCAGATACTCTGAGAAGCAAATACTTTATGGTCATCTCTTATAGCATACCCCTTAAATGGTATGTTTAGTGCCCAAAACGCATCTTCCAAGTATTAATGCATAGTAATGTGGTTTCAAAGTACTTAAAAATGCACATTTTACATTGCTTACAATATAAACCACACTAGCCGAGTAAAAGTATTTTTTTTGCTGCAGGAACCAGTGAGAATAATTTCATTCAAATGGAATTTCCGGTCTCTAGGGATGTCAGACAATGTGTTGCACTGTTAAGAGATCCTATGTGTACAAGAGAAAAGTCACTTTGAATACATTGTGTGGACTCAACTTTGTATGCTCAGTGTCTACATAATCAGTGCTGCTGCACCTGCAGTAAACATGCCAAGTAATCACTGGGGAGGGCTTGTCAATTAAAAACATGATTTATGCAGAATGCCTGCATCAAATACCACTGGAAAAAGCTGGCACTATACAAGCAGCAATCTTCATCTTGCACCAAAGTGAATTTGGAGACTAGACAGTCCATTTAATGATGAGAGCTTTGGGATTTGTTATGCAGATTTAGTTTCTCCCTCAGAGTACTCATGCAAATTGACATTTTAGAAAAACACTTATAGATTCACAAGGAAATATAGCATTAAGTTGTTAAAATTCCTTAAGGGGTTGTACAATTTTAGATCCATACTGCGCTTTGTTTGCTAGATTACCTTAAATCTCTATTGTAAGTAAACTATTCTCACTCTCCTACAAACATTGGAGTTAGTGTACAGTCTGGATTGTATGATAAATATTTAGCCTAGTTATTTTTGGCCCCATGTTCTTCCCCAGGAAAATACCTCTCAATAGATACTGCCAGGGAACAAGCTGATAAACCAAATTTGGTTGGGCCAGACTGCAGGACACTTAAGTGGTCAAGTGCTTAAGATTTTCCGTGCATATTTTTGGCATGCAATTTAGGTAACTTGTACCCACACATGACATTTATTACAGCATAGAAGATTTAATGTGTGATCCATTTGATATAGGTTTAAATGGACCAGAAATCAGACTGGTTTCCCCACAGTTTAGGGAGTTAAATCCTGCTCAGGATCAACAAATTGTCTGTCTGCACCAATAAAAAAAAAAAAAAAAAAAAAAATAAATGGTTTGAGAGTTAGGTATGATTTATACCACAAATAATCAGAGAGGCCACTAGACAGAATAGGTCTGGTGGAAATTTTGGTCTGCCTCATGATCCATGAGGATACGCCTTTACCATGACTCAGAGATTGGTCTTTCTTTAAGCACTGCTGTGCGCAGCCATGGACAATCTGTGCAACAAAGCTGCTTTCGGTGATAGATTTAGCTACAGATTCTTGCACTGAACACCACTGGCCAAAGGTTTTTGGCTTTGAAGGAGACAAACCTTCCTGATCAAGTGGACTACAGTTGAAAAAACAATCCATAAGAACATACTTTACGCCCATAGAAGTGTTCAGGCCACATGCAGATGCATCTCTAACCTGGCTACATTTAACATGTACAAGAGGTGAATTTATAACTAGGAGTACAGATGCAAGATATTAGAGTTTCATCATAGATCAATATCTTGATAGTCTATAAAATGTTATATCCATTAAGGCAGGATTTTGAGACTGCTTAGACACACAAATGACAATAGTGGTGTTTCCACAGTCTGGGGAGATAGTGCCAGATTTGTCTGCAGTCAATTACAATCTAGAGTTACTGGGGAGACACCATACTAAATTATACAAGACAGCATTGCTTATATGAATAAGTATGTACAATGTGCATGTTTGCATGCAATTCCCAAGCACATAAAATCAAACAAAAACCGCCACCGGCTGCAAATAAATCATTTTGCCATAAATGGTGTCAAAAAAATTAAATAAACCTACAAGCGGGTTTTCTCTAGGTCAGTTCATAAAGCCTTTCAACTGGCTCTACAGTGTTTGCACAAACAGCCAATCAGAGCAGGGGTGTACCACCACTAGTCAAACGGGGGTTTGTATGGTCTTCAAATAGGTCCACTGAGGGTTGATTCCTTTGAAAACAAGGGTCTCTGCACTAGCAGGGAGACAGTCGCTGACCAGCATCCACAAACAAGCATATTCCAGCTCATACCAGTGAAATGTATAAAGCTCTGTTGTGCTTACTCATTACTCCTTTACTGGAAAACCATTGGGCATCTGGATAGGAGGCAAAACATCTGTAGAAGTCAGGATTTTATTGTTTTGTTAATTAACAAATCGCACATTTCCCATGTCTTGAACATTAGAACTCTAACTTAGTTATTGGATCCAATAAAAAGTTAATTATGGAATTTTACCTACAAGGAAAGTTAGTTTTAGCTTCCTGAACATGCACGACAAGAGGATAAATGAAAAGTAACAAAAATTGCATGAAAAGAGTTTTAACTGTCTGTGGTGTCTGGCTTCTCACCGTGATATATTTGCACAATGGTACTGGAATAAAAAAAAAAAAAAAAAAAAAAAAACAATACAACGAGAGCTGGACACACGGAAGTTAACACGACATTTCGGCACCAGAAGAAAGGCTTTGTGCCGAAACGTCAAGTTGACTTCCATGTGTCCAGCTCTCTCGTTGTATTGTCTTTTTATTCCAGTACCATTGTGCAAATATATTTGTGTCATTACATAGTCCTTTATAATCTTTTGATTTATAATAAAATGCTGATTAACTACATTTGTGTGTTCCTATACTTTGATACTTTTTTTGAGTCATTGTAGCAAATTACACATTTCCAATTGAAAAAAATAGTTAATTTGCATATCATATAACAGAAAACAAAAAGCCCTAAAGGCTCATTTAAAACATGTTTTATTATTTTTATCTAATGGCATTGTAAAGTAGTTGTGATTCAAGACTAGCTACTCCAATGCCAGTCACCCAAGCCCAGTTAAGAATTCAGAAGGAAAGAAAAGCCCCCTAGAAGAGAAAAAAAAAAAAAAACCCCAACTGTCAGCTATGTGGCAAACAGCATGCAAAGTGGTAAAGACAGACCCTAACTAGTACCAAAGGGGCTCAACCTCCACATTGAGTATGGCAAGTTACGGTCACTATTATTAGGATATTTGGCTGGCAGCATAACCATAGCTTTAACTATCATTTATAGAGGATCTGGAAGATCAAGTAGAGATCTAGCAGGAAAGCAGAAAATCCCTGCTACTAGCAGGACATTAAGAGCCATCAGCACAATACACCTGTTCAGCCACAAGGAAGATTGGGTCAGTGGTTCCTAGAGCCAGTTGTAACAACCTCTAAAAACCATCAACTGTTATCACGGCTATAAACCAAGTCATGTACCTGGAGAATGAAATGCTAGATATATTACAGCAATTTATGAGAGCTCACTGGTGCACAAGTCAATGGACCATTCTTGTAAGAGCCCTTTAGTGTTTAGTATTTAAGAGACCTGAAGTAACGACAGACATCTGAAAGAGGCATTTGAGACTTCTCACCAAAACAACCACAAACTGCACAATACAGTTGGCAGATTCCCAGAATGTCTAGCAATATCAGATATTCACAGTTCACTTGTTGGTTCAGTCTTTGACCTACAATGCTTGAACAATAAATACAAGATGAAAATCATTCACAGAATGAAAAACTACCACAGCTTCAAAATAGTTATTCACAGAACTGAGGGGGAAAAAAAAAAAAAAATATATAAATAAAGTTTACACCAGATGTAAAGTTCTAAAAACAAAAAAATACCAACACACCGTTGAGACTTCTTTGTACCTTTTGAGTGTGTCCCATCAGCACAGAGGCAGTTACTCTGACTATATAGGGTAATGTTTTGAACAGTGCACTAAATTGGGACAAATAATGGAAATACAATAGTAAACAATATGTTCTGGTGATTCAATGAGAGACATTGGCCCATTATGCTGCAGAGCACTTCAGGTTCAAATCATTTTGCCAGTAGGTATAGAGAAATCTTTATTTAGAAAGTCTTAGCAGGAAGAATGCATGGAGTTCTCTTTTTCAAGTATGATCTGGTGATCAAGTCAAGCACAGTATCACAGAAAATCTCTCTCTCAACACATTGCAAAAAGTGTTAATTTGGAATAGTTAATGGAAAGAATCAGTAGAAGGTGTAAACATGATTAGATGTTTTTACTAGCAAATATTAAAATGAACATTTTAAAAATGTATTGTACATAAAATAAAAAAAATATTTATGTTTGATGTCAGAGCAGTCCATAAATATTTTTTAGCATCCTTTAAGATGACAAATACTGCTATTCAAATTTTCATGGAATACAAAAAAGCGGCATTAGAAATGGATATTAAAAAAAAAACAAAACAAAAAAACTGGGCAGTTGCAAACATCCATTGCCTCCAGTGAATTGCAGTGTAAAACGGTCGCCCTATATAAATAAAAAAGTTAATGTAATAATGATATACAAAGAGCAATTCTGGAGCAGTGGTCTGAGTGGCTGTGTGCAGAGTATTCCAAATAAGGTACTAAAACAAAAATTATGTAGATTTTTTTAAATATCTAAATCCCTTGAGTGTTAGAGATTTTGCCATCAAGATTAACTGTTAAACACTAGAAGAGTAACATTACATTTAAAGTAAACTCATTACCCCCATCTATTTTAAAAATCTACAGCAGGGCCTACTCTACCAATGTTTAATAAAAAACCCTGTTGAATTTTTTTTTTTTTTTTTTAATTTAAATTGTCCATGAGCACATTTTTTTGGACAGCTTGGATTTAACACATTATTGGGATACAGACCGCATTTACTTCTTGTAAGCATCAACTGAGTTGCTCGCATGCAAATGTGCATGTTTTAATGACACCAATCATTCCCCCAGTTAGGTCACAAACTAGTGTTTTAACAGCAATAGGCAGGCCTACAAATGTTTTATTCAATCCTTTATAATTTTGTGTATTTGAAATGTGTACTTCATATCTGTACTCCCACTTAATGTTTTTGATTTAACAATATCCCAACTAAAAGAGAATACATTGGGTCCTAAAAACAAAACGTTGAAATGGCAAGGTATACTTTGATTATACAGGCAGTTTGTTTTTATGTTTTCCTCACTCTGGGTTTGAAATAAAAAAAACAAACAAAAAACAAACAGAAACTAAATGTTTTCAGGAGAATGTACTCTTAAGTTGGCTCAAATGCAATATCTAATATACCAGGAATCTGCCAACAGTAGCCAGAAGAAAATGTTTAAATAAAAAAACATTTAGCATTATGGCAGGGTGCTTTAATCGGATAAGATAAAAAAAAAAAAAAAAAAAAAAAAAAAAAACTATAGTTATGGCAAGTTGTTGAAAAACCATTTAGAATGAATTGTATCTACCTCAAAGGAAGATTGTGGAAAAATGTTACAAAGAGTTACATGAAATATTCCAAATTACAGACAGCACGTGTAATTCAAAATACAAGTAAATACACCCGCCACCTCAGTAACAGTACTAGATCTCCAAATATCACTAAATTACTGCATACATATATTAGACTGACCCTGAAGACAGGTCACAAAACAAAATGGCAGTTAAATGAAAGAGCTACTATAACGTAAAGATTAACTAGAGCTTAGGCAATTAGTGTTAGCACCAGAGGTGCAAGGTCATTGAAGAGAAACTCTGAAAACAGGCTAACCTGTTAGGATGGGCAGGCTTGGGAATTGCACGGATGCTTCTTTGCAAGTCAACATTTTCCCCCCATTACTCAGGTCGCTATTTTGCTTTTGAGCATCATGGGAAATGTAGTCCTAAAAAAGCTGGGCTGCTAAAGATTAGAGCATCAAAGTAATACGGACTGCACAATCTCCCAATAGACCTAAGCAAGTAAAAGGCCATAAAGCTAACGAGTTCCACAGAACAAGACATAACTTCAGAGGAATGAGAAACACCTGAACGCAAAGGTAAAAGTAAAGGGTGGATTAAAACAAGACAGCAGTTTTACAACACGAAAAGTAATGGGAAGCAAGGCGGGTGTGGGCAGGTAGGGTGGAGAACAGGATCACACTTACCTCTTCTTCTATGTTATTATTGTGCTCACTATCTGTTTTAAGGGTACTCATGGCGTATAGACCAACAGCTGTTTCTTCTGCAGAGTCCACGGTGGCTGACTTTAGGGTTCTTGCAGGGAAGAGAATGTGTTCCTTATTTCTGTGCTGCTAGGCTTGTGATGGATACAGATGGTGGTGGGTCTTTGAACTCAATGTCTTGTAGTTTCCACTTCAGGCGGTGAAGAGGTGCACAGTGTGGGGTGCTGAGAGAGGTGTAGATGTAAGTGTGAAGGTGGGAGAGTGCAGGAGAACTGGGTAAAAATGAGGAGTCTTTATACCACCCTTTCCACTAGTGAAAGCTTAATTAAGGAGTGGGGGGAGGATGGAGACTGGGGAGCGAATAAGGAGTTGAGCAGCAGTTCAGCTCTTCCAGTTTGTTCATCAATTAAAGTTAGATAGGAGGAGAGGCTTGGGAGGGGTGGAGGGCTGTGACCAATGCTGGTAATGGGATCAGCTGTGTGTCCTCCTCCCTGTGTATCCTGGGAGATTAATCAGCCAATAGTGTCATCCTCACAAAACCAGCTGCTTTTTAACAAAATAAAAGTTATTTAACTTCAACTTTGATGAACTTGCATTATTGAAGTTTCTTAAAGGAACTATGTTATGCGTTCCAGCGTGTCAAGACCATCTGGAGTTACTCGGGCTAATACACAGCGAAGTAAAAACTATCAACCTTTGTACTAAAGCAGCACTAAGGAACAACATTTGCCACTCCAGCATTTGTGGACTATATTTCCCATGATGCTCGGGTGCAGGAGTGGTAAATGCTAGCTACATCTGCCGTACGGGTTAAGAAGGGAATATACTTTATGAATGTTGCTTAACCCATCACTCTTTCACAACCAACAGTGCATGAAGTAAGCACACACCAAGTCTCCCACTTCCACTTTAAATTCCACCCGGGTAGACCCAAGAATAATTAAGACAAAATCTACTAAACATTGTTTATATTGTGAACGTAGAGAATAATAAAAAAAATGTTGTTAGCAGAAATGCAAGCACATGCATATATTAAGAGAATACACATAAAGGAGTCTGTTCTGTCTACTGTGGATGACATCACCCTGTGACTTGATAGTTCACCTTAAAGAGTAGTTTATTTGCATATAAAGGCACAGGTGATTCCATAAACAGTAGACACCACAAGCACAATTAAAATAACCTTTCTCTTAATTTATGCATTTGCTTGCATTTTTGCTATTCTTTTGCATTCACCTTATAAACAAAGTTTAGGTGATGGAAATGGAGGAGATCATTCAAAGCTTGCGCCAGCTAGGACACCCTCTTGGAGTGATGCTTGTTATTGATGCCGTTCCTGATTTTTTCTTATTTGTAATTACCTATTTTTTTTTTTAAATAAAGACTTTCCTTACTGGTTGACAATGGGTGATGAAAGTTTTAGTCCAAATGCAGTTGGAAAGTCATTCCATATTTGGTTTATCAATTATTTTGTGACATATGGGAAATACTTGTGTCCTGGAAAATATCCCCACTTCTCTTGTCTCTACTGGTTCTCTCTATTAAGGTTATCTTTGAAATGTGTGGTAAAAAAAATAATTAAATATTACATATTTGCCAAATACTTTTAAACAATTTGTGGGATAATAAAAATTAAATGCCAAAAACAGTCAGTTAATTGTGTTTATTATTTTCCCTTTCTTTTCTGATATATGTTGCTCAGAAGGTAAATGTAACAGGATAATAGGATAATATTGTAGTATTAATAATAATAATACAGATAAAAGGAGAAGTTAGTATTTTTATTCTAGCTTTTCATTTTAGCAAGAACCGAAAGGGGCGTAAATGTATTAAGATCTTTGCTATGAAATACTGCCACTTTAACATTCTAGTGCTAATCTGTACCTGGACACTTTATTTGTTTATTTCTGAGAAAGCCGGATATTACCGGTGAAACGCCTTGAGAAAACATCATATTTGTACCTCGGAGTGGTGGGAGTTGGAGTTGCACAGACTCTCCCCCAGTTGCGAGCTCATAGTGCACATGTGTATATGCCTATGTTTCTGTAAGTGTAATTTTGTATTTTATCTGTGTTTGATTTTGGATACTGCGCCATTGGCTTATTAATCTTTTATAGATTTATTAAAAGAAAACTTTCCATGAACGGGAGGATCATCAGTGTTTTCTGTGGACGGGCTTTTTAAGAAGATTCGTTTGTGAGTGTATATATGCCCCACTATACACCTCCTGTTACACCATACAGTGTTACACTACGATACTTTGTTTTTTCTCTTCCATGTTTTTGCACTCCCTCATTTGTTGTGTTGCTGTTTAAAAAAATAGTAAGAAAACCATTAACTGGGATGCTGAATTGTTATCTAATCCAGGGGTGGGCATCACCATTGATAATTGCCAAAAGCACCAAGAATAAGCCATTCTCAGTGCTTTTGCCAATTATCAGTGCCTTAGAGAAACTGAGTTACACTGATGCTATAAGGTGCTATATTTGTATGTGGCTAACTAAATACTATCTATAGGATATTGTGCAACTGGGCTAAATGGAACCCATTGCATAACTGCGATCAGTATATAGTTAGCCAGACTTTGTGAATATTATATGTGTGGTGGAGACACCGACAGCCGGTTTAGTCAGATACAGGGTAAGCAACCCGGACTTATACATACAGTATTTTCATACACACCAATTGTGGAAGCATTTATATATAGTTAGTCACACACAGAAGTGGTATAGAAGGATTGTGTTTTAATCTCGTGCTTATCACCCTCCTGATTACCACCTTCTGAAGAGATGTTCTTGGTGGTCCAGTGCATTCCTTGCATCATAATCGACATAGTGCCCAGAGATCATGTGACATTTTCAGTGAAGAACCACAATGGGGCAGAGAAGGAAGCCTATTGAGTGGCAGAGGCACAGTCACAACTCCTTCAAGTTACAGCCACTGGGACACTATAGTCAAGCCATTATATTGCCTTGCATATAGTACTATTGGCTTTGGGACAAGGACAAACTGTACTCATTGAATCTGTCACAACACATATGGTTAATTTCACTTCACATTCAAAACACTTGTGGCAACATTAAAAAATAAGTTGCCCACCTAGTATCTAATCATTTAAAAATATGATGAGACCAGCTCCATGAATGTTACTTTGAGAACCTTACCATTCAATCTGACAATATACCACATATACAACTCACACTCTTACATACATAATGCATGCTACCTGTTTGTTGCACATTGGTTTATTGTTATATATCCCAAAACATTAATTTAAAATTATTCCTTTCTTACATTTCAGTACAGAAGAATTGTAGGATCTTTATAAATCCCACTTTATGGAATAAGAGGTTCTAACTCCTTCCTCTCGTTTACATAAGTTCAGCTGAGAATGTGTTCTGCTCTATGTTTGTGTACATGACATGTCTGTGCTGCTCTGCAAGTTCTCCATCACATTCTGAAGAAAGGAAGAGCAGAGACATAGTAAAACAATGGGATGATTTTGAATAAAGCTGATGCGATTGTAAGCGTGTGAAGAGTAACCAATCAGAAACCAGAATGTTGACCTGCTCTATTAATGTGAATTTATTACAGATCAGTATACTGTGACATTGCAAAACACACTAGAAATAAACAAGAGGAAGGCTAAGCTTGTAAAAGAGTACAAAGGATTTATGTTATGTTATGTTATGTCTTGTCTGTAACACTGATTAGGTAACATGCTACATAGAAATATGATAACAATTATAATAAATATATGAATACATGGAAAAGCAGTTAAGCTATTTTTTTTACATTTGTATAGCACCAACAAATTCTGCATGCATTGTTTATGTGGCTAATAAGAGGTACACGATAGAGTAAATTTTATTTCTCATTAATAGTACAATATAGGAAATCTCATACCTTTTTCTGCCTTGGCATGACAGTGGAATTTTAACTACAGTGTTTGTGATTCACTTTTACAGCATGCATTATTACAGGGCAACTAACCACTATAATGATCATTTCCCACAAATACAATGCACAATTTTACATCCAGAATGCATGCAACCTGTCTGCTAAATGTGCAAAAGGGTATTTAATTTGTATTCTTTCATGAAAACATTTTGATGTAAAATGCTTACACTTGATGCAATCTTTGATTTAAACATAACTTTTTTGGCAACAGTTGACCTTTTGAGGCCTACAGAAGGAACCCAATTAATAATTAGTTCAGATGAATATAATTTAAAATGATAAAAAGCTTGCAATCCACCCTGATGTATTTGCATTTGTTCCTTACGTTTTAGCACAAGAAAATTCAACCTATTCCCTTTGTTTAGATGTTGCACAGAGACATCAGATAAAGAACCTGACAGGTTAATCCCACCCTGGCCCTGGGAATCCAAAAAATGTTTTATTCCCCTCTCCTCCACAACGATCCTCCCATTGGCAGCTGCTCTGAAAATATCAATGGAGAGACAGAGGGAGAGAGACAGAGAGAAATAAAGAAAAAGAAAAAATCTTTGGAATCATAGATTGTTCCTTAGAAAGTGACCCTTGCTTCAGTCACTATTACTATGAAAGCATCCTTTCAAAAAAAGTTACCTTCAGGGTAGAGCAGGGATGGTAAACATTTTTGAACTAGAGTGCCCAGTCTTATGCAGAAAGCCAAGATAAAGCTCTCACAGTGCCCTTCATTTCAGGCATTTTATTGCCCATCATTACATACGGTAGTTGCCAGGGACACTACTATGTCCCTGGCAACTACCGTATGTAATGATGGCAACTATGATCAATATCAACCCTGTAAATTTGTCATCCTTGGGGAAGGAGGTGTCTAACTTTACTTTTGAGCTTTGCAACCATTGCTGTATATAATGAAACCTGTTTGTCAACAAGAGAAAAGCTTTGTTGAAAAGATATGGCTGGCTGAGGTTTTACCTTGTTGTGAATGTTGGACTTAAAAACAAAAATAGTACTGTGTCAGGTGCCAAAAGTACAGTACATCTGGGCCTCCTATTCTACCAGTCTAGTGCTGACCTATGGAAGCAACATTTTCTTTTAAGTCACAACACTATACTGGTCACACTCGCAGCTACAGAGAGTAATCACAGCTGCCAGTTGACAAAGGAATTTCAAACTATACAATATATACCAATATTTTGGCATTCAGTTGGAAATTCCCTTGTTAATTCCCTCTTTCATGAATAAAATACCTAAAAAGGTAAAATGGTGGACATAAAAAAGGGAAAACCAAATCGTAGAGTATAATGAGAGACGAATGTGGGAAAAGTACATAATAGAGGAAAGAAAAATGGACAAAAAAACTATAAGGGAAGAGGTAGTGGAAAAACACAAAATGGGACAAAAACGAATGGGGAGATTTACAAGTGTGACAAAAAAAATAGAGATGGAGAGCAGACAAATCACACTGAAGTTAAGTGAGGAGAACTCTGGGGAGCTTAAAACTAACTGGTAAGCAGTGAATCTAACAAATTATGGCGTAAACCTGAGTTTATTTGATTGAGATTTAAGGGAGCTAATATATATACAAATACAAAGGTATCCTGTGCGCGTCTCACACACTAATGCAGTTAGAGAAAGAAAGTCTGTGGGCACTAGTGTTTCTATTTGACTGGATGCATGGCTTGCGTGATATAAGTGGCATCCTCACTGTTTCAGTCAGGCATTGTGAGGAAAAAATCTGTAATATACCCATTCAATATTCAGAAAAAAAGTTCATAGTGCAATGTGTTGGGCTATCTTTGAGAACATATAAGTAAAAGTGTTAAGGATAGACTAGATGATGGAGTTGGTTTAAATGACTGTATGTTTAAACGTGCTTTGTTACTTACTGTTTCATGTGTTGTTTTCTTGTTATACTGCATATGGAAAATGATGGCAATTTTTAAATAATAGTGATATCTGTGGGGTTCAAAAATAATCTATTCCCTTTTTCCCATAGCTCATACAACATTATATGTAACCGGACATATTCGTTACTGCAGGGTGAGTCACTTGGTTTATGATATAAATGTTCAAGTGGATCCTTGGATGCTTCATCTTTTATACACAAACAACAACCCTAAGTGTGAAATAAAGGATTAATACACCACTACTCAAGGGATTTTCAATCCATTACACAGACATCGGAAAACCCCAAATGAAGCGAGAAAAATATAAATGTGCACCTTTATTCAGGTAAATAATTGAATGAGACCAAAGCTAAGTCTGTGGAGGCAAAAGCATGGTTAATATTTTCTTTGAAGAGAAGCTATTGGCATCCCATAATAACCCGCAGAAAGGAAAATTGTCTAAAAATGGACTTCTAGTAATGCACATTAAAAAGCTCATCAAGCTTACATCTATATCTGTAAACATTTCCACATGTGGTATAGTTAATATTTCTCACAAAGAATGTCCTTTAATAAACTCTCTTGCCTATTGACAGTGCATTTCATGGCATTTTTATATAGTATAGTAACTTCAAAAAGTATCAAGTGTTAAGAGTCAGAGGTCACAACCAGTCCCCACCTAAAAACAGGCACAATATTTTTGTACCACTAGAATGAAACATTTTAACTCACAAATGAATATTAAATCCCAGATTGTGACTTGTTTTTAACCAAGTGTGAAGACAAGAGGAGGCAGGATAGGAAGTAGTGGGAGGTGGGAATACTGGGAGCGTGAGAGGAGAGATGGAAAGAGATTACTGTGGGAGAAAAACCAGGGGGTCTGGGAAAAGAAAGGGAGAATTTGGGAAAAGTCTGGGGTGGAAAATTGACTATGACACAGGAAAAAGGAAATCATACATATTGTAATAATTTACAATGCACATGTCAATATCACCATCTATAACATGCTATAGGGTTTGCTATGTATAGAAAATCAGTCTGTGTACTGATATATTAAGTAGTCTAGATGGTGTATAACAAATAAGGAAAAATAATAATAAACAAAAGGACATTATTGCCTGTTATAGTCTCCCTTAATCAGTGATGGTTAGCCTTTAGAACTTCAACTGATCTAAACTATGGTACTTAGCTCTACACTATGACTGAGCATCATGGGAGTTGTATTCCACAGCAGCTAGGTGTCTGGAGGAGGAGCAAGAGGGGGCTCTTGGAAATTCAGACAGGCCCACTGGAGCAACAGCAAGGGAAGGGGAAGCAGTAGGCTGTTTAGGGGTAGGTTAACCAGATATAGAAAGCAGAAACAAACTCCTGGCTGGCAGAGGAATGCAGCAAAAAAAGTTTTTATTTAATGCCCAGGCTGCTGTCAGTCCACCCTTTATAAGTCCTACCAGAAAACCTTCCTTAGACCTGACAGCTGGGTACCAGTCCTGAGATTAATGTCCTACTCAAGGAAGTCATGACCCCTGGGCAATCTGCACCACCAGGGAGGTTGCAAAACTCTAGCCATTATCAAAAAACATAGTAAAAACATAGAAAAAAAATTAACTTAAGATATTAATATTTATTCAATCTAATTTATTAAACCAATTTCAGGGACTACAGAGGAAGTTTTTATTCATCGTAACAAAGCAAATTCCCATCTTGGGTGGCAGATGAATATCCAGAAAGAGAAGAAGCTTTGAGCTAATGGTATAGTTAGCCTAACCGAGGGCTTTTACATCATTCATCTAGAAGTACAGACTGGTATGAATTGGATAGCAGTCAACCTTTGGTTATATAGCTTCCCAAGATTATTATAATTAATTTGCCAAACACAGGGACATTCTGAAGGTCATATTAAAATATGATTCATGCTTACATAGCCTTCTCATCACAAGGCTAGTTGTGTGCTTTGACTTAGGTTAGAATAGAGATCATAGAATAAAAATATCCAAGCATTCTGCTGGCAAAGTCTGCTGTCCGCTGCCCATCCAGGCGAATAACGAGAGGGATTTAGAGAGGTGGGGCCGGATGAGAGGGGAAATGAAGCGTGTTTCTTGAAGAGGTTACTGTATCGATTGGAGGAGCGAAAGCCAGAAAAGCATGTGAGAGGGAAAGAAGGGAAGTTACATTAAGTGATAAGATGTGGTGTGAGGAGGTTTGGGTCCGTTTTTAATAGGGACAAGATAAAAGAAAATATAAAATGAGTAAAAAAAAAAAAAAGAACCAAATATACACATGTGTAAGTAAACATACTTTATTGCACTTGAATGAAATTAATTTTATTTAAATTATTTTTGTTAATTGATATCAAATAAAGTTATAACAAAGAGCACAATACAGTCAAACAGACAATTTGTTTTCTATAAACCAAATATACAGTGCACAGCACATCCATTACAAAGAGCAGAAAGGTAACTCTCCCAAAAGTTTGCAAGGTTGCATTTGATAGGTCAGGAGTCCAGGTTTTGGAGAAAGATGGAAAATATCATTGTCTATTTTTTTAAATTGTAGGTTTTTATTTTAGTGAAACAAAACATACAAACCTGAAGCCAGTGTTCTGCAAGGTCTGTTTGACAGCTACAATAAGCCTGGCCAACATGTTTGGTCAAAGCATTCTTAGAACAAGATAGGCAGGGGCTGAATTAACCATTAAGCAAAATAAACACTAGCTTAGGGCACAAAGGAAAAGGGCACACAGAGTTTTTCCATGCTGCTTATTGGAAAGGTGAATCAAGGCCCTCAAAAACGGGTTCCCACAGTAATTAACAAACATATATATATATATATATATATATATATATATATATATATATATAAAACAAGAATATGAATTATAACATTAAAATATTACTAACATACTATTAATATTATTATAGCATTGAAATTAATGATATATTCTAAAGTTTAAATTAGAATCTGACTACTGCCACAGGGCCAGGGCTGCTTTAACCAGGGCCCATTAGTAAAAAATGGGCCCCTGCTGGCCCATCATGCCCCCATCCCGCCCCCTGCCTGACTGTCTCACATGGAGACAGTCACATGTGCAGCAGCCGGCAGTCCGCATCCAGTGGATGCGCTCTGGCTTACTCTTGGTGCTGCCGAATATGACAGCAAGTCATATCTGGCCTGTGTTTGTCCCTCCTCCACACAAGCTACGCACGCAGCGTGCATGGAGAGAAGACTTCGGAGGAGGCACCCGAGAGAGCAGCAGCAGCAGAAAGGCAAGTTCTAGGGAGTGGGGATTATTTTATTGGGTATACTGGCTGTGGCATATTACTGGGCACACTGGCTGTGGTGTATTACTGAGCATAGTGCCATACTACTGGGCATACTGCAGTGCAGGGGCGTTGCTAGGTCTCCAAATGATCTGGGGCTAGAGCCCAGATGGGCTCTCACACACAAACACACACCTAAACTCTCACACATACACACTTCTCTTTTTCTCACACACACACCTCTCTCCCCTCACACACACACACTCTCTCCCCTCACACACACACACTCTCTCCCCTCACACACACACACTCTCTCCCCTCACACACACACACTCTCTCCCCTCACACACACACACTCTCTCCCCTCACACACACACACTCTCTCCCCTCACACACACACACTCTCTCCCCTCACACACACACACTCTCTCCCCTCACACACACACACTCTCTCCCCTCACACACACACACACTCTCTCCCCTCACACACACACACACACTCTCTCCCCTCACACACACACTCTCTCTCCCCTCACACACACACACTCTCTCTCCCCTCACACACACACACACTCTCTCTCCCCTCACACACACACACACACTCTCTCTCCCCTCACACACACACACACTCTCTCTCCCCTCACACACACACACACTCTCTCTCCCCTCACACACACACACTCTCACACACACATTCTCTCTCTCTCACACACACACACACACACACACACACATAGACTGTCTCTGTCACACACACTCTTTCACTCACACACAATCTCTGTCACTAACACACACACACACACACACACACACAATGTTGGGGGAAAGATTCTTACAGGCAAAAAAAAAATTAACCTAGTAAAGTAACAGATCTGTATTGTGTTATAATACTGCATATACCCATCTCAGGAACAATGCTTTTTTTTAGAAAAGAAAAAAGTTAGATTGCAGAAATCATGCTACTTAATGTTACCAGTAGTGACTAAGCTACCCAAAAAACTTTTTGGTAAATAAGGGTGTTTGGTGGGTTGCACAGTATAGACATATTTGGATCTATTGGCTGGAACTTACGTGCACTGACGACTTTACCCGCATTTTGAGTGTGACTTGATGGCCCACCTGTAGATTTTCACAGTTGTTCTAGAGACATGGACAGATTCCCCCTATGACATTAGTGACTTGATAAAACCAAAAACCCCCCTGTATCCATTCTCACTCTACTGTAATCCATTTTCTACCTGAGAAATGTATTTTCCAAATCTACCTGCATGTATGACTTCACCCTACAAGATTCTTATTACAAAACAGCACCATTTGCTAGATTTTCATTAGTTTCAGTGCTGTATTAATCCGCTCCCACCTCCCTTTTATTTTTTCTGTAGCCCCCATTGCCTTAACGGTTTTATTCCTATGTGAAAAAATTAATAAACACTTATTTAAAAAAAAAAAAAATTATAATTAAGTCAGCTGCCAAAATAAAGGTTTACTTTCACTGACATTTCAATCCTAGCTCTGCAGTTTAAGTGAATGTGCTTTTCAATACAAAAAATAATAATCACACAATCACACAAACAGACAGACACACAGTCAGACACAAACAGACAGACACACAGTCAGACACAAACAGACAGACACACAGTCAGACACAAACAGACAGACACACAGACACCCTCACACAAACAGACAGACACACAGTCAGACACCCTCACACAAACAGACAGACACACAGTCAGACACCCTCACACAAACAGACAGACACACAGTCAGACACCCTCCCACAAACAGACAGACACACAGTCAGACACCCTCACACAAACAGACACACACACACACACACACTGTCAGACACACACAGGCACCCACACTGTCAGACACACACAGGCACCCACACTGTCAGACACACACAGGCACCCACACTGTCAGACACACACAGACACCCACACTGTCAGACACACACAGACACCCACACTGTCAGACACACACAAACACTCACACTGTCAGACACACACAAACAGACACTCACTTTACGTTCTAGGGCACCCACCAGCAACCATCATTGGCTCTTCTGAGCTCTGGGATGTTACGTGAATCCCAGAGCTCGAACCGGACGTCAAGCAGAGGAGGCGGAGCCGGAAGTTCAGTAACATGCGTGCGGTCCAGGAGAAACACAGGACCGCACGCAAGAAGCAGAAAACTAAAAATTGCAGCGGCAGTGAGGGCGGCATACCGCTTCTTAAAGTGCCGGCTCGGCTCTCAACCCCACGAGAGCTTGAGCCTCCAATTCCGGGACCATGTCCCGGAGGGAGGAAGTCTCAGCGTGCGCGGGGGGAAAAACATTTACATTGATAGCCCTGGAGTCTCGAGGCTAAAGTATACTTTAGCCCCAGAGTCTCCATTCGGGGCTATGGAGGTGGGATTCGGGGCTATAGCCCCAGTAGCCCACCCCTAGCGACGCCTCTGCTGCAGTGGTATATTACTGGGAATAATGGCTGTGGCATATTACTGGGCATACTGGTAGTGGCATATTACTGGGCATACTGGCTGTGGAAAATTACTGGTCAAACTGGCACTGGAATATTACTGGGCAAACTGGCAGTGGTATATTACTTGGCATACTGGCTGTGGCATATTACTGGGCATACTGGCATATTACTGGGCATACTGGTAGTGGCATATTACTGGGCATACTGGCTGTGGAATATTACTGGGCAAACTGGCAGTGGTATATTACTTGGCATACTGGCTGTGGCATATTACTGGGCATACTGGCATATTACTGGGCATACTGGATGTGGCATATTACTGGGTATACTGGTCGTGGCATGTTAATGGGGAAAGCGTGGCATATTAATGGGCATACTTGCTGTAGCATACTAATGGCCATACTAGCTGTGGCATATTAATGGGCAAATGAACAGTGGCATATGGGCTTACTGGCTTTGGCATATTAATGGGCAAATGAACAGTGGCATACTGGCTGTGGCATATTAATAGACAAATTGGCTGTGGCATATTAATGGGCAAATGAACAGTGGCATATTAATGGGCATACTGGCTGTAGCATATTAATAGGCATAATGGCTGTGGAATATTAGTGGGCAAATTGTCTGTGGCATATTAATGGACATACTGGCTGTGGCATATTAGTGGGCAAATGAACAGTGGCATATTAATGGGCAAATTGATTGTGGCATATTAATTGGCAAATCGGCTGTGGCATATTAATGGGAACACTAACAATAGCATATTGATTGGCAAACTACCAGTGGCATATTAGTGGACAAACAGTGCCGCATTGCAATGGACAAACTGCAGCATATTTTAATGGCAAACTGGCTGTTGCATATGTTAATTACAAACTGATTGTGGCATGTTAATTGGTAAATGATTGTGGCTCATTTAATTGGTGATTCTGTGGCATCTTCTGTGGGGCAAAATAACATTTACTATGTGGCAAAGTGACACTGTGGCATGTTCTGCAAGACCAGTTCTGTGAGGGAAAGTGACAATGTGGTATGCCAAATCATATGGGTGCAATATATGTGCAAGTCAAGTGCTGTGGGTGCAATAAAGGTGCATGGAAAGTGCCATGGATAGTGTATGGTGTTGTGTTAAGTCATTTAGGTTCAATGTGGGTGCAGAAAAAGGGAATAAAAACAAGAAATGTAATTTTTCAATAACATGTTTATTACATATAAAAATAGTTGAATGTGATATGAAAATAGTTGCATATAATATTAAAAAGTTTACATTTACATATAGATTTTTACACTGCAACTTTAGAAAAATTGGGTCGAGGGGGGCCCACTGTTAAAGACTTTGCCCAGGGCCCACTAGGGTCTTAAAGTGGCCCTGCACATGGCCCAAACTCAATGCCAATGCTTAGTGATGATGCATTATCACTCCACACAGGGAGCGCGAGCAGCACTTTCTGAGCTCTGTCACACAGAGCTCATGCTGTTCGGCTCCCCGAAGCAGACGCTGCTCTGCTGGATCCGGGGGGGGGGGGGGGGGGGGCAGAGGAGGGGGGGGGGGGTAGAGACAGAACAGGGGAGGGGGGGAGAGAGACAGAACAGAGGAAGGGGAGGGGGGAGAGAAAGAGAACATAGGAAGGGGAGGGGGGGAGAGAGAGAACAGAGGAAGGGAAGGGGGAGAGAGAGAGAACAGAGAGAGGGAGAGAGAACAGAGAGAGAGAGAGAAGGAGAGAGAGAAAGAGGAGGGAGAGAGGGAGAGAGAGAACAGATATTGGGAAGGAGGGGGAGAGAGAACAAGTATGGGGGAGTAGGAGAGAGACAGACAGGGGGAGGAAAGAGATGGGGGTGGCCAGGGGGAGGCCCGCACAGGGCACCGGAACAATTAAGGTCGGCCCTGGCTGACATGGTATATCTTTCCTGACAACCAAACTCATTCTCTTTTAATTTACCCTATAACACTTCCTCACAGTATCTAACAATCACTGCATTGCTAAAAACTGGTCTGCTGACTTGTATGGGATGCGCAGACATGCTCTACTGACTTATTGTATTTTACAGTGGTGGGGTTTCCTGTTGCCTTTAACCAACCATGACTTGAATGTGCTTGTTGTACCTATCGAGCAAGCTTCGCAAGCAGATCGCCAGAAACCAGCCTCTTGCTGATGAGTCCCATTCAGATTGTAAAAGCTGTACATGAGGGGGTTTTCTCTCACTGTACCGTTATCCTGGGCTATGATTGTTGACATTATTTGCATAATTTGTTTATGTATTGAATAAGGAGAAGGGTATAAGGTAAGGTACTGGAATGTAATGCAAAACACGCATTATGTTGAATGAATATTATACAAAAAAATTTCAAATATATTAGACCTGGGAAGAATAAGGGAATAAAAACAAAAAAATCCAATTTTTCAATAACATTTTTATTACATATAAAAATAGTTGATTGTATCAAGGAGATAGTGGGGAAGAAAGAGACACATATGGTTACATGGACAAAGATACAGTCATAAAGGGTAGAGAAGACAAACATACATGAGAGGGGAGAGGAGACAGATGTGGGAAGGGAGAGGAGAGAGACGGAGCAAAGGAGAGAGACCGACATGAGAAAGAAGAGGAGAGAGAGAGACATGGGAAGGAGAGGAGAGAGACAGACATGGGAAGAGAGAGGAGAGAGACAGACATGGAAAGGAAGAAGAGAGAGACAGACATGGAAAGGAAGAGGAGAGAGACTGACATGGAAAGGAAGAGGAGAAAGACTGACTTGAAAAGGTAGATGAGAAAGACAGACATGGGAAGGAAGAGGAGAGAGACAGACATGGGAAGGAAGAGGAGAGAGAAAGACGGCCATGGGAAGAGAGAGGAGAGAGAGAGAGACATGGGAAGGTAGAGGATAGAGACAGGCAGACGTGGGGGAGAGGAAAATACAGATGGACATGGGGGAGAGAGGAAAAGACAGATGGATATGGGGAGAGGAAAAGACAGACAAACATGGGGAGAGGAAAAGACAGACGGACATGTATATTGCCCCTCCCGAGATCAGACTCTGGATTCGTCCCTGTACTCTTCCCAATGTCCTCTGTTCAAACCTTTACCCATGTCATATACTCCCAAGAAATCAACCTTCTCAGGGGTCTCTCCTTATGTTCATTTTAATCTGCACTCTGCTAATTTTCAACACTCCCCAGATCTCGCTTATTATCCAACTTCAGCTCCCAGTGACTATTTAAGGCAAGTGTTATCAAGGATGTTTAAACAGAACACAGGACCTCCTCTCCCCTTTTACTTAAAAATAACTGGTCTGTACAGAGAATGAATAAACAGATATAAATCAGGCAGGGGGAAGATTGGATCCATGGAAAGCACATCTGCTCCTTCCCTACAAACAACTTTTAATACTAAGCATTAAAATCAAAGTGAACATTATATATAATCTAGCTTCTATTTTACTGCATCAACTGAAAACATTTCCACTGACTTTTTGTTTTCCATACAACAGACCGTAAATGGTTTAAATATCAAGCTTGTTTAAAAGAACATTTTATAGGACATGCTTTTGAAATGGTATGCTGCATATTTCATGCAATGTATGTCCCTTTAGGATCTTTATTTTAATCCTTACCGCCCCAAAAGGGTTGAAAACCTATACACTGGACACAATAGCTCATTGAATAACACATTATTTTATGGTTACATGTTCTCTGCTATCAAGTTATTAAAGAGTCACTAAACTTTAAAACAAGTTCTATGTTACAAAATTAGATGGTATTGTATTATATTAATAAAATATTAAATCAACATGGCATTAATTGTGGCAGTTCTCAAGCACACACATAATTGTTCAAATAACTGGGTTTAAAATCAACACATTAGTTTATACATTTCTGGGTTCTTTTTCTATATTCTTGGTAGTACTTGCTCACACGCTGGGGGGGGGGGGGGGGGTTAATTACTTATTTCTAATTGTTCTGAGATGACAATGTTTTATTATAATATCTGTGGGTATTCATTAAGGGCATATTATAGTGCCTTGTCCAGATTAAATCACATGGGGAGGAGAATTCCTGCAACTCTACTAAGTGTAATACATAATTCCTTCTCAACCTTCCCATTGATGCGTCAGGGCCAACTCCATGGAAATAACACCCTTTGCACTCATTCCATACATTTTACATGATATAATACTATATAATGACACCATAATCATTTTGGAAACATTAAATGGGTAGTTCAATGTTGTTTTCCTGGTGCAGCAATGAGAAATTTTCATTATGAATTGAAGACTGACCAATCAAGGGGTTTATTCAGGTCATACCTGAATTTCCATTCTATTTAGATCATTTCTGTGATGACAATTGCTCTTTAAATTGAGTAATTCTTATAGAACTGAACTGCATTTGAACTGACACGAAATGCTTGAAAATGAGCCAACCATTCACCACATAGCGCAGCCTCTGAAATGTTCCAAATGGCCCTGAAATTCTCCTGAAATGTACCAATTTAAACAAATACCGTATTTGCTCGATTATAAGACGACCCTGATTATAAGACGACCCCACCAAATTTGTACATTCCTTTAAGAAAAAAACTAAAAGCCTGATTATAAGACTACCCTATAGGAAAAAAGTTTAACTTGTATATATGTAAATTGCTTTTTAATATTTAATAAAAAATGTATATTATACAAATGCATTTCTTGTTTTTATTTGCTTTTATGTGCCAATGCGGCCTCTCTCCCGCTCCCCAGCTGTCTCTTTCCCCCCCAGCGTTGTCTCTCTCTCCCCCCAAAACTTCTCTCTTGTCTCTATCTATCCCCCCCTCCCCTTTTCTTTCTGTCCCCCTTCCTCCCCTTGTCTGTGTCTCCCCCCTCCCCTGTCTGTGTCCTCCCCCCTCCCCTTGTCTCTCTCTACCCCCCCTCCCCTTTTATCTCTGTCCCCCTCCCCTTGTCTGTGTCTCCCCCCCTTGTCTGTCTGTGTCCTCCCCCCTCCCCCTCCCTTTGTCTCTCTCTATCCCCCCCTCCCCTTGTCTGTCTGTGTCCTCTGTCCCCCCCCCCCCCCCTCACCTGGTTTCGTTCCCTGGTGGCTAGTGGGGGCAGCCAGGGGATGTCTGCACCATACGTGCAGACATCCTCCATGCTGCCCGACACGGCAGTCTATTATGACGGACAGCTGGTCCGTCATAATAGACTGCCGTGTCGGGCAGCATGGAGGATGTCTGCACGTATTGTGCAGACATCCCCCAGCTGCCCGATTCTCCCTGGTGGCTAGTGGGGCAGCAGAGGATGTCTGCGCGATGAGCGCAGACTCCCCTGCAGCCGCCCGGCACGATCGCCGGGACTTCTGTGACGAAAGCGGAAGTACCCAGCTTCTTCATAGAAGCCCCGGCGGTCGTGCCGGGCAGAAGCAGGGGAGTCTGCGCTCATCGCGCAGACATCCCCTGCTGTTAGAGAGGGGGATCCAGGTCCCCTGCAGCTCTGCTGGGGACCTGGATCCCTGTCTTATAGTCTGACCTCAATTTGAGGTCAGATTATAAGACGACCTCGAATGTAAGACGAGGAGGATTTTTCAGAGCATTTGCTCTGAAAAAAACCTCGTCTTATATTCGAGCAAATACGGTATTGATAAAAAGGCCTTAGTTAAGTACATGTAAAAAATAGATTCATATACTAGTTCTAATGTATAAATACACTATATGACCAATCATAATGCCCCCAGACTCCTCACTGAAAATAATTAAAACTCGCAGGTTTTTTTTTTACAGGTGACTCATCCTACCCTACCTGTACAAGGTAGAGGTAGGGGGATTGGTAGGGAATTATTTAATTTATTGTAATGCGGTCTCCACAAAAGGACAATTAAAATGCATGAAAGGTGGCTATCTTAGCTGAATTTGTAGCATGTTCAGGGGTGATTGGGATTAGAAAGTAATCTTAGCCCAGAGTTAGACACATTTTTTTTTATATATGAAGACAATTTAGTACTGTGGCTACTCTACATAGAAGTTTGTGCCCAACCAAGGCGAACATGTAATTCTATGTATTCTATAAACCGAAAGATCTTCGGTTTACAGACTTTCGGCTTATAGAATACGTGTAGTACTATAAGTACTATGAATGGGGCTCTCGTTCGGTTTATAGAAAGCCAATAGTATTACACGTATTCTATAAGACGAATGAATAAAACAAAACAAAAATAATGAACGAATTTCGTCTGAAACGAATTCAGTAATGAACAAAATTAGTTTTAGACGAAATAAATAAAACTTTCGTCCGAATGGACGAAAACGAAACGAAAATTTTAGTTTTGCACATGTCTACTAAGTATAACCAGCAAATGACCTGTGAGACCTCAATGTAATGAGCGTTCCTCTGTTCACATGCGTCAAATTAAGGGGAAGATGTAACTTTAATAACTTTAGGTTTATAGAAACAAGATATCATCTATTTCAGCTAGTATTCCCAAAAAAGGAGGCAGTGATTAGCTAGTTAAATCCTGCACCCCTCCTTCCATAAGCTTTCCTTCTCACATACTAATCCCTGCTGTATTAAAATAAATAGAATCAGGCAAGCATCGCCTGTTAAAATCTCAGAAGTGTAAACTGTTTGAGAAATACCTCTGACTATACTCTAAAGAATGAATAAAATGAGTCACTTCAACGAGCCCAGTGGATTAATGGCAGCTACATGTTTAAAGGAAATGTTTCTCCTGAAACCAATGGCCACTACTAATCTATTTAAATGTTGATCTATGATACTATTCACAATAACACTGAACTTATAGAACTTTCCAAGGACCACAACTTCCTAAAAACAGTGAGAAAATTATAAGGGTCTCTACTCAATGAAGAGAGAATTACAGGTAATGAGATAGGCATTTCAAAGTTAAGGTAAAAGCAGATGAGTTGGAAAAATTCTCCCATTCAGCTACATGGAGCTAAAGTTTGTTTAATTCCCTGCTATTGTCTCTGTATTGCGTAGACCCTATGGTTCTTGTCTGCCAAGGATGTGAAATTGTTAATGACAATGAGAAGATTGTGGTTATTGTGTCAGACCAGGAAAATATCAGAAGGTTCAGATTTGGTCAATTCATACTAAAGAGTAATGATGGTACCATTTGTAAAGACTCATCCTCTGCTTCTTATTGAAATTATATTAGTAATTATACTCACTTACACAGACAGTCATAATGCATGCACTGTATGCAACAAGCTTTGAACTGCTTGTGTCCTGGTCTTCAAATAAATCGAGGTGAGTCGGTGGCTTCTTACTGTTCTGTAACTGCTCATTCCAATATACTTCCCGCCTTTCAAAGTTCCCACTATTTGTATTGTCTCCTCTCTTCATGTTGGACTTGCATGTTGTCAGCCGGCCTACAATCTCTTTGCTTCCTTTTCCAACAAGGTTATCAGAGGGATCTGTGTATAACCAATGAGCCTGTTGACCTTCCTTTTATTTAAATTAAAAATACTGACCCAAACACAAAACCTTCCATGATTTGCACACCTCATTAAATAGTCCATTGCATGCCCACTACACTCTTTACATGGTCTTAAGGGTTGACTCAATATACACCTATCTAGCCTGAATTGGATTCGGGTCAGGCACTTTAATGGAATTTCACAAATCGACGAAATGCAGCTACTCAATATATCTGACTTCGGAATTGACAGTTTCAGAAAGCTAACCATTGGAGGTGTTCGGATTGGGACATTTTTGCCATGAAATCATAGATTTCGGTTACTTAAATGTGTCGATCATATGCGAAAACACTCAGAATTTGGGTAAGATAGGCAGAATGAGACCCATTTCAATTCTCTTGAAGAAGAATTCAAATTTAAAGCCCTCTAAAGTACACTACAAAACATTGTAAACTATTTTTTTCACATGGACATGCCTACATATGTGCCCTAATATCATTTCTCATACAAATATCCAGCATTATGAGATTTGTACAAAAATTATATTTGCACATACATTACAAAAGAATTGGGACACACCCAGAGGCGGCTCTCTAATTAGGCGAGTTAGGCAGCCGCCTAAGGCCTCGCACTCACGGAGGCCTCGCGGCCGCCTAACTCACCTTATTACCTTTGATGTAACAGGGAGCTTAACGATGCCGTTAAGCGCCCTGTTACACTAACCTGGGACGTTTCCTCCGTGCATCTTCTCTCCTGCACGGAGGAAGGAAGCTCCGATCGCGTTTTTTTTTTTTTTTAAACTTTATTGAACCCGCGCAGCTTCAATAAAGTTTAAAAAAAAAAAAAAAAAACGCGACCGGAACTTCCTTCCTCCGTGCAGGAGAGAAGATGCACGGAGGAAACAACGGAGAGCAGCATGGAGGTAAGTACTAGGGAAGGGGGGAGGAGGGTGGTACAAACGAGCAAAGCCTGGCATAATGAGTGGCTAAATATTGGCACAGTGTGGGGCAAAATCCTGGCATAATGAGGTGAAAGGCTAAATCCTGGCATTGTGAGGGGCAATATCCTGGCATACAGTGGCAAAATCCTGGCATATTGAGAGGCAAAATTCTGGCATTGTGAGGGGCAAAATTCTGGCATAATGAGGGGCAAAATCCTGGCACAGAGTGGCAAAATCCTGGCATAGCGAGAGGCTAAATCCTGGCATTGTGAGGGGCAAAATAGTGGCATTATGAGGGGCAATATCCTGGCATACAGTGGCAAAATCCTGGCATATTGAGAGGCAAAACTCTAGGATTTGTGAGGGGCAAAATTGTGGCATAATGAGGGCCAAAATCCTGTCACAGAGTGGCAAAATCCTGGCATATTAAGGGGCAAAATCCTGGCATAGAGTGGCACAATCCTGGCATAGAGTGGCAAAATCCTGGCATATTAAGGGGCAAAATCCTGGCATATTGAATGGCTAAATCACAGTGCATCCGGTGCTGTGAGGAAGAACAAAGTGCCAATCTTCTAGCACAACGTGGTCTGTGAGACCACTTTCAACATTGAGCACCTTTCCTTCTGGCTGAGTGTTTCTGTTAGTGTGTGATTGTGTGCTTTCTGAGTGTGTCTGTGAGTCAGTGTGTGCTGGCTGAGTGTGATTGTGTGCTGACTGAGTGTGTCTGTGAGTCAGTGTGTGCTCACTGAGTGTGTCTATGAATGACTGTGTGATATGTGTTAGTGTTCACATTTAGGACACAGCAATAACAATGTGAGTTAGTGGGCCGCACACAATTTTATCTATACCAAATGTTTATAGATGTTTGTAGAATAATTATGAGACAAATAAAATTCTAGGAGCTGTTCATTTCTAGAAGCTGGGATTTGAGTCTGATCTTGAAATATGCTATTTCTACAGTTCATTTTTATTATCACTTGCATATATTTTATTTAATAATGTGTGTCCGTGAGGGCCTCATGTTCGACTTTCGCCTAAGGCCTCACAATGTCTAGAGCCGCCTCTGGACACACCATTTAATTATTGAATTCATATATGTAATAATACCCATTGCCAGAGGTTTCTAAAAACCAAGCACCTAAACATTTGTTGGGGGAAATGGGTCTTTCTGAAGAGCTCAGTGAATTCAAGCGTGGTACTGTGATAGGATGACACCTTTTCAGTAAGTCAGTTCATGAAATCTCATCCCTGCTAGATATTCTATGGTCAACCGTAAGTGGTGTTATTGGAAAATAGAAGTGTTTAGGATCAGCAGCAACTCAGCCATGAAGCAGAAGACAACGTAAAGTCACAGAGTGGGGTCACTGAGTTCTGAAGCGCATGGTGCGTAAAAGTCACCAATGCTCATCTCATTCCATAGCTGGTATAGAGAAAAAGGGGAGGCCAACTACATATTAATGTTTATGTATGTAGAATGCGATGTCATGTCCATGTTGGTTTAACGGTCAGTTGTCCCAATACTTTATATAGTGGATACTGAACTATGCTCATGTCAAAAAACACATAACAGAAGTGTTAAGTAGCAAAATATATGTGTAAGCACAGGGAAAGGGGCGGTGTATACTAAGATGTGTATTGTATGTGTTTGTGTATTCATAGTCATTGTCATTCCAATCACCGGTGGAAAAACCATGAATATAGATATGTATGTGTGCTGATGTGGATGCCTATCAGAGGGGTCCTGAGATCACGACACACACAGCACATCAATGCAAGAAGACAGCCCCAGAAATAGTGTACACTTGCTAGAGAGAGCTACTTATTGAAATTCTACAATTTACATAGCATACACAAGTTTTACTGTGTTAATTATGTCTTCCCCTGGTGATCTTGCTAGCACACAATTCAACTCCTGCAACGATTGTGGAAAAGCTGGATTCACTGCTTGCCTGCTGGTTGTGCTGCTTCACTCTTCTCCTGGCCACGTCTGCGGGATCTTCAGCCTGTAGTGTGGTGTCTTCTTCTCCAAGAGGATGTCCGTGCTGCTCCCCCCGCACCGACAGTTCATTGCCAGCTGCTCCCTCGTCCATACCAACCACAGTCCAGACCAGATTCCAACATGGCTGCCGCAACCGTGCAGCTTCCGCTCTTTAGCTCCCCTTAAAGGAGCATTCTTCTCTGCAGTATGTTTCTTTGTATTGGGGCATGGAATGCCCGGCAGGTTTGAAGACCGAGTCCATTGCACACACAGAAGGAGCACATGGTGGGTTAAAGCTTATTTTCATGAGAGCTGAAGATCCGTGGCAGTCCCGATATTTCAGTTCTGTTCCTATATTTATTGTTTGAGTCCCATTAATGATCACACTTCCAACTCTGACCTCGATTTGTCTCTGTGTTATTCCATTTCCGACCTGGGTTCCTTGACTATGCTTTCTCCTCCACTTGTCCACCCGTTACCGACCTTGGCTCATTTCTTGACCCTGCCGCTGTTCCGCCTGCACCAACCTTGGCTTCATCCTACTACTTTGCCTTCGCCTGTTGCTCGTATCCATTGTCTGTTTGGAAACTCTACCGGTTCCAGCCTTCCTCCTAGTTCCAGTTACAGAATCCACTTCCATCTGTTCCTGTCTTTGAACTTTGTTTCCCTCCGGTTTCTGTTTTATGTGTATTACATTTTTCTCTATCATGCTCTCGATAAATTTCTGGTACTGCCAGTAGTAGATTGAATTGTGTCCTGGTTCTATCAGAGCAGCACAAGTCCTCAGCTGCTCTTATCTTGGACTCAACCTTTGGTACACGGTAGTCTTATTATTCTGCATTGTGGATCCAAACACTCATAGTATCTTTAGCTTAACATACAGTATGTCAATATATGTTGTTCTGCTAGTACATTTCAATTAACATGATGATGTGGGTGGATTTACCTTGTGGGTGGAACCCAGTGCCTGCACATGAAGAGCCTGAAGTTGCTGGGAATCATCTTGTAATAACGAGAGATAGAAGTACCATGATTCAGAAGGGGAGTCCCAATAGTAGAAGTGGACAGCCCTTGCCAGGTACCAAAAATACTGAAAGACTACAGGAGATAGCCAGCCTCAGTAGTGATAACAGGCACAAGTGTCTGGATGGTAATTGGGACACAGGTACCTGCCCAGGAATAGTCGAGAAGTACTCTGGGTAGGGGAGCCAGAGAAGGAGCGAGGTCAAAAATAGCAAGCTGGGTCAGGAGCACAGAGATCAGGAAGGTCGGGGAAGCAAGCCAGGTCAGGGAGTCCAGAAATCAGCAAAGTACAGGAGGTAGCCAAATAAGTATGGGAACAGGCACAAAGGAGAATCCAAAAACAAACCGGGTCGGGAGTCCAGAAGGTGGGAAGGTCTGAAATTCAAATAAGCTAAAAAAACAGGTATATAGCAAGGCAAACGCTGGAACAAGCTAGTATAACACTCAAGCAATTTTGAATAAGGCGCGCTGCTGTTTTAAAGGGCCGTAGCCCCGTCCCGTGACCTGTGGGTAGTGCGCCACGCTGCCCGTCTCCATAGCGACGCTCGAGAGAGAAAAGCAGCGAACGAGGGCATAGTTTCCTGAGTAGTGCCAGGTTCTCCTCCACCAAAAAACTATGGGCATCGGTCTTTGTCCTTCCCACTTTCCTGTTTCCAGTGTCCTGTTTCCCCTTCCCTTGTCTTGCCATTTTTGTTTTATTATTTTGGATGCTCCTGGCGAAATGTCCTGCTCTAAAATATTGGTCTTGCCGTGTGGTCAGTATTTATACACAGATTCCTTGACAGTAATTGTCTTTAAGTTCAATATTTTGTATCTATTTCTTGAATTTGGGTCTACCTATAGAGGTTTGTTTTTGTTTGGTAGTATTTCAAATTCTTTTTAGTATTTCTGGGCTATTTCTTGTGCAAAATCTCCCATATGCTATAATGGGGATTTTGAGACTACCACTTTGGTTTGTTGTCTTTCAGACATGTTTCAGCTGCATTCAGTTTCGCAAGATATCAGTGTACAATTGGCTTTGATTTCCGAATTGCGAACATATAACCTTGGGGCATAGTTGGCAGCTCCTAATTTGGTTCTTGATTTGTCCAGAATCATTTCAGACTTTGAAGGCACCATTTCGGGGCTGATTATCGGCACATATCAGGTCGACACTTAAGTTTCTTCTCCACCCTCACCACCTCCTCACACTCATGTCTACAAGAATCCTCTCTAGCTGCCCCATGTATCTGGAGCTTAAACTTCATGTTCCCAAAAAGGACCTCAATTCGCACCTCTACAAAGCATTCAACTAGAACGCATTATAAGTATCCATCGATCTTAGCTATATAACTGAAACTGTCCCTATTAAAAAAAGTTGTTATTATTATCTGTAAAGCATTCATTTTGATAAACAATCGAACCTGAATAATTCCAAAATCCACATTTATATTGTAGCAAGGATGAGAATACACTCTTGATAACATGATATTGTCAGTGGGCTGCATGTGAAAAGTTATGTTACTTCAATAAAAAAAGAAAGGAAGAGGTTATATATCATCAAAATATCTAATTATTTAATGACTGAATAAAAAATAAAGTAAAAATTCCCCTCTAACACTAATATTGTATGAATGATGCAAAATGGTAACATGGTAGCAACCCCTGGAGTTTCAGATAATGACCCATAGCACTGTGGTCCTAATTAAAGATGTTATACCCAGTGAATTTAAGTTTTATCCTGCCATAAGCACTGGCTCAACTCATGCACACCCCCAACAAGCACTGGTTGCACCACATCCTCCCATAACCTTTCCACAACACTAGATTGCCCCATTTACCTTACAACCACACCACATTGTCCTGAAATCCCTGTCCACAGCACCAGATTGCCATTTGCACGGCTCCAGTTGGCTCCCTGGTGATCTGGTGGGTGCAGCCTGAAATGCTGGGCAGGGCAAGGGAGTGAGAATATATCACCAACAATAGTAGCACTGGCTTTGTTGCCTCCTCCTTCGAATCTGTTGCCACCGCCAGTCGGCCTAGACAGAAACACCACACTGGTCACACAACCTTTACCTGAGAATCTTGATCATTCATTTTTTGATTCTCTTTTATGTTTGTATTTGGGTGAGAAATGTAGGGGTGATCCTAATCATTGGCTATACAGATCCTCATTACCATTTTGTTTTATAAATTTCCCTTTTATGTTATTCATATTATCAAAATCTGATTTTATTTTATTCCTCTTACATTGTATTAAAAATAAATGATTGTTTAATGTGTTTATATCTTTCCAGCGTTTGTGAACATTTATTTGCGAAGAGATGGAGGTGTTAAGCACTTAGCTGCTGTCTCAGTAGCACCCCATACTCCCACGCATTTCTAGTTCTTGTACATTTGGGGCCTGACTCATCCAAATCTTTTAAAATCAGCATTGAGTACTGCACATGTCTTAGCTTTTCCCTGGGCCTTGCAATTAAATATTTACAACAAGTTAGTGTGCTTCCATGTCCTCATATGAGAGCACTTATTAATATTTGAAACTTGTTAAAAACATTGGGCTGTGCACTGTGTTATATCAGGAAGATTTCTCCATGTCCCAAAACATTTTCTCTTCTCCCCTCGATCACTGCCAAAGCAATATAGCTTTTGCTTGTCATAAACAAACAAAGCATTTAAGATTAGATAAAAACACATTCACTCTACATTGTATGAATCCCCAGGCTCCACTTGTGCAGATTTTGATTAGTGACACTGTATTGAGGACATTTTACTCCAGGATCTCCAATATAACTGGTAGCGCCTTCCCAATAGCAGTAGTGCACCCCTCATCTAAAGGTGTCTTGCACACACAGATAGACAGAGAATTATGTGAGCTGGTGATAACCTGACTTTAACAATATGGGTGACAAGGCTGAAATCAATTCCTATCAGAACACTGGGGTATCAGATTTGCCTTTTCCGTTCCCCTTTTGTCAGTCTCTCTCTTCCAACCATATCCCCCCATGTTTGTCTTACACCCTTTATACCTATTTCTCCCCATTACTCCTCAATGTCTGTCTCTTTCCTCCTCATACCCTCCATCTGTCTCCACCTCATGTCTCTCTCTCTGTACCAGCCATAAAGTTTGCTCTATCCCTCATCCCCACCTTGTTTGTTTCCTCCCCCATACTGTGTCTATATGTCCCATACACATAGGCATAACTAGAAACCACCAGGCCCCAGTGCAAAAATTGCCCTGGGGCCCCCCAAACCCACCATGCCACTCCTATGTTATTATAAACGGATGGTTTATATATTTATATAATGTAATATATATATAGAAATATATGAAGGTTAATATAATTTATATATATATATATATATATATATATATATATAAAACATATGGCTCAGGTTTATGTAATTATACATTACATTTTATATATTTATATAATATATATGGCTGGTTTTATAATATTTATATAACATATTTATATATATATATATAGACACATATAACATGGCTCAGGTTTATTTAATATGTGTATAACATATATGGCCCCCCTCCCTGCACGGTTACATTTTATTGTAGGGAGGGGGGTTGATGCAGCCTGTGTTATCTTCTGAGAGCGAGGATGCTCTAGGATGCTCAGAGTGCGAGGGGGCGGAGCTTTCACCCCCTCGCGCGAGACCTGCGGAGGTGTGGCTACCGGTGACAATGTCACATGGGCCACATTTCTCTGTCCGGAGGACCTGTACTATGCCATCAGTTCAGATCGCATAGTACAGGTTTTTATCTTTCATTATCGCAGGGGTCGAAAGGGCAGCCGGGCCTCTGGTGTGACGTGTGTATGTCTCTATCCTCCTCATGCCCTTCTATATATTTCTCTCCCCTCATGCCCCTTCCCTTCATATTCCACAACACTGTGCAACAGAGTAAACAAAACATACAAGCAAAACAAATAATAGGAGATGTAACAAATGAAACACATACCAGAACAAAGTGAAGATGGTCAATCCCAGACAATCATAAACCCTGTGTGCGCCCGATGGCTAGGTAGGTCATCAAAAAATGTAAGTGTTGTTTCTGGCATCAACAAAAACATTCCTTGATTTACAACTGAGACCCAAATTGTGTTTAGTAAATATACAAATTGGTGATAAAATATAGTGATTTTAAATTCATGGGGAACTAGTGCCTTATCAAAAATATAGTGGTTTATAATATGATAATATTTCTTCCAGTATATGAAAGGGAAACATTGTTTGTAAGAATAAGGCTGGCAGATCTCATTAGTGCATATCCATGCAGATTACATGGTTGCCACAGACACACTGTTTTCATTTAGGAGAAAGGTTTTGGACAGTTGTGACGGTGCTGCCAAGTGTTCTGTATCTTTACTGTAATCTGTTTGGTGGGGGTATATCTCATTTTTTGCTAACCATGACTTATTTGTGTACCTGGTATGTGACTTAACATGGGAAAGAGCACAATTCCTTAATAGGAGAAGCAGCCCGTACAGAGGCAGAGAGGAGACATCAGAGGCACTCACTTGTCAAAACACTTCTAAATTCGTTGCTGCAGAAACATTTTCCTATGGCAGCATTCTCTGCTCATTGTGTTCCAAACCATGTCAGGATGTCGGACTTATGATGTTGTGTGCCATTGTCAAATGAAGGAATCTCTATTCCATATTGTTTTTCCTTATATAGGATACACGTACTTCTTTATTCAATAACATCCTACATACTGCTCTGTAACTCTTTAGAGGGAATGTTCAGAGCCAGCAGAGCCCTGGCATCAATTATTAACTTGCACTTTTGCCGTTCAGCTTGCACTTGGATGCACAGATGAGGATACGCTGTGACAGGGTTTGCAGCTCTCATCTAAAGGTTCACAAAGTCACTTACCAGAGCCCCCAACAGTGCAGGTGGATCAATCAGTGTCTTACTTAACCATGATGATCCGCGTATGCAAATAAAACCCCACCATTTCCTCATGTGTGAAAAGCCAAAGCTTATAGATTGTAAACTTGCAAGAAAGGCTCTCCCAACCTTTTGTATTGATCTCTTAGTGTTTGTCTAATTGAGTCTTGTAACACCCTTTTCTTGGTGCAAGTCAAAGAAATATTAACCCCTCTGTGACCGGACTGTTTTTGAAATTTTTTTACCCTTCGGTACAATGGCTGCTTTTTTACGGTCTTTGTGTTTAGCTGTACTTTTTCGATTTCTCGTTTACTTTACTCATACGAATTATATATATATGGGGTATAAGAAGGGCTTTCATATCATATAATTTACAAAAGATAAAATTATAAAATGTGATGGAAAAACAAACAAACACTTTTTCTAACTTTTACTTGAAAAATCTTTTACACATCTAAAACAGCTAAGAAAAAAAAGCTACTAAATAGATTGTGATATGTTTCCTGAGTTTACATGGTTTTCCGCTCTTTTTTTGCAGGCTAAGGACAATAACTACAAGGAGCAAATTGCTTTTCCTAACCATTTTTTTTTGAGAAATACTTTGGAAAGCTAGTCTAGCAATACCTCCAGAGTGATGGATGCAAATGGCAGCGCTGTATTTAAAACACAAAATGCCATCCAACATGGCGTATGTGATTGCTCCGGACAGCAATCACACAGTGTCCTCGGGTCCAAATACGGTGTTGCTGAAATTCGAGTGAAGAAACCGGTCATTGTCATTAAGGGTACACATTACCACATGTAATGTATTATGGGAGCAAATTAAGACAAGGCAATGTTCTAACCATAGTGCAATAATTGTGGAAACTGACAGTATGTGGGTTATGTATAAAGATCAATTGTGTAGCAAAGGTCTAAAAGTGGTCATGTCACCATTGAAGCCAATGGAATATTCCTGCTGAATAAATTCCAACACTTTACAGTGCAGGAGAAGAACCTCCGCCAAACAGTGTTTGATTCCTCATACATGGGCTTCACAACACACTGAGCATCAGAATAATAAAGAAGTTTGGGGTTTACGTAGGTGGTACAAACTCCCATCTCTAAAAAATATCTCTCATCTTACATTCAAGGTTCGTCATATAATCAGACTTCATCTGGGAGTGCACTAGAAGTCCAAGGGTTGCAATAGCAAGTCTTGGGAGTGTACTGGCAAGTGTGTGGGTGCAATGGCAAGTCCTTGAGGTGCAATGGTATGCCATGTTGCAATTGCAAGTCTGTTGGGTACAATGGCAAGTCCTGGAGGAACATTGGAATGTTTCTGGGTGCTTTGTCAAGCCCTATGGGTGCTTTGTCCGGGCAGTGGGTGCAATGGCAAGTCCTGGGAGTGCAAGGGCAAGTCCTGGGGTGTAATGACAAGTCGTTAGGGTGCATTGACAAGTATGTGGGTATAATGACGTCAGTTTGTTCAGTGACAAGTCCTTTGGGTGCAATGGCAAGGTCAGGGGGTGAATTGTCAAGTATGTGTGTGCACTGGCAAGTCTGTGCGTGCATTGGAAATTCTGTGGGTGCCATGGCAAGTTCTGGGGGTGTAATGTCAAGTCTCGGTGGTGCACTTGCAAGTTTGTGGGTGCAATGGTAGGTCAGTGTCTGCAATGGCAAGTCCGCTGGGTATAGGAGAGAGTCCTTTGGATGGAATGGCAGATCCTATGGGTGCAATGGCAGGTCCAGTGGGTGCAATAACAGGTTCAGTGGGTGCAGGGGCAAGCCCAGTAGATGCTGCAATGGTGTGCGGGAGCAAGTCCACTGGGTGCTGTAATGTGATGTAGGTGTAAGTCCTGTGGATGCAATATTTTGCTATGGACCAATAATAAATGGTGAACAGAAGAACTGGAATGAAGAGGGACAGAGGAAGGAAACAGGAAATTCATTTTTTCTTTAACATTTTTCATTAAAAATGAAAAACAGTTTACATGTAAATCAATGTATTTTTTTCCTATAGGGTCATTTTATAATTTGGCTTTTTCTTTTTTTTTTCACCATAAATTAAGATCCAATGTTTTGGAGGTTGTCTTATATTCATTTTTAAGGTTTAATAACTTGTGTACCTTATACTACTATAATGAGACCAATAATTTATACGTGAAAAGAAAAGGTGGCAACCCTAGTACCAATCAGGTTTTTTCTACATTGGATGCTCATGCATATTTCGCTCAGATGTGGAAGTGTTCTATGGTCTGCCTGCTGACTTTTGCTGATTTAGCTAATTGTCACTGTTGTATACATTTGTGTGACTTTTTATTCTCTTGAGATGTGGGAGGATATTTCCTGTGTTTAATTTCTTCCCATTTTCAGTGCCAGGCTAATGATATTAATAGCTATATCCCATTCCTTCTCTACGTACATTTTGCTTCATTTTTCATAATTGTTTGCTTTAAATTAATTTTAAAAAGCCCTGCACATCGCCTAGATAGCTGCACACAGGGCACTCTACCTCATGTGCCAGTCTGTTCCTCTAACATAGTATGTAGTTCCTTTCTATGCTCTGTACCAAGCACTAGGTAAATTGTTGGCACTATATAAATAAATGTTAATGTAATGTACATGCTTGTAAAACCTTGCCTTGACCTAAACAGTGCACACTGCACATTCAAACATGTCAAAAGGAAGAGGTGTTGTTAGTAATAGTCAGCAGACTGTCACAGTTGTCTTGCTTTGCTTCTTCATTACCCTCAAACACATTTTTTTATGACTGGGCCTGCACGAATGAATGCATTTAATGTACACAAGACCAGTGTAGGAAAGTCAAAATAGAAAAGGAAAGAAGAGCAGAAGAGGGGAAAGTGGCAATTAGGAGATAAATCCGTTTATTTGTAGCAGGCCACTATCTAATAGCAGAGAACAAAGTTGAGTCTGTCAGATTCTGATAAGAAGCAGCATACTGATGTCTGCACTTCCTTATAAGGGTAACCAGAACAGCCAGGCTCCACTAATCTGCATTGTATTCGCCTGTGGTGGCATAGTGACAATGACACAGCCATAAGGACAACAACACTCTTACTTATTCCTTACTTCTCACTATAGATGCACAGACTAATGCATGTTCATTGCTAAGCGATGCTCTCCTCAACACCAGTTGTAACTTAACACAGCTGCCATTCATTTATTGCTTTTTATTGCACATAAATTTCATTTTTATGTGAGTATATTACTACCCTATCATTGAGCTGCAGGTCTACAGCTGCTAAGGAACTACAAATCCTAATATCCACCCACAACCTTTAAGACTTTCAGAGAATGATTGTAGTTCAGAAACAGCTGGAGGACTACCACTGGACAGTTAGGTACTAAAGTATTATTAATATTATACAGTGCAAACACTTCCACTCCTCAGTTCTGTTTTGAAATATCAATACCTTTTGACTCATTACTACATTACATTACAATAACAACGTTTATTCATATCGCATCAAAAATGTACACAGCACTTGTGCAAGACATGCAAGGGAACTACAGACTACGTTAGACAAACAGACTGATACATAATGTCGAGCGCTTTGTTTGCAAGTATACAACCTACAAGGATGGGGTATAGGAGACACACAATATGAGTTAAAAAGGTCAGAGAAGAAGGTGGTGGCAGTAACAGTGATAACTTAGTTTAATACGTATTATTAGGCCAGAAATATCACCTATAGATGGGAAAACTCCCTTGTCCCTGTATTTTAAAACATCAGCAAATAATTTCTCAGTACAATTTTATGAAATCAATATTGCTCAAAAACATATTATTTAATAATAGAGAGTGCAATCCAAAGTTATTAAAAGAACTTAGTGGTGTACTAGCAAAACCGTTAACAGATTTATTTAACCAATCATTGTTAACGGGAGTAGTTCCAGAAGATTGGAAATTAGCTAATGTTGTGCCCATTCACAAGAAAGGTAGTAGGGACGAGGCGGGCAACTATAGACCAGTAAGTCTTACTTCAGTAGTGGGGGAAATAATGGAAACCTTGTTAAAGAATAGGATTGTTGAACATCTAAAGTCGCTTGGATTTCAAGATCAGAGACAGCATGGGTTTACTTCAGGGAGATCATGCCAAACTAATCTTATTGATTTTTTTGATTGGGTAACTAAAATAATAGATCAGGGTGGTGCATTAGACATTGCTTACCTAGATTTCAGTAAGGCTTTTGACACTGTCGCACATAGAAGGCTTATCAATAAACTGAAATCTTTGAGTTTGGATTTCAATATTGTTGAATGGATTAGACAATGGCTGAGTGACAGGCAACAGAGGGTTGTAGTCAATGGGGTATATTCGATGCAAGGTCTTGTTACTAGTGGGGTACCTCAGGGATCTGTTCTTGGACCCATTCTCTTTAATATTTTTATTAGCGATATTGCAGAAGGTCTTGTTGGCAAAGTATGTCTTTTTGCTGATGATACAAAGATTTGCAGCAGGGTTGATATTCATGGAGGGATAAGCCAAATGGCAAATGATTTAGCTAAACTAGAAAAATGGTCAGAGCAGTGGCAACTGGCATTTAATGTGGACAAGTGCAAGATTATGCACCTTGGGCGTAAAAACCCAAAAGCAGAATATAGACTATTTGGTACAGTCCTAACCTCAACATCTGAGGAAAGGGATTTAGGAGTAATAATTTCAGAGGACTTGAAGGTAGGTAGGCAATGCAATAGAGCAGCAGGAAATGCTAGCAGAATGTTTGGTTGCATAGGGAGAGGTATTAGCAGTAGGAAGAGGGAAGTGCTCATGCCATTGTACAGAGCACTGGTGAGACCTCACTTGGAGTATTGTCCTCTCCAGAAGGATATTGATACTTTGGAGAGAGTTCAGAGAAGGGCTACTAAACTGGTTCATGGGTTGAAGGATAAAACTTACCAGGAAAGGTTAAAGCATCTTAACATGTATAGCTTGGAGGAAAGACGTAACAGGGGGGATATGATAGAAACATTTAAATACATAAAGGGAATCAACACAGAAAAGGAAGAGAGTATATTTAAAAGAAGAAAAACTACCACAACTAGAGGACATAGTCTTAAATTAGAGGGGCAACGATTTAAAAGTAATATCAGGAAGTATGACTTTACTGAGAGGGTAGTGGATGTATGGAATAGCCTGCCAGCAGAAGTGGTAGAGGTAAACACAGTCAAGGATTTTAAGCATGCGTGAGATAGACACAAGGCTATCCTAGCTATAAGACCGGGAACGGGGGACTAATAAAAGTACTCCAAAAAAAAAAATTGGGCAGACTAGATGGACCGAATGGTTCTTATCTGCCGACACATTCTATGTTTCTATGTTTCTATGCAATGAGAATGGATTAGAAAACAATAATAATTCCCACTTAAAATAATCCCATTTTGCATGTTTAAAATAGTTTCAAGATCAGTGCTGCCATTTGTCTCTTATGTTCCATTGGTCTGATCCGACGCTGCCATTCGATAAGCCTTCTGTAGTATGTCTTTTCTTGTTGTCTATATCGGATGTTGTAAATTATCAAAACATTTTAGATACTTTTATTTTGTAATTTGTGTTAACTTTGGCATGGACATGTGTTTTGTCTTTTCTCTTTTTCGATATCTTAATATAAAAAAAGGAAAAAAATATTTACGTGTATATATGTGGTATTTAGCACTACATAGATTGTTGGCGCTATATAAATAAATGTTAATGTAATGTAATGTATTTCAGATAATGAAATCACAATATCTACTGTACTTCTACTAAGACAGAAACTATAAATAAAAATGAAATATTCACAGTTTCTGTCTTAGTAGTAGTAGAGGTGTTGATTGTGTCAACCCATGGTGCCTTGCATTGCACTATACATTAGGTGCTCTATTCCATAGAAGCCTGGTAGAAAAAATTACAATATCTCTAGTATTTGATAAATAGTTTCTTGTCACAAATACAAAGTGTAAAGTTCCTATACCTGTAGGGTTAAATTGAGGAATACTCATCATGAGGTCAGGAAACAGTGCACGTATTCTTTCTTAGACTACAGTCTTGCCCATCCACCATTAAAAGGGGGCCCACAAAGGTGAGGCCACAAATATTCCTCTTTGTTTATAACTGAACAAGCACGTTACCATATACAATGGTAACTGTCCGGTCTCCCTGTCTACTAATGGTCTACCCAGGAGTAAGGTAAGAAAAGCCTAAATATTTCTCTGGGAATTCAGGCGTGCTTTATGCTTTATACCATTATATGTGCTATTGTTTATCCCCCGATGTAATATATTTAAAATACCAGCATCAGTTTCTTAATAATAGTGTTATTGTGAAATATAAGCGCTTATGGACAAGATCCTAACCATATATCTTATTATACCTGAACATCACTTGGCATTACGATCGTGCTTGCTCTTTGTAAATAATTAATAATCATAATGAAAAACAACACTAATCTCTGGATAAGGATTTTTTTACAGTCTTCTGGGCCTTCAAAACACCAGCTTATGTTTTATTCCACATTATGAGTACTCACTCCCAGTCCTCCTCCCCCATCATTCCTGAGCTACATCTCTTGACTGCGTGCTCCACTGCACCCGTCACTGCCTGTAAGTGTTAAATATGGAGTCTGAGCACTTAGACCCTCACGGTATAGCTTAATGTATGCAACATCATCACTGGTCCTACAATTGATGAATAGAGGCAGTTGGTCTTACAGTAGTTAACTAGAAGATGTAACTAAAAGCAATGCAAAAAGATGTTTAATGGCACACTCAAAAGAAATAGAGTTAAACATTCATTATGAATTATCCACAAGGCTGGACACATTCCATAGGCCAGGCAATCCTGGTTCCGAAACTGCTACTTGAACTTTTTTGTTCTACGTGCAAATCCTTATTCACTTATTGCTGTTTCCTAAAACGTATGATTTATTTCAGCTGAAAATGTTTCCAACTCGGCTACTTTGGCCTTAAGTTTGAAATACCCTTTGCAATTTTCTCTTGAATAAAGTTCCTAGTCTGCTCATTGTGAAATGCCATAAAGTTCAGTACCTAATTGGCCAGTATTTTATTTAACAATATTCAAGGACCCATAATAGTTCTGAAAGTCCAGAGAAAGCAATAGAGAAAGATGCATATCTTATAGATAATTTCTTTAGAAATATACACGTACTGTCTATGTAATACAGGGATTGACAAATTTAGTTTAGTTTTAGGAGCCAGCAAAAAAATGTTTAGGAGGTAAACAACAGCACATATACACAATCACGTAAACATTACACACACTTTCTCGCACACACGCAGAGTCTCTCTCTCACACACGCAGAGTCTCTCTCTCACACACGCAGAGTCTCTCTCTCACACACGCAGAGTCTCTCTCTCACACACACACAGTCTCTCTCACACACACAGACTCACACACACACATAGATAGTCTCTTACACACACAAATAGCCCATCTCACACACACACACACACACACACACACACGCACAGAGTCTCTCTCTCACACACACACAGTCTCTCTCACACACACAGACTCTCACACACACACATAGATAGTCTCTCACACACACAAATAGCCCATCTCTCACACACACACACAGACTCTCTCTCTCGCACACACACAGTCTCTCTACACACACATAGAAGCCAGCAGTTTTTTTATTTTTAAATTAAGCTCTCAGTATGTCCCCCTGCTCAGGGCTGGCCTTTGGGTGCGTGACATGTGCGACAGGGTGCAATACCCCATGGGGCGCCACTTTATAAAAAAAAAAACTTTACCGGTAGAGGCGCTGGCTGGGGAGATCAGAAGATCTCCCCTCACAAGCACTCTGCTCAGCCACAGTGCAGGATCTAAGGAGGGGGCGAACCAGACCAGGAGCGGGGAGCCACGGGCAACATAAGCTGTGTGTGTTACACACAGCTCAGTAAGTTCTGCTCACACTCCCCCGCTACAGATATAGGGGAGAGAGAACAGATATGGGGGCGAGAGAACAGGTATGGGGGGAGAAGAGGCACAGATCATCTCCACTTGTCATTCTGTTGTGACACCCAGCGCTTAGACAATAAAATGTGGTGGGCGAGGAGACGGAGCAGGAAGTCTGTGCAGCCCACACTCTGCTCCCTGCGAGCTCCACCGAAAAAAAAATCTGATCCCAACAGTGGGGTTGAGAAAACTGTCTAATTTCTTGGTCGCTATGGCGACCTCGCGCTCAGGATTAGTCGAGACCTGATGTAATAAGCGTGCAGTAGGTGTTTGGTTGAAAGGTTTATAATTATTACTTTTTTACCAGTGACACTTTGTTTTTGGTAAACATTTTTACAAACTGAGACCTATGTAGGGTGAATTTACCACTTCTTCATCCAATTTTTGGCTAATTACAAATGAGCCTAACTGATCTCTGCTGGTTCAACACAACTGCTCATTTAATATTTCCTCTCACTCATTTACTGTATAAATGTACTCTAATTTTACAATTTTAATCTACACAATTTTACCACTCCTGTACTTAGGTTCATTAAAAATCTAAACAAATGGCAAATATAGTTATGTGCCACATCTTTCTTATTCTGATAAAAGACTCAAATTCCGAATAGAGATTTCAACTGCAATGGTCAATCTGTGCTAGTAGAAAACAAACAAAACTGTTTCCCTACATTATTTCCTGAAGGCTACTACGCCACCATATTTAAAAAATACGTCAACTTGACAATTGGACAACATGTTATAACAAAGGGATGTAAGAGTTGCTTGTCACTCAAACATTTTCCCACTGATACGTCTAGACCTTTGTAGGACTGATAGTTTAGAGCTAAAATCTCTAAAATTAGGATTGGTGTGTACTGTTCAGTGAAAAAACGCTTTTCTAAATTTCAACGTTAATAAATGACATAACGCAGTCATGAGATAGAGAGATGTGAGCTTTAAATGAATCTTGTCATTTATTAAATCTCCATCCAGGCCAACAGGTTTCCCAGCAAATCAGAGCTGGCTCAACCAGCTTCTGATACTCATATATGAAGAATTTATGATTTTGTTAAGGACACATTGTTATCAATTAATAAGACATGAAGTACAGGAACTTTTCTCTGATGTAATGCTCAAATACATTCTGATGTATTATGCTAATGGACCAAAGCGCTAGATGAAAAGCAGACTATATTTATAGTATACCTTTGAGAAGAATTACCTGTTTCTTCTGACTATAGATATTTCCTATACTATATAATATAAGTGAAAAAAGTAGTGCTTTAATTATAGTACATTTTAATTTTACATAAATGCTCTAGACTCACTGAATATGTTCATGTGGGTTATGCAGGGCCGGTGCAAGGATTTTTGCCGCCCTAGGTAAAATAAAAATGCCCCCCCCCCCCCCCACATTATCATCCGCTAGAGGTGCTTCCGTGATTCTCACTGTGAAAATTACAGTGGGAAGACGCGGAACATCCATTCGCAGCTGAGAGGGGGATCGGGGAGGAAAGTTCCCAGCGCCGGGGCTGGAGAAAGGTAAATGGCTGAAGGGCTTTTAACCCCTTCAGCCCAGTGGGAGGGGAACACGAGGGTGCCCCACTCCTAAGGACTATATAGTGCCAGGAAAATGAGTTTGTTTTCCTGGCACTATAGTGCTCCTTCAACACCAGTACTGCAGTGTCTTTTCTCTGCAGCGACAGGCTATAGATACCAGTACCACTACATTAAACTTAAGTGGTTCTGGGACTAGAGTGTCCTTTAAATGTGAGGTAAATTAGTCCAAGGTAGTATTAATAACTAAACAACTAAATAATAAACATATTGAATTGTCTACTTACCACCAGGACAATAAGATGATCTGGTCTCTGGCTGCAGTCTGGCTCTGGGGACTGGAGACAAACATCAATGGATTGTGCCACCCAATATGCCAGGATTATTATGCCACTCAATATGCCCGGAATTTCCCCCACAATATGCCAGGAATTTCCCCCTACAATATGCCAGGATTATGCCCCTCAATATGCCAGGATTTTGCCCCTCAATATGCCAGGACTTAGCCACCCAATATGCCAGGATTATTACGCCACACAATGTGCCAGGATCCTCCCCCCTTACTTACCACCTCGTCACCCGGTGCTGCAGGTCCGTGGCTGTGAGGGAAGCGTTGTGCACTCCCCTCCAGCCAATGCAGCTTCAAAAAAGTTTGTTTAAAAAAAAAGTTTAAACAAACTTTATTGAATCCACATCGGCTGGAGGGGAGCGCACAACGCTTCCCTCACAGCCACGGACCTGCAGCACCGGGGGACAGAGCAGCAGCGAGGAGGTAAGTAAGGGGGAAGGTGGGGATTTTTTTTTTTAACTCACGGTTCCGGCGCCCCCTGCTAAGTTGCGCCCTAGGCGGCTGCCTAGGTCGCCTTACAGGTGGTGCCGGCCCTGGGGTTATGCCTGTATAAGGTATGTTTAGGTTTGCACAGTCCCTTTAAAATGATGAATAGAATTAAATGAAAAGAACGATTTATCTGTATGTTTTGTGGTCAGGTGAGTTATTGCTGTTTGTGTATATATTAAAAGAATAAGGTGTCAGTTGGATCCCTTATACGGATAACCTGGTTCATATTCCATGAGGTGTTCTGAAAGATTGTTTGATATCTTATATCTACCAGTAAAGAGGTGAACGGTGCCATAAGCCCAAACATGTCAGTACTTTGGCTCTTGGTCAGTTAACCAGCTCATCCAGATAGGACATATAAATTATACTGAGTGATGGTTCCTCAGTTACTATTTGTTATGATTGCTGTGTTTGCTAGTAGGCATAGCATCAGCATTTGTAATATAATAGCATATCTAACCAAGTATTGAGCATTACAGTCCTAATTCTTCTCATACTTAAAGTTGTACATACTATCATATTCTTAGGATCTTAGTTACTGTATCTTAGTAACTCTTACCATAATCAGCTCATGGGAAACACTGATGTTTGTTCCTTCTGCCAATGTCACATCAAAGGACAACTGTAGACAAAAAGGTACTTATGTTTCATGAATATATTGCATGAAGTGTAGATGGTTTATATAGAAATGATTTCATGTAAGAATATAATGAAAGTACCTTATTAGCTCAGGCGATGAACATGCTGCTGAGGAGCTGACCTAAGGTGAATGAAAATATGACCCAAGATTCTAAACAACGACATGTCAGCCTCATGAGTGCTATACAGAGCAAAGAAACTTTATTTTATTTAAATTGTCTGCACTGAATGCAATCTTTCATTTAAACATAACTTTTTACCGACAACTGTCCTTTAAAATTCTTTGTATTTGGTGTTACCAGGTACTAACAAGTGTCTCCTGATGCTTTTTACCAGATGCAGGGTAACATATATCCCGTGTATCAGGCAACTGTATTCGTAATTTTGTTTTGCTGCATAGTTGTTATTTGTAGTGATGGCCCAAATCCATAGACAGAAGATAAACACTCAAGGGTCTCACTGACCCAAACTAGATGGAACTTTTTGTGCAGCAATGAAATTGACTTCATATATCAGCTCTACCATTACGCAGGTCTGCCATCAGAGGGTGACAGGCATGCACCTGTCACAGGCCCTGCTCAGGGCCCCCTTAAAACAAAAACAACAAAAAAACCAAGTTACAGGCAGAGGTCAGCTCCCAGCGATATTCATTGTAGGGGAGGGGCAGGGCCATTTCATTTTGATCTATGGGGCCAGCGAGAATCTGCTGGCGCCAGAAGGCTTTACTATTACCGTATTTGCTCGAATATAAGACAAGGTTTTTTTCATAGCAAATGCTCTGAAAAAGACCCCTAGTTCAATATTCAAGGTCGTATTATAGTCTGACTTCAAATCGGACTGGGATCCAGGTCCCCCGCAGAGAGACAGGGACAACCTTTTTGGAGGTTAGGGCGGGGGGAGAGAGACAGATAACTTTGGGGGGAGGGAGGAGGAGAGAGAGACAGACAACGTTGGGGGAGGGAGGGGGGAGAGAGAGAGACAGACAACATTGGGGGAGGGAGGGGGGAGAGAGACAACGTTGGGGGAGGGAGGGAGGGGGAGAGAGAGACAGCGTTGGGGGAGGGGGAGACAGAGACAACGTTGGTGGGAAGGGAGGGGGAGAGAGAGAGACAGACAACATTGGGGGAGGGAGGGGGGAGAGAGAGAGACAGACAACATTGGGGGAGGGAGGGGGGAGAGAGAGAGACAGACAACATTGGGGGAGGGAGGAGGAGAGAGAGAGACAGACAACGTTGGGGGAGGGAGGGGGGAGAGAGAGAGACAGACAACGTTGGGGGGAGGGAGGGGGAGAGAGACAACGTTGGGGGGAGGGAGGGGGAGAGAGAGAGACAGACAACGTTGGGGGGAGGGAGGGGGAGACAGACAGCGTTGGGGGGAGGGAGGGGGAGAGAGAGAGACAGACAACATTGGGGGAGGGAGGGGGGAGAGAGACAACGTTGGGGGAGAGAGGGAGGGGGAGAGAGAGACAACGTTGGGGGAGGGGGAGACAGAGACAACGTTGGTGGGAAGGGAGGGGGAGAGAGAGAGAGAGACAGACAACATTGGGGGAGGGAGGGGGGAGAGAGACAACGTTGGGGGAGAGAGGGAGGGGGAGAGAGAGACAACGTTGGGGGAGGGGGAGACAGAGACAACGTTGGGGGGAGGGAGGGGAAGCATTGGGCAAGTCTGGGGGGTGGGGGGCACGTAAAAGGAAATAAAAACAAGAAATTTATTTTTTTTATATCATAATTTTTTATTAAATATGAAAAAGCAATTTTCTATAGGGCAGTCTTATAATAATGTTTTTAGTTTTTTCCTAAAGGAATATCCAAAGTTTGGGGGGTTGTCTTATAATCAGAGTCGTCTTATATTTGAGCAAATACGGTATATTTCTTTATTATCATTTAAAATCTCCAGTTAACTGAGGAATTGAAATGCCAGAAATGTTCTGATATAGACAAATTTGGGCCATTTCAGGGGATTTGGGCCCTTATTGAGTAGGGGGAACCATAGGTCATTTTCCCCGAACCTAAAATACGATTAAGAATGCAACAGAAATTTAAGATTTATTACTATTTTGAGTAGCCAAATTTGGGAAAATTGTAAAATGTGGCTACAAACACCGATCTGGCCCCATTTTGGACCATATCAGTCAATATTGAGTAGACCCTTATGCTTATTAGTCTCATAACACTATCCATGGCTGATTCTGTATGCTCCATTTTCTTATATTAAACCAAGCTTAACCTTACAGCTTGCCATATTTCTGCACAAGCCAAGGATAACTGATGTATTATGATTGTTTGCGCTTAAAAGTGACATCTCAGCATTAAAAAAAGCTTAGTTTTCAATGTTTGCAGTCTCCCATAGCACAGTGTAGCTATCATCTACCTAAAATTAGATAATCTGACAGCCTTCAGGGTTTGTTGCTTATTTTATTTTCAAATGATATCAGAACATCTAAGACACCAATTAAGTTAGATATACTAAGAGATACAATTAGAAGCTAACAATTTGAATAATGTACCATCCCTGACTGTTGGGTTACACAAATACAAGATATAAAAGCTAAACATAATATAAGCTACAAACAGTAAACAGAAATGCACAATGTAAAACAAGCTACACTGCACAACCCTACTGTCGAAATAAAATCATATTTTGTTAGTAGTTTTCATTAATCACTTTAGCATGTTCTCAAACATTTAAAATACATGAGTGATAAAGGCTTAGTGTTTATTAGAGTCCAATGACTGGTAATGGCACTGGCTTAAAACACATAATAAAATATATACACAGTATAGTATTATATTTTTATTTCAACAAATGGCATTAATAGCTTATATTTGCACTTGCTATACAGCTGAAAGAATGTTACAAATTCAATTAGAGAAATAAAATAATGCAAAAGATAAAGTAAGGAAAACTCATAAGCTTTCAATCTAGTGGGTGCCGGGAAAAATCAAAGAAGTGTGATCAATAAATCAGAAATGTAATTCAATTAAGATTACTCTAGATAAAATAACACTATAAATATTACATACGGTGTGGTCTATAACAAAATACTCACTGCATGCTCCCAGTCAGGGCCGGCGCCACCTATAGATGAGGTAGGCGCCGGCCTAGGGCGCCTTTATAAAAGGGGCGCCCACTAAGAAGAGTAGCAGGGGGAGGGAGGCGGACCACACCAGATGCAAGGTGAAGGTCCGCCCCACCTCCGGTAGAAGTGACGCTTCGTGTGTCGCAGAGAGCAGTACTAGCTCTCTGTGTTAAACACACACAGAGCTTAGACAGTGCTGCCCCCTCTCCTCACACACACTAATGATTCAGAGCATTGGAAATACGAGATATGTGGGGGAGGACAGACATGGGAGGGGGGACAACAGACATGGGTGCAGAGAGGAGAGACAACAGACATGGAAAAGGAGAGAGATGTACAATGGTGGGGATAGGAGAGGAAGATAGGTATGGAGAGGGACAGACATGAGGAGGGAGAGGAGACAGACAGGGGGACACATTAAGAAATGTACTTTTTCTTTAACAAGAAACAAAAGAAATGGTGGCTTGTGTGTGTGTGACTGTGTGTGTGCACAAAAACGTATGCACGAGACTGCGTGTGTGTTTGCGTGATTGATATGCATTTGTCTAGCTGTTGTAAGTGGGTGGGTAAGGGGAGGGGCAAAGGGTGGAGCCAAGGGGGCAGCAAAATGAGGATTCGCCTAGGGTGGCAAAGATCCTTGCACCAGCCCTGCTCCCAGTGGCGTTACCTGACTATTACTAATAATGGTGTTACAAAAATTAAAGCTTGGTCATTACATATGCAATGGCAAGGATTCCTTTTGTACATGGATCGATATTTAGTTACTAAACTGTAATGAATTGACCTAGTTGGAAAACATAGGCTAAAAAGATCAGAATTGTAAAACAAAATCATCACATAGTTTTCTAACTCCGATATACTGGTCTTAGTGTTTTGGTTCATGTGTCACTGCTAAATCTGAATAGTTCACTGCTTAGTAAATTAGGAAAGGCAGTAGAGAAAAGTTGAACCAAAAGGTTGTTTTTTTATGTCAGCTATACAAGATATTATCACAGACTTATGGCTAGTTCGTTTAGTTGAATTGTAAATTTCCTTAAGATGATGAGTTTTAAGGAACTCATAATAAGAAAAATAACAACATATTATTTTGTATATTACATAATATTTGTTGTGTTATAGCCTTCGATTAAAATTTCCCGAAATTCATTAGGGGGCTGGGAGCCATTTCTGCTATTTAAAGGGGGGAAGGGTGCAAAATGAGTTGTGCGGTAGTTCTGATTCATTGGCCACTTGTCGCCCCTCCTGGACACACTATGTGAGTCTCCATTTGAAGCCAAGTTATTTCATGTAGCCTTTTCATTTCATTTTCATCGTACTCACTAGTAGCAGCTTGGTAGGGGTGATACACAAGAAGCTTAACTTAACCTTTATTAAAGAGAAAAAAGAAAAATATGTGCTGAAACACAGTATACTAAAACCAAAAAAGGGTGTAATACTTCAAAAAGTATATATTACTATATCATGAAAAATGATTTTGGTGTTAAGGAGTGATGTGAAAATGTGTATAATTTGCCCAGGTGAGACCCCAGAATTAGGGATTGGTCATACTGACAGTAACCAACAAGCAAGAGTGACTGTCACTAGACAACACGTAATGAAAGTAATGATAGGGAGACATGTAGAAGATATTAAAAAAAATGCCTACTTGTGGTGTAATAGTTCAATAGCTGAGACCAGCTTCAAATGATACTCATTTAAGCTATATTGCTCCAGAAGGATGTAAATACAGACTTTTATTATTAAATAAATTGTTGCACAGTTTGTGGTTCCCAGAATTGCTAAATTCCAGCAAAGCAATCACAACATTTGTAAAATAGATCACAAGGTATCATATAGTGATCTCAAAACTGAACAATGTATCCCATGTGCACAAAAGTATGGTGGTATATCACCCCGCCATTGTGAATTTTCTAAACTGGGTTACCCCCAATTGATATTCCACTATTAATGCTCTGATTTATCAGTGATTCTTATTCAGTACCCTCAACACATGAAGGATCTCACCACAGATTTAAGAAGACGATGTCTGAGATCCAAACATAGAACATACTGCCTTTCCCACAAAGGTAAAGTAATATTATTTCGATTTTGTTTCCCACGGTTACACTTTCTTTAAAAAAAACAACAAAATCCTGCTCCAGGTCAGGAAATGGGAATTCCTTATCCCTGGGGTCTATTACAAACATAACTCATCCTTTATTGTATCTCTGTTCAACATATACATTATCAAAAAATGATAATTCCTAGTTACCGAAACAGTAATCGAAAGACTAGAAAATATAGTCACAAAGCACAACAGATTGAGTTAATATTGTTTACCAACTTATTAATGACCGTACTTAATTGTATATGTTTGGAACTTTTACATTTCTTGTACTTAAATTATATTTTTGTTTGCTAGTTGACATGGAGTACATCAGTGAGTGTCATCATGTGTTCTAAAAACGAAATACTCATTACAATGTAAGTTTATTTAGCATCTTCATCAGTGACATTAATTAATCAGTTGTTCTCAGCAGCAGAAGACATACGCAAGCATTACAATGTTTATTGAAATGTGGCATGTTACAACAAATCTACGCATACAGCCCTTAATAGAGCGATAAGAGTTCACACACACACACAAGAGTAAATCAACTATATGGTGATCAAGAACATGGCATTTAATAAAGGGTAGATCTCCTTTAATAGACTTTAAAATGATTACAGCTGGTGGAAAACTGGCCAGGGCACGTTAACTAGTCAGGGACATATGCATTACATTCTTTAGTTAATATAGTTGGACTTGTTTTCGCTTTCAAATGGATATAAAAGGGAAAATATAACTTTATTAAGTATATATGCAGTATGTACACAGAGTCACAGTATTCCATGGAAACTTCATCTCCTGGGACTCTGTTTCCTTTTTTAAACACTGAGGACCTCAAGCTGGCCCTTTTCTGGCAGATATGGGGGTAGGATAAACAAACAGAGTTTGTAATTAGAATGACGAGAGACAGAGGAGGAGGGGAGTTTGACGAGTCCTAGCCTGGGAGAAACATATTTTATTCTAGCCTGTGTTACATGGCAAGCTCCTGTTAATATTCTAGCGGGTCACGCATTACATTCTTAGAAATGTTGCAGTGACGTATTCAAATAAATACATAGCAACAAATGCAAAGCTAGAATGGAAACAAAGAAAAAACAAAATCAGACTATGCCAATTTGATTATATAAATGGTTTGATAAAGCTTACACACAAGAATAGTGTAAATAAAAAAATACTATTTCTAGGTTTAAAAAGTAATGCATAAAAAGTTAGTTTAACCTTTGTCAGGTTATATTTTGTATATCTTTACTGATATAAAAGACATCATCATCTGAAATGTGTCTAGATTTAGACTCAAGAACAAAAGAGAAAACAAGCCGGCTCCACCGGAGAACAATTGACATATGTCTCGTAAATATTACCTGATAAGGGGTGCTCCAGCCGGGCTGTAGTGGCAGCGCTGATAATGAGGAAAAAAGTAGCGAACAAAGGCGTATGCACTCAGAAATGTGTTGAAAAATAGATGCATATTTATTAGAAGGATCCGATTAAAACTCCATATAAAATCCACAAAAACAGAGACAAGACATGGGATACAGCAATATGCCTTACACGTTTCGCGTTAACACACGCTTATTCATAAGCTTGCCTATGAATAAGCGTGTGTTCACGCGAAACGCGTAAGGCATATTGCTGTGTCCCATGTCTTGTCTCTGTTTTTGCGGATTTTATATGGAGTTTTAATCGGATCCTTCTAATAAATATTCATCTATTTTTCACCGCATTGGGAGTGCATACACCTTTGTTCGCAACTTTCTTCCTAGATTTAGACTCCATACACTATCTTTTCAGCAGTAAATAAAGAAGTTGTGTTTTTATCCAAATCCACGGACTATATCATTATTAATCACATGGCACTGTCTTAATTATTTAACTTGACCATGTACAGACCCTCTCCTTCCTCCAGCTGACATGTGATAGGAAACAATCCATAGAGAGTGCTAGGTCCAATCTCTCATGTTTTGCTCCACAGAAGAATCTTGTAATATAACGTCTTGAGTCCTGAGTCTGGCTATTATCTGGCACCTGCCCAATCCACCTATAATCCGGACAGGGCCGTCTTTAATAGTGATTGAACCATGGGCAAGAATTTGCTTGGGCCCCCTGGACCCTGCCCCCTCCCCTGCATGCAATCACTCCATCCATCGCAATGTTACCACCGCCCCCCCCCCCCACCCCCCACACACCAAAAAAAACATAAATATAAGCACACACACAATTGGATATTTTTATTGCACTGAATAAAATGTGTATATTACGTGTATAATTGCAGTGTATAAACTGTATATTTGGATACAAAATGTGTATATATGGCTGCAATATGTATACCATATTACTATGCAACACTGCACTACAACTACTCATTACCTAAATGACAGATATACACAGATATTAGAGAGCACTTACATATGTTCATATATATTTATAAATATCTATACACATCTCACTCTCTCTCACTAGTTGCATTTATACTTATATGGACTTCTTAATATTATATTCAACTATTTTCATATGTAATAAAAATGTTATTTAAGAGTTGCATTTCTTGTTTTTATTACACCTAAAGGACATAACACAGCCCCATAGAGTAGCCACAGCACTTGTCCTGCACCTATATTGCACCCACAGCACTTGTCTTGAACCTATATTGCACCCGCAGCACTTGTGTTGCACCTATAGTGCACCACAGCACTTGTCTTGCACCTATATTGCACCCACAGCACTTGTCATGCACCTATATTGCACCAACAGCACATGGCTTGCACTCTTATTGAACCCACACAATTTCGCATGCTACAGTGTAAATTTGCCCCACAGAACGTACCACAGTTTCACTTTGTTCCACTGAACTGCCCATGCAGAAAAAAGCAACACTGTCACTTTCCCCCATAGTACCTGTTATTTTTCCCCAGAGAACATGCCACAGTCACTTTGTCATTGCATATGCAACAGTTTGCCTGTTAAAATATGACACCGCTTGTTTATTAAATATGCCAGTATTATTTTGCCATTAATATTCAGTATTATTTTGCCATTAATATGCCACAGACATTTTTCAAAATTAAAATGCCAATATTATTGTGCCATTCAGATACCAGTAATATAGTAATGTCCTGTAATAATGCAATATATGAAAGGGCAGCATGACAACAGGTTGGTGATGCAGCCTCATCACAAGTCTGTCAGTCATAGGCCCTCGGCCAGTAATTGCCCTTCATGGGCGGCCGTCCCTCCCCCCTTGGGGGCTGGGCAAAACCTATATAAACCCTTGCGGTGGTTTTGCCCAGCCTCTTTCCTGGATTATAGAAATCAGTTTGCACCTTACCAGTTCTGATGGACGCTCTGATGTCACAGTTGAGGGATGCTGCTGTCCTGCACGGAGGAGATTGGCTGCAAAACAGTATAAACACTATATTAGGTACCTTGCCATCTCCCATCCCCCCCATTGCACCATCTCTTTCCCCCTCTCCTGCCCCAGGTCCATCCAGGCCTACCCCTAGGAGGTCCAGAGCCCCTTCTAGATTTACCCCTGAGCCCCCCACTGTGCCTCAGCCCCTGCCCCAGCCCCCTGTTCCAAAAAGGAGGAAGAGGGCAGCTGCTAAAAAACATCAGTCTGCCCCTCTGTCCTCACCTGCCCCTCTGTCCTCCCCTGCCCCCCTGCCATCTGGGGGCCGTGTTACTAGGTCATCGGTGGCCAGTGGATCCCTCCTGCAGGATCCCCCTACCCCTGCCATGCTGGTTTTGTCCCCCCCCTCCGCGTTACCCCCCCTCCCCCCTGCTCACCGGAGGGCCAGGAGCATCAGGAGGCCCTCCGTGTCCGGAACCCCCCCCTCCCTTCCCCTGGCGTCGGATCCACTGGTGGCTAGGGGTGGGAGGTGTACTGATGTGCTACCTCCTCCCCGCTTACCTGATCCGGCTGCCGCACGTGGGTCCCTGCCGTCTTCAGCTTCTCGCATGTCCGTCTACACGGCTGCGAGAAGCGCTTCTGCGCGCCACGTGGTTTCCCGACATCAATCTGACAGGGAACCACGTGGCTGCGTGCACAGGTCGCGTATACCGCGATCTGTGCACATTAACCCCCGCAGTGCCAGACTAGCAGTGGGATCTCCTCACAGGAGGGGATCCTGCTCCCCCCATAACCCCAGAGCCTCACCTGTCACTCATGGTAGTGACAGGGGTGACTCTGTGGGCTCCCCTCCCAGATTAGGTAGGGAATCCAGGAGCAGCCAGTATATCACTGGCAGATCTCTGGCCCCCAGGTCCCCCTCTTTACAGAGGGGTCTGGGGGGTCAGTGTTGTGGCCCCCGCTGCCACCACTCCTCCAGGTCCCCTTCTTTACAGAGGGGTCTGGATGTTCATCATAGTGGCTGCCGCCACCACTCCTCCAGTTCCCCTTCTTTACAGAAGGGTCGGGACGCTCATCATAGTGGCCCCCACCGCCACCACTCCTCCAGGTCCCCTTCCTACCGCCTTTCCCCCCCTGCACCTGGCGGACGTGCCAGGCGGTGCCCGAGGTCCAGGTCCCCTTCTTTACAGAGGGGCCACCGAGTGTCGCCAAGGACCAGGGAGCCCGTGCGGCACGGATCTTCGTCTCGGACTGGACCGGCAAGGGATTCAGATCGGAATCACAGACATCTCATCAGGTCGGACAGCCGGAGCTCCAGGTCAGCTTCCCCGAGAGTCTTCACTGCTGGCAGGCAAGAATCGTCAACTGGAGTGCAGCATCCTTCCGGGGAGAGATCCCGCGCCAGGAATGCCCGGCTCCTCACATCAGACGGCACCCCTAGTCTTCCTCCGGCGGACAATCGGATGGGCGGTTCGGTGTTTGGCAGTCCTCTGCTCTTCTCGCAGTCTCCACGAGGATCTCCGGTTCCTGAGCCCACGGCGGTCCCTCCTGCAGGGCACCTGTCCAGGGGTGAGTCCGATTTTATCTCTCCTTCTATCCCTAACTCACACTTACACATCCACAGTGCTGTTTCACACAATGCGGGGAATTCTCAGGGTTCCACGGGGACGGTGGGTGGCCTATCGCAGTTAGTGGCGAGCCTTGCTAGTGTTCTAAAATCACTTGAGTCTGGGACGCTGTCTGCAGCGGATAACCCTTCCCCGTCGCAGGTTTGGGGGGCATATACAGCTTCAGTGCCGACACCGCCGGTATCTACTTTAGTTGCTTCGCCCGGAGTTTTCCCAGTTAGTATAGCTTCCCCTGCTGTAGTTCCTGACCCGGTGGTATCCCCTGCAACTGAGCCTGCGATCCCTGAGGTCAAGTCGAAGGACGTAGACCCGGTCCGGCTAGCGGATTCTTCACGGGGAGACATTTACGTGTGTTTTGAGGGGCCTATGGGCGCCCATCTCAAGCAAGAGGTGCGAGACAAAATTGGCCGGGGGGAGTATGTTGAATTGTTCACCCTCCTCCCCTTAGAAAAATTTAATTTGGACGCTGTATCCAAACCGGATGATCATAAAAAGGAGGACGAGGAGAGGAGGAGGTATCGCCTCATCCCTCGGACCTTCTCCAACTGGCTCCAGGCTTTTTCCACCTTAGCTAGTATAATTGCGACTAAGAACCCGGAACACTGTGCCGGACTCTTTTGTTACCAGGAGTCCATCCACGAAGCCTATAGGGTTTATGGGGGCCTGGCTTGGCTTCGCTACGATGAGGAGTTTAGGCAGCGCTTGGCAGTCAGGCAAGGCGTGAGGTGGGACCATAGGGACATAGCGTTGTGGTTACGGATCATGGCCCCTGGTCGCAGCGCAATCCAACCCTTTCTGTCAGTGCCCGCTGGTCCCTCTGCCTCAGGGTCTTCAGCCTCGGCAAAAAAGGGCACGTGTTGGCAGTTTAATGACTCGAGCTGCAAACGGGGGAGTCAGTGTAGATTCAGACACGAGTGCTCCGGCTGTGGGGGCAGTCACCCCCAGTTTAAATGTTTTAAGCGGAATAAGCAGGACAAATCCGGCAATTCCAACAATTCTGGGGGAAAAGGGGAGGACGCCGGTGGCCGTAGGAGCAATGCTCCCCTGGCTTAATCAGTATCCGGATCAGTCTGCCGCCACGCTCTTGAGTTTGGTTTTCGGATCCCCTCGAAGCGGTTGTCGACCCCCCTTTTCCCCAAGAACTTAAAGTCTACTGTTCAGTTCCCTGCCGTGGTGTCGGACAAGCTGCATAAGGAGGTGTTACTCGGTAGAATGGCTGGTCCATTCAGCTCCCCACCTTTGGTTAATCTGAGGATCTCTCCGCTGGGGGTGGTTCCTAAAAAAGAGGTGGGCAAGTTCCGTTTAATACATCACCTGTCCTTTCCCAAGGGCGAGTCTGTTAATGACGGTATTGATCCCGAATTGTGCAGAGTGTCCTACACCTCGTTTGATCAGGCGGTAAGGTGGGTCCAAACTATGGGGAAGGGGGCCCTTCTTGCTAAAACTGACGTTGAGGCGGCTTTCCGGCTACTGCCGGTGCACCCAGAGTGTTTTCACCTCCTCGGGTGCCATTGGGAGGGGGACATTTATGTCGATCTCTGCCTCCCCATGGGGTGCTCCATCTCATGTTTCTATTTCGAGACATTCAGTACCTTTTTGGAATGGGTAATCAGAGAGGAAGCTGGTGCAAAATCAGTTCTCCATTATCTTGATGATTTTTTATGTGTTGGTCCTCCGGACTCTCCTCTCTGTTTATCCATCCTATGTACCATTGAGCAGGTGATGGCCCGGTTTGGTGTCCCATTGTCACCTGAGAAAACCGAGGGGCCTTCCACCACCATAAAATTTTTGGGAATCGAGATAGATTCAGTGAAGATGGAGTGTCGCCTCCCCATGGATAAGGTCGATGATCTTCGGTCTCTGGTGTCGCAAATGTGCACATTACGCAAGGTTCAGTTGCGCCAATTGCAGTCGCTGCTTGGCAAACTGAATTTTGCATGCAAAATCATCCCCATGGGTCGGATATTCTGCAGGCGTCTGTCTTTAGCTACAGCTGGCGCCCGCTCTCCGCACCACTTTATCCGTCTCACAAGGGAACTTAAGGCGGACTTGGCTGTGTGGGATTCGTTTTTGCAGTCGTTTAATGGGCGGACGTTGTTTTTGGAGCCAGCAGTTTCCAATGCGGATTTGAGTCTGTGGACCGATGCGGCTGGCTCAGTCGGTTTTGGGGGGTTCTTTCACGGGAGGTGGTTTTCTGGCCTGTGGCCTGAGGCCTGGCGTTGCTCTGGCCTTACTCAGAACCTGGCCTTCTTGGAGTTGTTTCCAATAGTGGTTTCCATCATCGTCTGGGGCCCATTGCTGGAAAACAGGAAGGTCCGGTTCTGGTGCGACAACATGGGGGTGGTCCAAGCCATCAACAATATCTCCGCATCGTCCCCCCCAGTGATCAATCTGCTACGACAGCTAGTTCTCCGGGGTTTGAGGCGCAATTTGTGGGTCCGAGCTGTACACGTCCCAGGTGTGCACAACGAGGTGGCCGACTCTTTGTCTCGCCAACAGTGGGATCGATTCAGGCTGCTGGCGCCAGACGCCGACAGAGCGGCCACGCCATTTCCCAGCTGGATATGGACGTTAGCAGACGGAACGCCTTGACAGTCCTGCACCGGTCCATGGTGCCAGCCACGTGGACCGCGTATTCTAAGGTCTGGGTTGAATGGCGCTGCTTTCTTCGGATGGCGGGCGAGCCCGAAACACATGAGGGTGTGCTCTCCGCTTTGCTATGGTTTATTGGGCATCTGTTCACGGAGAAGGTGACAGTCCCATCCCTGAACCGGAAAATGTCGGCAGTAGCAGCTTACTTTAAATTCTCTGGAGGTCCTGACGTGACGAAGGAATTTCTGGTGAGGCAAGCTTTGAGGGGCTACCGCCGGGGTTTCAAGCAGCTGGATAGCCGACGTCCTGTGACCTTCTCTATCCTGCTGCGCATTCTGGAAGTGTTGCCATTGGTGTGCTCGTCCCCCTTTGAGAATGTTCTTTTTGCTTTGGCATTTTCATGGGCCTTTTTTGGAGCATTTCGGGTAGGCGAGCTTGTCAGCCCCACCCGTCTTAAGCATGGGGGGGTGCTATTGGAGGACGTACGGCGTCAGGGTGACTCCATCTGCGTCCTCATCAGGAGATCAAAAACGGATCAGGTTGGAAAAGGTTTGACTGTATCCCTGCTGGCCCTCCCGGACTCTCCCGCTTGCCCGGTGCACTGTCTCCAGCGATTTTTACATCTCCGTCCTGATGGCGGCTCTCCCTTGTTGGTACACAGGGATGGCTCTGCAATGTCCCGGTTCCAGTTTTTCTCGGTTTTTAGGAAATGTTTGGCGTGTCTTGATCTGGACCCGGCTGCCTTTGGGACCCACTCCTTTAGGATAGGGGCGGCCACGGAAGCAGCTAGGTGGGGTTTGGGTGATTCGGTAGTAAAACTGATTGGTAGATGGGAGTCTGCCCGTTTTAAATCCTATATCCGACCCCACCTCGTCTAGTGTCCGTCCTTGGTATACCAGGGCATATGTTTAAAAAAAAAAAAAAAATGGTGTTGCAATTTCACACTTTTTCTTCCATGTTGATGTTTTTTGTTCGTTTATGGTGTTGCAAAAAAAAAAAAAAAATATTTATATATTATGTGTACTTGAGTATGTCGTTTGCGTGCTTGGGCACTTACACCAGCACTGGGGTCACTGCTGTGTTCTTCTTTCAGCCTCTGCATGCTGCAGAACGTGGATTTTGGGACATTCTTTTGTCTACTGGGCAGCAAGGCGGGCTGCAGTTCGTCCCAATGGGGCTTCCTTGGGTCTCTGTCGGGACCAGGTAGATCTGCAGTGGATAGGCTGTCGCGGCATGCGCTGGAACGCCATGCCTAGATACGTGGCACGGTCAGTTGATCGCCTTGGGTCACCCCATGTGCTGGTCCTGCACCTCGGAGGAAACGACTTGTGTTTTACACCACTGAGGGAGTTGACCTATGGCATTAAGGCAGACATCCTGCGCCTGTGGCTGCAATTTCCAGGTCTGGTTCTGGTGTGGTCCGAATAGTCATTTCAAGGCTACGCTGGCGGGGCGCCCGGTCTCCTTCGGGGGTGGAGCGGGCCAGGAAGAAACCGAACAGTGCCATCTCACGGTTCATGCTGTACAACGGTGGCCTGGTGGTGCGTCATCCAGTGCTGGACGGTTCCGATGCCTCCCTGTATCGGAGAGACGGGGTCCATCTGACGGATGTTGGCTGTGATCTGTGGAATTTGGCGATCCAGTCCGGTCTCGAAAAAGCGGTAGCGGTGTGGAGGAGCCAATAGAGTGTAAGGTTTCACACTCAGTGGCATTGGCAGGGGGTACTCGAGGTATGACGTCAGTGCAGGGGGTTGGCTGTCTTGGGTATGGCCAACCCGGGAGGCAGTAGCTCTGGGAGCTAGCTGCACGGACTCCCCACGGGCTGGTCCCTGGGGAGTGAATATCAGGTGGCTACCGTGCAGGGGCATTGACGCCGGTAGACTGATATTTTTGGTTACGCCTACGTCCGATCCTCGGGTACCCAATCCTAGATATGCTACCGCTTAGTGGCTTGGTATGTATATGTTATATATGTTATATGTGTTTTTCATGGTTGTATACGTTTTTAGTATACGTTTAAGTTGATTCGTTACTGATAATAATACAAAATCTTTGTTACAGTATTTCTTAATAAATACTGTGACCTTCATATCCAGTTGGTTGTCCGTGTATTTTCTTGGGGGGAGGTTGCGTTAATTCGCCATACCTTGGTCATGTACTAAGATGCCCCAGCCAATTTGCCCATTAAGATACCAGTATTATTGTACCATTAAGATGCCATAATTGTTGTGTCATTCAGATGCCAGTAATATTGTGCCATTCAGAGCCCAGTAATATTGTGCCATTCAGAGCCCAGTAATATTGTGCCATTCAGAGCCCAGTAATATTGTGCCATTCAGAGCCCAGTTATATTGTGCCATTCAGAGCCCAGGAATATTGTGCCAGTCAGATACCAGTAATATTGTGCCAGTCAGAGCCCAGTAATATTGTGCCAGTCAGGGCCCAGGAATATTGTGCCAGTCAGAGCCCAGGAATATTGTGCCAGTCAGAGCCCAGTAATAGTGTGCCACTCAGAGCCCAGTAATATTGTGCCACTCAGAGCCCAGTAATAATGTGCCACTCAGAGCGCAGTAATATTGAGCCAGTCAGAGCCCAGTAATATTGTACCATTCAGATACCCCCTCGCCCAGTACTTACCGAATGCTTCTGCTCCGTGTCCCCAGCCGGATGTGTCCTCTGTGCACTGCACGGAGGAGGGAAACAGTCACCGGATGTGACGTGATGTCACATCCGGCGTCAGTTTTTTTTTTCGGTAGTCGCATCCAGCGGATGCGGCTTGCCGGAAAAAACGTTCACAAGCGCAGTGCGCTGTGAACATAGCAAGCAGGGGCTGGGGGCCCACGGGACAGCTGCCATGGGCCCCCCAGGAGTAACTGGGCACAGGGCAGCTGCCCCGTTTGCCCCGCGTTAAAGACGGCCCTGAATCCGGAACCTGTCCTGTTCCTGTATTCCGAATATGTGTTTCCCTGTTTCATGATTCTGATTCCCTTGGTCGCTTGTCTTTTTTCATTTCTGCATTTACATTCTCTCCTCTTGCTTTGCTCAGTTTCTCTTTTGGTCTATTTAAATTCAACCACAGCCATTTTGTGTCTTAAGTTGTCAGTTTGTGCAGCTCTTTAGTCTTCTACTGGTAAGTGTTTGTGTGTTGGTATAAGCAGTTTATTATTAAGTTCATAGTTAGGGACTTGTGGGGTACCTTGACACTGCTGGCAAGCTTAATCATCATTCAGCCAATTGGTATAACCAAACCCTTACGATTTACCATCTCTAGTATTAGCGTAGTTCCTGTATCTATGTTTGTTTGTTTGTATGTTCCCTAACCCTCTTTCCATGAAGCCCCTGAGGATCTCGGCTCCTCTCTCTTATCCCCATGTCCAGCTTGGTTTCCCTTATGAAGCATCTGAGGATCTCGGCTCTTCACTCCATCCCTTGTGCAATGACCTCTTGAACGCTGGTGTTCAGGGTCCCCATTCCATCCTGGACCTGTTCCTGACATATGGCTGTAGGCCACAGTCAGGAGCCACATTTAGAGATCATACTCTTTTACACAACTCAAGCATAACCACTCAACAGGTAATATTCCCTGTGAATCATATATTTGTAAGTTTAATGTGTTTTCCTTTCAGATGAAACCATTTTGTGTCAAGTCCACAGTACCATCAAATACTGGCAGATGTGAAAAGACACCTCAGATGTGGAAACTTTAAACACTTCTTAGGACTCATGCAAGAACTATACTCATGCTATCTTGCATATGGCTGATCTCTCCTTGTCGCTGTTTCCTTTAAATCACTGCTTGTCTTTGACACTTATGTTTTTCGATTTTCGTCTCTCTCTCTCTTCCTGAGGCCTGGTTTCTCTCCTTTTATATTTATAACAAGGGTTTTCTCATTGTATATTTATAACTGGATATTTGGCTATTATATTTGAATAAGATATTTTGCTACGCACTATATCATTATTATTTAGATATCGCTGACAGGTGGAGTACACTGTACTCTATAAAAATAAATATAACTTTTAGTACTTTAGTACTTTGGTAAATAAAATAACCGGGTAACTAGTAACTTAACTATAACAAAATTGTATTACTATTTTTCTTTTACACAGTGCCTATTATGGCAAATATGCTAGGACATTTATTGTTCATAATGTTTTAATAAGTGTAATGTGTTTTTGTAATTGTTCACTATATATTGTAAAAACTGTTATAGTTCTCTGTAATCATGAATGTGAATTAAGAATTACTTGGAAATTTGCTGAAACATGCCATATTGAGGAATTCCCTATAATAAGGGCAGAAAGCATATGGCATTCATTACCATGGGAAGGGATGATTACGGATGCTGTCAAGAGAGTGCTACATGTATTTTAGAAGAAGATGATTAAGATGGTTAGAATAATTTAAACTGATAGAGAAGGTTGATTTAAAGCAGCAAAATGTTTTTTTCTGGTCTCAAATCATGATTAGACTCGCAGAAGGTACTTGTCCGCTGTTTTTCACATAAACTCTAGATAATCTCTAGAAGAAAATTGAATCGACTTTAAAGAGTATTTTGACTCACACTTTTACTGGTGTTCCGGGAAGTTCCAGTTTAGTGGTTTTGTTCCTTTTTTGAGCCTTACCAGCAATGTAATTTGTAAAACAGAGATGTACACCGTTCCGACAGAAGAGGTAAACACACTCCACAGATACAAACACTGCTGGAGCTACAATACACACACACTTACACACAATGCCTTTTAAATAGCAACACACATGTTGCGACATATACAGTATAATTTTAAGTTTACGAGTGGAACACAAATGCACAGACATACAGTGGTTAGCATACAATATACGTAAGATATGTGAAACAAAAATATATTGCTGTGCAGGATGTTAAGACAGGCATTATACACTGTATAGAATTTGTTTTGAACATTGCCCAAGTATGCTCTGTTTGTTTAAGCATTGATTGAAAAACAGATAAACAATATATAAATTACAAATGGTTAATGCTTTGTACAGTAATCTCAGTGACTTAGAATAGTTAAAATATTGTAATGTCTGTGTGTGTATGGGCACCCCCTCATTCTACTCCCAGGAATACGTGTTACAGAACTACCTTTCACATCCGATCAGCACCAGGCTGTGTAAAGCTTTCTCAGATACTTAATATTTTATAACACGTCCTCCGCCTTCTGCCCTCAGAGGGCAGGTGTACTCAGGCAGGCTCAGCAGCAGTAACCAAAAAAGGGTCATATATGACAACTAAAATATAATATCACAGATATACAATTATCTATCAATGGAAAAAGGTGCTAAATTTAACGTATATGTTCTCTCATTACCGATAACATTATAAAGCTAAGCATGACTTTGCAAACCAAAAAATTATATATTGCTCGAGATCTATTTGGCTGGATGAGTGTGATGCTTCAGTTCTTTTAGAGTCAGGTTTAAGCAAGATCCATCAAGTTGTCAACATTATGGATAGGATTATTATTAGATTTTGTTGCTCAAAAGTGTTATCTATAACCTAAGATCTTTTCTGCTCTATCAGTCTGAAATGTTGACCGTATAGATCCGAAAGAGCTGTATATTATTTTCTTTCACCTAATAGGAAAGCTATGCTCTCTTAGGACTTGTTAGATAAGTCTCACTTTTCATAGGGGCTTGATACTTACCCTATTTCATCTTATATCATAATACTTTACCCGAGGATGATTAATGTGCAGCTCCTCCTAATAGTTTGTTTAAGAAGTATATATATTAATTGGTGCATGTATATAAGTTCCCGTCCTGATACTACAAGACTGCTATTTATATTTAAGTCTTAAATAACAGTGTCCCTGATTCTATACAGGGACAGATTTTGAGTATGTTGTTTTTGTAAGTAAAGGTCATAGAGCACAAAAACAGACATTTACAGAAGACCAACATTAAAATAAGTTTAAGATTTTTTTTCGGTAAAAACAGTACGGTGCCGTATGAGGTACCCCACATCTTAAAGGGAATGTATTACCTCTACATTGTTTTTACTGAGCATGTAGAAGATAAAACATTATCGAAAATGGTCTACACATTGTGTTAGAAGAATTGCAAGAAAAATTGGAATTCTGCTCCAGCCCAGTCTATGTCTGTCACACAGGCACAGAGCATCTTCATGCTCCTGGTGAGTGGCGAGATGTCAGAGCAGGAAAACTATGTTAAAACCTTAGTACTACTCCTCTGAAATAAACCCGCATACATTACTTTCACAAACCTCCCAACAAGGGTTGCCACCTTTTCTTCAAAAAAATACCGGCTATGCTACTACCGCTATAGACTTAACATTGGGGTCAAGCCAATTTTTTACCGGCCAGGTGGCAACCGTTCTCCCAACTTCTGCCATCTGCGAATCGCAAAGCCATTGGGCAGAGCTTGGAAGGTCAAATGTCAGTGTTACTGCTGCAGAATGACATCAGGATTGTGGTCCTGATTTAAGCTGTTCCGTCTGAGCACTACATCTGTCCTAAACAAGTGAGATAGAGGTAGAGCTTGGTGGGACATACTCCCCACAAAATCGGGACTGTTCTGCACAAAGTGAGACAGTTGGGAGCTATGCTGTTGGCATTTGCTCAGCCAATCAGAGGAAGGGCTTGTGCCGGTCCAACTTTTTGTGGTTTACTGGGGCATTGTTTTCACATGCCACCAACACAAGGATGTCTAGAGACGCATCAACAGTGCTGAACAGAGAATAAACTCTGAAAATAAAGTACATGCCAGTTTATACGCATACTAAGGCTACTAATATTTTCAATTGTGCTTCCATATTAGAAGTTTAGTGTCATTTTATGGGTGAATGCTTTTCCCAGCACTTCTATAAGGATATAACTCCAGTAATATAAACTAGTACCTTTTAACTTGCAGAATACTCTGCTATACTGATGTCTTTATGCCGTGCTGGTGCTGCACTGTGAACAGGCAGGTTTGTTGAAATGAAAGCGTTCTAGTGTCGCCACCTAGTGACCAACAGATAAATACATAAGAGGGAATCTATCATGGAAAACACGTCTAGTAAACTTACTTTAATGGGACATGTAGGCCAATTGTATAGAACAATTCTTCATCTGCACTTCAACATGGTACTAGTTGAGTATTCTTACAGGTGTACGTGGAATTAGCGACTTGTTGCAAAATTCAAAACATTTTTTGGATAACGGATCATTTTGGATAACGGTTGTTACTGAACCGTGGTACTTAAATTTATTATTAAAATTAGATGGGCACATGCAATAAGAGAATGAACACTGAGGGTACTAAATCTCTACAAGGCTGTGTTTCATATGTAAAATAAATACACTACAATTATAAGTCTAAAAAATTACTGTACTGGAATGTATTAAGACAATAACGGTCCACTGCCTTAAATTCATACATGATTCACTATGTGCAAAAACTTAAATTCATACATGATTAGGCTTTTGCACTTATGAATTTTGACTACATACGAAACATAGCCATGTAGAGATTTAGCATCCTCAGTGTTCACTTTCTTATTGCATGTGCACTCTTTATCTAATTTTGATATTAATTTGAAGTACAATGTTTATTCTTTTTTTTTTACTTTTATTAACAACAGTACATACACCCTTGCATGGAGGGTTTCTGTGTTAAAGTACAGGATGTAGTAGTACATACCTCCTATGCTGCAGTAGTAAAAATCTGGAAAAGTAGGCCAAATGCTTTTGTTCAGATATAGATTCCAAAAAGTACATGAGGGTATCTGCCTGAGAACAGTGGCGACCTACCACTGGTGCAGGGGCCCGGCTGCCCTGCGACCCCTGCACAAAAACAGGGCAAACGGGGCAGCTGCCCAGGGCCCATTCATTCTTGGGGCCCAAAGCAGCTTCCCCGTGGGCCCCCGCTGACCTTGTGACTGTCTCACACAGAGACAGTCACTATCAGGCAGCAGCCGGGAGATCCGCAGACCCGGCTTTTCGTCACAGCCACCGGAAATGTCACTTCCGGTGGCTGCATTTCTGCAGAGACGGCCGAGCAGCATCCAGGTAAGTACGTGGGGGGGAGGGGGGGAAATGGGCACATAACACTGGCAAATGGGCACATAACACTGGCAAATGGGCACATAACACTGGAAAATGAGCACATAACTGGCAAATGGGCAAATAACACTGGCAAATGGGCACATAACTGGCAAGTGGGCAAATAACACTGGGAAATGGGCAAATAAATGGCAAATGAGCAAAATAACACTGGCAAATGGGCACATAACTGGCAAATTATGGGCAGAATAACACTGGCAAATGAGCAAAATAACACGGGCAAATAACTGGCAAATGGCCAAATTAACACTGGCAAATGGGCAAAATAACTGGCAAATGGGCAAAATATGACTGGCAAATGGGCAAAATAACTGGCAGGTTAATGGGAAAATTGGCTGTGGCATATTGGCAATCTGGCTGTGGCATATTGGCAATCGTGGCTAATTGTGGCATAATGGGCAAATTTGCTGTGGCCAAATTGATACTGTGGCATGTTCTGTGGGGCAAAATAACATGTACTATAGGGGAAAGTGACACTGTGGCATGTTCTGCAGGGGCAGTTCAGTGGGACAAAGTGACACTGTGTTATGTTCTGGCGGGCAAATTTATACTGCGGCATGCCAAATCGTGTGGGTGCAATATGAGTACAAGCCAAGTGCTGTGCGCACTGTATAGTGCTGTATTAAGACCTTTAGGTGCAATGTGGGTGCAGAGGAACGTTATAAAAATTGTAAATTAACAATTTTTCAATAACATTTTCATTAAATATGAAAATAGTTGAATATAATATTAAAAAGTTCATAAAAGTATACATGCAGCTAGTTATATACATATATTTGGGTCCACCTTAAGCTTTTGAAAAGGCTGGAAATATTTTAAAGTTTTTTTTGTGTCCAGAAAAGTAATATTAATTTACTGAGAGGGTGGTGGATGAGAGGTTAAAATATGAAGGAGTTTAAGCATGCATGGGATAAGCATAAGGCTATCCTTGATATAAGATAAGGCCAGGGACTAATGAAAATATTACTTTACTGAGAGGGTAGTGGATGCATGGGATAGCCTTTCAGCAGAAGTGGTAGAGGTTAATACAGTGAAGTATTGTTAGCATAAGGCTATTCTAGATATAAGATGAGGCCAGGTATTAATGGAAGTATTACTTTCTGAGAGGGTAGTGGATGCATGGAATAGCCTTCCTGCAGAAATGGTAGAGGTTAATACAGTGGACGTTAAAACACGTCTAGTAAACTTACTTTAATGGGACATGTAGGCCAATTGTATAGAACAATTCTTCATCTGCACTTCAACATGGTACTAGTTGAGTATTCTTACAGGTGTACGTGGAATTAGCGACTTGTTGCAAAATTCAAAACATTTTTTGGATAACGGATCATTTTGGATAACGGTTGTTACTGAACCGTGGTACTTAAATTTAATATTAAAATTAGATGAGGGCACATGCAATAAGAGAATGAACACTGAGGGTACTAAATCTCTACAAGGCTGTGTTTCATATGTAAAATAAATACATTACAATTATAAGTCTAAAAAATTACTGTACTGGAATGTATTAAGACAATAACGGTCCACTGCCTTAAATTCATACGATTCACTATGTGCAAAAACTTAAATTCATACATGATTAGGCTTTTGCACTTATGAATTTTGACTACATACGAAACATAGCCACTACTTTGTATTATTTTACTGAGAGGATAGTGGATACATTGAATAGTTTGCCAGCAGAAGTGGTAGAGGTTAAAACAGTAAAGGAGTTTAAGCATGCATGGGATAGTTATAAGGCTATCCTAGATATAAGACAAGGCCAGGCACAAAGTGGAACAGTTGGGAGGCATGTAAGTGGCATTTCTGGGGTGGAGTTGCATTGTGGGGTCGGGGGGCCCCAGGGCAATTTTTGCACCAGGGCCCGGTGGTTTCTAGTTACGCCTCTGCCTGAGACCTTTCTAATCTACTCCAGTTAGCTGTCAGGAATATACTGAGTACATCACCACACTGAGAATTCACGACTGGTGTTAGCAAACTAAATTGCACACAGTAACACCTCCATCATAGCTGCCATGAGAACTAGTAATGAAAATCATACTGGTTAATGAAGAAGAGGCTAATAACAGCAGAATTTTGAATATATAAATTCCAGATAGTTTTCAATAGCTGCATTTGATATGAATTGAAGGAATAAAATCCACACAAGAAAATCCAACCTTTTTCCATTTGTTTATAATTAATTATAGATTGTTATTTGTGTTTCTTTTCATAATGTACATTTCTTTGCACAATAGAATGTGTCATGCACATTATCTGTCCCCATGTTTCTCTATGCAAATAATGGTTACAGTGGTATTATCAGTGTTACAGCACAAAATATATTCAGTGGGGGAATTATGCAAAAACAGTGCATAATTAAGCATGCACATATTGAACAGGCTTGATGCAGCATGCTCCAGCAAATAAAGAAAAACGTTATAATGGAAATTTTAAGCTGTATCATAATTATTTCTTTATCCAAGACTTGGAAATGACTTTAGTGTTGTAGATAATATATGCACTGGTACAATATCTTGTATGTTGGTGTGTGTTCCAGGTCACGCTGAGAGATGTTTTATATATATTGTCAGTCTGTCTGCTGTAGTATATCTTTAGATCTCTTATAGATTGTATAGTTTCAGCACTCTGCGTTGTGTTTTAAAATGTTCATTCACTCTGTCCCACCTTTCCAAGCAAATTACTTGAATCATCTTTATCAAATTATCCTCTGTTCTACTTTATCAATGGAGTGGCCGACATACTTTATTTACACCGTGTGAAAAGGTTTTGTCTCAAACAACAACAAGGAGGACAAATCCCATCATGCACAGCCAAAGCAGATAACTACCTTTTTTCTGCAAGTTGTTTATATTGTCACTTGTTCCTTGTTTCTTAATGTGTCTTCCCACAAACAAGAGAGTTGTAATACAGGAACTTTGTGTTACTCATATTGATAATTTTTTTCCAAAGGGCTAGTGAAAGTAGCACTGCCTAATTAAACACTCCTAACTCAAACACAGCCTGAGCTCTGAAGAGCAAGCCTGTATAATGGTCCACTGATTACAATTATTACCGCCAGTCAGTTGAGTGCCTGGATATTGAGACTGGAGGTTAACCATTTTTTCTTTGTATACATTTCTTTGTATACCTATTATACAAATGAGCCATAGTACACTGATCAGTCATAATTTTATGACCACCTGCCTAATATTGTGTAGGTCCCCTGTTGCCACCAAGACAGCCCTGGCCTGTTGAGGCATGGACTCCACTAGACGTCTGAAGCTGTGCTGTGATATTTGGAACCAAGTCGTTAGTGGCAGATCCTTTATGTCCTGTAAGTTACTAGGTGGGACCTCCATGGATTGGACTTGTTTGTCCAGCACATCCCACAGATGCTGAATTGGTTTGAGATCTGGGGAATTTGGAGGGATGAATTATCCTGCTTAAAGAGGCTAATGCCATCAGGGAGTACTGTTTCCTTGATGGGGTATACATGGTCAGCAACAATGCTTGGGTAAGTGGTATGTGTCAAAGTAACATCCACATGAATGGCAGGACCCAAGGTTCCCAGTAGAACATTGACCAAAGCATCATACTGCCTCCCTCCTACCCATAGAGCATCCTTGTGCCATGTGTTCTGCAGGTAAGCTACGCACACGGAAATCCACGTTATGTAAAAGAAAATGTGATTCATCAGACCAGGCCACATTCTTCTAGTCTAGTTCTGATGCTCATGTGCCCATTGTAGGCCCTCTCGGCAGTGGATGGGAGTCAGCATGGACTCCCTGATTAGTCTGCGGCTATGCAGCCCCATACGCAACAAACTGCAATGCACTGTGTGTTCTGACACCTTTCTATCAGAGCCAGCATGAACTTTTTCAGCAATTTGAGCTATAGTAGATTGTGTGTTGGATCACAAAACATGGGCCAGCCTTTGCTTCCCACGTGCATCAGTAAGCCTTGGCCGCGACCCTGTCGCCGGCTCACTGCTTTTCCTTTCTTGGAACACCTTTGATAGCTATTGACCGCAATAGGCCGGGCGGGAACACCCCACAAGTGCTGCACTTTTTGGAGATGCTCTGACCCAGGCTTCTAGCCATCGTCAAAAGTAGTGCTTGTGAAAGTAGCTTAGATCCTTGTGCTTGCCCATTTTTCTAACACATCAACTTTGAGGAAAAAATGTTCACTTGCTGCCTTCACTCCCTTATGTGTTTCGTATACCCCACTCCCTCTAGAGTGTAAACTTCAGAGCAGGGCTCTGTACCTTATGTACCAGTCTGTTCAAGTTTATCCTTAGTACTTAGTATGTAGTTCCCTTCTATGCTCTGTACCCAGCGCTACGTAAATTGTTGGTGCTATATAAATAAATGTTAAGTAATGTAATAATGCAATGCCTAATATATCCCACTCACTGACAGGTGGCATGATAATGAGATAATCAGTGTTATTCACTTCACCTGTCAATTGTCATAATGTTATGGCTGATCGGTGTATTACACTCTAATGTAAATCCATTGGGAGATAGCTGCACTGGATCTGCAGGTCTAGGGAAACTAGAGCGTTAACAATGATTCAGTGTTTTAGTCAAGTGTGAGGACAGCAGAGTTGGCACTTCATTGGTGGTTCAGTAGTGCAACCAGTGTTCCAGCAAAAAAATCTGTCTATAATTTGATGGCTGAGATAATTTAAGGGCCTTTGGGAGCAGGTACAGGTACACTCTTAATTGCGGAATTCACCTTATTTTGTGGTCCGTAACCGAACCCGCACTAACTCTGAGGTATCCTTGTAAAATTTTCCCACAGCACAAAAAAGCGCTATCACTTGACTGACATTACAGTGCTATCGGCTATGTCAGCGATTGAGACCTTAGTGGATTGTCTGAGGCAGAAGTTGCATTAAAGTGACGATGCACATGGGCTGCGGACATGTCTTGAAGTAGCACCAGGAGCACCAGAACCAGCAGAAGAAGTGGAGGTGGACCTGGAAGAGCTGCATTATGAAGAGGTGGTGGATGGGAGATGCAGAATAGAACCTTTTCTCATAGCTGAAAGGATGGATGTGGCTGCTGTGAAAGGTCGCGAGAGCAACCCGAGAAGGGGATGCGAGAAGAGGAAGAAGAAATCTCACGAGACACTCTCCCCATCTCCAAGAGCAGAAGAAGAGGACCTTAAAGCAGCCAGCTGGGAGACAGATCAGTGCAAGGGTACAGAAGTAATGCAGGTTGGGCCCCGCTAAGCTAGCCGAAGAAAATAAGAGGATTGTGCAGAGCATGGACACAGGGAGTCTTTTGACATTCAATTTAGAGTAATATACTAAGCAATGTAGTAGCCATCAACAAATTGTCTAAAGCCTTAAAGGCAAAGTCATCTACTGGGGTCTGGTTGGGTGGTTCAAAACCTAGTATGCAGCAAAAAAAATGCATTTGGGTGATGGCGAAGGTCAGGATGTCCAAACAAAAATAAATGAAGCATGTATGAAGGAGGCATCAGGGTGTCAGGTTTCACCATTGGGTTTTCATTTGAGTAAGGAAACTAAAGAAAAAATTTGGAGGGGGGAGTATGTTGAAATGTTGTCAGTTCTGCCTACGTCAATAGAGGAGAAAGAAAGGGACAAGTCAGAGGAAGAAAGATGTTAGTTCCCAGATCGTTTAATTGGATGCAAGCTGTTTGTATAAATGCTGGAGTGCGTGGTGAGAAACAGCCGGAGTTGTGTGGCAGCCTCTACCGAACATATGGAGTTTATTTTGGAGGCATTTCGCAAACCTGCTACAGTATGTAATGGCTTTACCAAACGAAATAAAAAAGCCAGGCTTCTTAAGGGGGGTTTTGTTATACCTGGATAGAGTTCAAAACAGTTTACAACAATTAACAACAATTTAAATTTTTCTTTAGCGTTTCCTAAGACTGTTGCAGATAAAATTATTAACGATATATTACTGGACAGATTTGAGGGTCCATTTCATTCTCATTCATTTGAGTGTTTCAGGCTATCACCTATGGGCCTGGTTTCTAAAATGGAACCAGGAAAATTCAGATCAATCCACCACCATCTGTTTCTTACGCATCATTTGCCAATGCATTGATGCCAGTAATGAGAGGTGGAAGAACTTACATAGTAGTTTAGGTTGAAAAATATGCTTGCATTTATAAGTTCAACCCATATCCTATTCTTTGATATGATATCCCCAGCTGTGCTGTGATATCCCCAGCACTTATACTCACATTTCTTGCCCCAGTATCCAGGACTTACTCCAGCACCCAGATTGCACTCACAGAACTTGACCCAGCATTTACCCCAGCACCCAGATTGCAATCACAGGACTTGCTCAGCACCCAGATTGCCTTCACATGACTTGCCTCAGCACCCATGACTTACACCAGTTTGCAGATTACACTCACAGGCCTTCTCCACCATTGAGATTGCACTCACAGAATTTTCCCCAGCACAGAGATTGCACTCAAAGGACTTGCCCCAATGCTTAGATTGCACTTACAGAAACTGCCCCAACACTTCTATTAGCCTCCTGCATGCATGGAAAAGGTGCTGGATACGGTTAATTGGTTGAATAATAATAATTTAGTTAAATCTACAATAAAGGGTCATGGCCTTTCTTCACCAAATTCAACTGAATTAATTGTGTCTGTGTGCCCTTTTTTACAAATAAGTGATATATATATACCGTATATACTCGAGTATAAGCCGAGTTTTTCAGCACAATTTTTGTGCTGAAAAATGCCCCCCTCGGCTTATACTCGAGTCAGTGGGGGAAAAAAAAATAAATCTAAAACTTACCTCGTTCCTGCTCTGTCCCCCGGTGCTCTGAAGCTGCGTGGCTGCGAGGGAAGCGTTGTGAGCTTCCCTCCAGCCGCGCGGTCAATAAAGTGTGTTTTTTTTAAACCAATAAAGTGTGTTTTTTTTATTGACCGCGCGGCTGGAGGGAAGCTCACAACGCTTCCTTCACAGCCACGCAGCTTCAGAGCACCGGGGGACAGAGCAGGAATGAGGTAAGTACTGGGGTCTGGGGGAGGAGTGTGGCATAACGAGCATAGTAAGGGGCAATATCCTGGCATATTGGGGGAAATATCCTGGCATATTGGGGGAAATATCCTGGCATATTGGGGCAATATCCTGGCATATTGGGGGAAATATCCTGGCATATTGGGGGCAATATCTTGGCATATTGGGGGAAATATCCTGGCATATTGGGGGAAATATCCTGGCATATTGGGGGAAATATCCTGGCATATTGGGGGCAATATCTTGGCATATTGGGGGAAATATCCTGGCATATTGGGGGAAATATCCTGGCATATTGGGGCAATATCCTGGCATATTGGGGGCAATATCCTGGCATATTGGGGGCAATATCCTGGCATATTGGGGGCAATATCCTGGCATATTGGGGCAATATCCTGGCATATTAAATGGCATATTGGGGGCAATATTTACCAGTAGCTGCCGCATTTTCCACCCTAGGCTTATACTCGAGTCAATATTGTTTCCCAGTTCTTTGTGGTAAAATTAGGTGCCTCGGCTTATATTCGGGTCGGCTTATACTCGAGTATATACGGTATATACATTTATATATTTTTTTAAATTTTTTATTATGGGGTTTTAGAATCCTGTAATAGAACCGTATTTGCTCGAATATAAGAAGAGGTTTTTTCAGAGCAAATGCTCTGAAAAAGACCCTTTGACCCCTCGTCTTATATTCAAGGTCGTCTTATAGTCTGACCTCAAATCAAGGTCAGACTATAAGACAGGGATCCAGGTCCCCCGCAGAGCTGCAGTGGACCTGGATCCCCGTCGCTAACAGCCAGTGGATGTATGCGCACATCCTCCGCTGCTGCCCTGCACATCTGTCGGGACTTCTGTGATGAAGCCAGGTCCTTCCGGCTTCATCATAGAAGTCCCGGTGGAAGTGCCGGGCAGCAGCGGAGGATGTCTGTGCGTATCGTGCAGACATAGTCCAGCTGCCCCCACTAGCCACCAGGGATATTTGGGCAGCCAGTGGATGTCTGCACGTATCATGCAGACATCCCCCAGCTGCCCAAACATCCCTGGTGGCTAGTGGGGGCAGCCGGAGGATGTCTGCACGATACGTGGGGGGAGAGACAACGTGGGAGGGAGGAGAGATAACACGGGGGAGGGGGGAGAGATAACACGGGGGGAGAGAGAGACAACGCTGGGGGGAAGAGAGAGAGACAAAGCTGGGGGGAAGGGGAGAGGGAGGCAGCATTGGCACATAAAAGGAAATAAAAACAAGAAATGCATTTGTTTAATATCATAATTTTTATTAAATATTAAAAAGCAATTTACATGTGAATACACACAAGTTAAACTTTTTTCCTATAGGGTAGACTTATATTCAGGCTTTTAGTTTTTTTCCCAAAGGAATATCAAAAGTTTGGGGGGTTGTCTTATAATCAAATACGGTATTATGCCCTATGCAGATACTTGGTGCCTCAGTCCATGTTCTAGTAAGACTTTCCCACCGGATCACACAACTAAAGTATTCCAAAGAGCCAATTGAAATGTTACAAAAAATTATAATGACCAATTACAGATCTAATGTTTTCTTGACACTAGTGCCGTCCCACAATAAGCATAAGTATGTGGGCCCCGTTTCTTATCATCCTTAACCCCTTCACACTCAGTGGTGCTTTGGTCCCTAAGGGTGAGTCAAGTCGTTGAGTCGTGCCCAAACCCGGAATTTCTGGTAGGGCATGATTTAGTTAAATGTAAGCAGTTGCCACTTTGAACGTCGGTTACATTTAGCCTGACAGACAGAGGCCACTCAAATGGGCCCACCTGACAGGTGGAAAACCGATGCAGGAGCCTGCGGGGGTTGGTGGGGAATGAGAAGTTAAATAATGGACATCCTACGCCCTACTACAGGCATTTGAGCCAAGTATTTTAGGATGGCATAGAACGTTCAAAAGGTGGGAAGGGGTTATAATATATCATATACATGTGAGATTTTTTTTTTTTATAGGCTCCAGCCAGATTGGTTTGACATGAACCACTGTAACATTGCATTTACTTTATAGATGGTTTCTGTATTGTGAAGCATTGTCCACAGAGAGCATAACTTATAATGCTTCATAGGCCACCCAAATTTAGAAATACATCACAGAGAAACCCTGTATCTTTCAAAAAAACATTTTATCTCACACTGTTGCACAGCATTTGTCACCAATGGCCATTTCCTATAACAAGGTACCTCCCCATAATGTATCATAATCTTATCCATTACAATTTGATGAACCAACCAGCATGTGGCAGAAGTCACCTTTGCATTGCACTCTGCCATCTGCAGCCCCCTCACCCTCCTAAAACCCCTAATGTGCAGTATAGACAAAGTCCTCACTCCACTCAGAGAGGGGAACACACATTTTTCACCACATTTATGCTTATCAAACACTACATATTTGTATTTATTTTTAATAGCATAATTTGATTGCCAGAAGGGTGTCTAATGACTCCATTAAAAGGGTTAAGAAAAATAGAGTGTCTTACCACTTCCACACAGGCAGAGGAAACATGAGTAACCAGAAGCCAGCCAATCCAAAGCAAAGGAAGTCATCAGTAGGATGAGAGGAGTGATCTAAGGGAAGCTGGCCAATAGGGTGAAAGAGAGACAGCGTTCATAGCCAATAGGGCAAAGGAGAAACATTGATAGTTGGAGGAAGCTTAGGGAACCTGGGCAATACCACAAGGAAAGGGGTGTAGTGATAAGTGAGGGAAAGAATAAAATAAATAATAATGCAAACCATTAAAATGTCATCCACTCTGGCAAGTGAGAATTTGAAGAAACAAGACGTAGAAAAAATAAGGATTCAGTAGTAGGCTCAATTGGCCCCTACAGTTTGTTTAGACCTGGGGAAGTTGCCCATTTTTGTCCTGTGGTCAAGACTGCCCTGCTTGACAAACTTCCCAAAGACTGGTCTTTTACTCTTTCTATAGACTCCATCTTTCTCTAGTTTCATCTGCAGGTTATTACAGAGCAGAACATGTTTAAAGGGAAGAAGGCATGGTTTTCTCAAAGTGTAGATGGAGAACTGTGCCAGCTCTGGGGTTAGTAAAATAGTACTTTTACAGCTTCCAGGCAGTGAGTGTCTCAGTATTGTATTACACCATCTACTGGCAATGTTTCTAAAGGCTGATTTTTGATTATGATAATTACTCTCTGTCCCAGTCATGGTTATAATGTTCCAGTGTCATATTTTATCATAATTATGAAAAATACCTTTTTTGCAAAGTAAAACTTTATCAGGTTTCTCTTTGTGTGTGTGTGTGATGCCTTTTTTGGTTGTTTTTAAATTCAATGATTCTTGAGATACATAAGTTTGGGTCTAAACATACCTCATAATGTTTCACTACATAGCTAAAGAGGTTTAGACAAGGTTCACTAAACATAGAGATGCTTTTATTTAAATTTGATAGGAGCACCGTTGCTGGGTGAAGAAATTAATAAAAGGTATTTTCCCATACAGCATGTGTAGAGTGTTGTCAATGAGAACAGATGAAGGGCACAGTATATCATCTTTGATCCAGGATATTGGTGATTATGAACCAAAATATAAATTTAAAAAAATTGTAATCACTGGTTGTTATGTATAACAAGCTGTGTCTTCTTTTGTTAGATTCTAAAACAGTTTTAATTGTGTGTATCATACATTGTTCTTTATTTTAGAAGCTGAAGGCGGAATTATTGATACTCACCATCATGCTGAGTATCTTTTTAGTAGTGATGCATCTCACTATGATACTAAGAGGTATGTCTTTCTACAAGTCTGTTGGTGAGTCTATTAGCATTATATTGATGGTTTCCAGCAATGTTGGGGTCTATTCACTTAAAGGGTTCAGTGAGGTGAAATTAGATTTTAGTCTCTCCTTTTTTATCTATGCATTGTGCAAAGACAAAACTGGTGAGTTTCTCTTAATAGAAGAGCTGGCCTGGCAGAATGCAGGATTAAAAATGGATAGTTTTTAAATAGTTAACTATGCATTAATCATGGCTATGAGACATTATTCAAATATGATCCAGTGCAATATATGAGTGAGTTGGATGAAAATGTGCATCTCACCTCAGTTCACCAAAACTCATCCTTTAGTGAATAGACCCCTTTGTGTCTTGTAGTAAAGCTTATCCAGACCTTGCTAATTATACCATATTTGCTCGAATATAAGACGAGGTTTTTTTCAGAGCAAATGCTCTGAAAAATACCCCTCGTCTTATATTCGAGGTCGTCTTATAATCTGACCTCAAATTGAGGTGCAGGGGACCTGGATCCCCCTCTCTAACAGCAGGGGATGTCTGCGCGATGAGCGCAGACTCCCCTGCTTCCGCCCGGCACGACCGCCGGGGCTTCTGTGAAGAAGCCGGGTACTTCCGCTTTCGTCACAGAAGTCCCGGCGAGCGTGCCGGGCGGCAGCAGGGGAGTCTGCGCTCGTCACGCAGACATCCTCTGCTGCCCCACTAGGCACCAGGGACAATCGGGCAGCTTGATTCTCTCCATGGTGGCTAGTGGGGGCAGCTGGGGGATGCTGCCCGACACGGCAGACTATTATGACGGACCAGCTGTCCGTCATAATAGACTGCCGTGTCGGGCAGCATGGAGGATGTATGCACATATCGTGCAGACATCCCCCAGCTGCCCCCACTAGCCACCATGGAGAGAATCAAGGTGGAGGGGGAGGGAGGGGGAATTAGACAGTCAAGGGGAGGGGGAACAGACAGACAAGGGGAGGGAGGGGGGAATTAGACAGACAATGGGAGGGAGGGGGGAATTAGACAAGGGGAGGGAGGGGGGAATTAGACAGACAAGGGGAGGGAGGGGGGAATAAGACAGACAAGGGGAGGGAGATAGATAGACATGGGGAGGGAGGGAGGGAGAGGGGAAATAGACAGACAATGGGAGGGGGGAGATAGACAGACAAGGGGAGGGGGAGAGATGGGCCGCATTGGCACATAAAAGGAAATAAAAACAACAAACGCATTTGTATAATATACATTTTTTATTAAATATTAAAAAGCAATTTACATATATACAAGTTAAACTTTTTTTTCCTATAGGGTAGTCTTATATTCAGGCTTTTAGTTTTTTTCCTAAAGGAATATACAAAGTTTGGGGGGTCGTCTTATAATCAGGGTCGTCTTATAATCGAGCAAATACGGTAAATAGTTTAACACTCACCATAGGTCCACATATTACACACTAGAACAGCCACACTGGATGCTGTGGGAGTAGGCCATCAAATTCCAGCTTATTGTGTATTTTAATTTCTAAAGATAGTAGACTGCTACTGCCTTACACAACATACTACTATGTTGACTACTAATTGATCTATATTCATGACCTGATATTTTTCTTTTTCTTTCATTTAGGATACACAACAGCCTGGATTATGTGGAAAACAAGGCTACAGTGTTTCATGCCAGTTTCATTAAAGCAAACACCAGATCTAATAAGATGCTGTCTTTAGGGCACTTCATCCTTCCCCCAGCTTGTGTACATGATGGTTGGAAAAACATTTAATTACTAGATAATATATTGCAATATTTGAATGTCCTAAGCTCCAATGGTGGCAGTAGTAAATTAAGTTAAGGCAATTTGAGTTTATTGGTTATTTATATTGAGTTATACACTACAGTTATATATAGCATGGACATATACAGTGCCTTATTTATACAGTAACCAGAACATAATAGGACAACCAAACAAAGCCTTGTATGGTTCTAGATTAATCCTCTTACATGCATTGTAAATGTTTTATATAAAATAGCACAGTACTTTAAATACTGAAACTGAACAATGCAAAGAGAGCATGTTAAGACTACATTTCTAATATTCCACTCTGAATTGGAGAGGTGCTGCCCGTCAAATATCAGATGGTTCCTATGTGTCCTGAAGGCATTTAGAACATATAGTTACCAACAATGCAGTTAGTTGCATATGCCTACAGTTGTTGTGCTGCTGGTCTTTTACACAAAATAGGTCTGAGGATCAATCACATTGATTATATGTAATAAATGCAAAAAAAATACAGTAAATGACAATCAGTGCTGCAAGAACACTGATTGTCAAAATCGTCCATCTCTCTTCCGGAAACATTTTTATCTTGAGAGAGAGGAGAGAATTTTACCATTTTTACACTCTTTATTAACTTGTATAATTTACACAAAGGGTTAAATCTTAAAAAAAAAAGGTCACAAAAGAAAGCCCTATCTTTCCTTATAAAAACAATATATTATATGTGGGGATTAATTCAAATAGCAAGCTTACACTTTAATTTAACCGTACACATAGCTAAAGTAGAAAAAAAGCTAGTGTCCACAATGGACATCAAAACAAAGAATACCATTGTCCTGAAAGGGTTAAAGGTATTCAGTAACCTTTGCAGAGTCTGTGAATGCAGAGAATAAAAAATATGAAAACTGATTTATACCTTGTGCTGTTTTTTGCATTTGCTTGCAATTCGGCTAAGAGAGAAAAATATGTTTTAAACGTGTGCGGTGTCTCCTGTTTGTGACATTAACTGTGGCTTGATATGCAGATTAATTACTTGTGAAATTTGTCATAAGCAGGAGACACCACAGACATTTAACCCCTTAGTGACATTTTGACCGTGACTTTCCCTTGGTGACAAGGGCTGATTTTACATTTCTGGGGTGTTTGTGTTTAGCTGTAATTTTCTTCTTTCCCACATACTGTACCCACACAAATTATATGTTGTTTTTATCATCATAAGAAGGGCTTTCATTAGATACTGCAAAAAAAAAAAAAAAAATTTCATAAAATATGATGAAAAAATTAAAAAAATAACCTTTTTCTAACTTTGACCTAAAATATAATTTACACAAATACAATCATTAAAAAAGACCCCATCTAAATAGTTTCTAAATGTCCCTGGTACAGAAATATGCTTGTTTCCAAGTTTTTCTGCAGTTTTTTGCGAGTTATGGGGTAAATACCCTAAATTTAACCCCAACTCTAACCCTTAATATATTTTTAATTTAATTGTAACCCTATCCCTTATGCTAACCCTAATTTTATTGTAACCCTAGATGCTATTCTAACCCTAACCCTAGATTTAAGCTAATTAAGTTTTGATTTTTTTCATTGCAATGTTGCTTAATTTTTTTCACTTACGAAGCTCTGACCACAAGAGGGCACAGACATATTGCAGGGGCATGCTGCAATATGCCCACGATCATTCCGTGGAGCAATCGTGGGTGCCCCAGAGCCAGAATTTCGGTGCTGGCTATTGCCTCGACATCGAGGCAATAGAGCAGCACCGTCGGAACGGTTTTCACAGTCGTTGATCGTGAAAACCGTTCATTTCACCGCAGGCCGTGTCAGGCACGTCCATTGTCGCGGAGGGGTTAAGACACATTTTTCTCTTATTTCATGTATTTACATGCAGTTCTGCTAACACAATCATTTTTATTCTCTACTTCCACAGTAAAAGCAATGTTTAGGTTGACAAAGTCCCTTTAAGACATTAATCCCATTGCTTGTTTGTTATTTTTAGGTTTCTTGCTGGGCATTGGGGATTTAACTGAGGAATTTTAACTAGCATAGCTGTGCACTAGTTATGATTTTTGTTTAAAAATTGACTGGTTGTTAATTGTGTTTTCTTCCTAATTTTAAAAAAATTACTGTAACAGCTATAAAAAGGACAATTGGCAGCTTTATTTGGGAGCAAAGCAGCAGCCCTCTTATGGAACAGGTCAGTATGGACCCTTGTTATACCCTCTGTTCTCCAGACAGGGAGCGTTGTTTAGCTCTGGCCAAGACCTATCCTGTCCCAACTTCATTTGAAGTGTAACACTTAATGGCAGTCATTCTCTACTTACTCCAGCCCCTACAATCTTACAATCTAGGATCGCCCACTATGTTCCTCAGAAGAAGACAAAAGAAGAGATCTCCAGCCAGAGCAAAAATGAAGGTTTCCAAGTATGAAAGTAATGCCTTCTCACCTGAGACTCCAGTTTTTTTCATGTTTTTTTTGTTGACCTTCAGTACAACAACCTACCGTATTACTCAAATATAAAGCAATTTTTTTCAGAGCAAAATGTCCCTCCCCTTATATTCAAGGTAGCCTTGTAATCTGGCCTCAAAAAAGAGGTCCCAAGACTGGGATCCAGCTTCTCTGCATAGCTGCAGGGACCTGGATCTCACAGCAGCAGGATGTCTGTGCACAAAGCTTCCCCGCCCCCAAAGGTTTTCTGAAGTCTGAGCATCAGATGTCATGTCCCAAGCGTTCTAACTCCTCAAGCAGTGCACAAACATCACCATAGATACCAGAGATGTTGTAGGTTGGAGGTGAGTGGCAAGATCAATGGGTGCATTGACAAGTCATGGCCAGTCGAGTCACAAGGGGAAGACAGAAGGGGCAATCCTACAAAATGTTGTGGCACCACTAATTGAAAGGTGATTACACCTGCCGCAAGGTAGCATTTATGTAACATACCAAGCACTACCTTGCGGTGGAGTAAGGATTAAAAAAAATAAAGTCCTCTTCTGTCTTCTATTGGAGAAGAACATGCCACTGTACAGGATGAAGGTCAACGTTACTCCGCTCTGTCCTTCTTACCCCAACGGATGTAGAGGATTTGCCTGGCTCCTCCTAAGTGCTCGTCTAAAAGATGGGGGAGGCGGGCAGATCCTCCTCCTGGCACCTGGACACCACCAGGCAGAAAGCAGCCATGTGAGCACTGGGATGTAAGGAGGGAATGGAGATTTGTCATGTTAATGGGCAAAGTGATACTGTGGCATGATCTGCGGGGGCAGTTCTGTGGGGAAAAGTGACATGATCTGTTAAGACAATGAGAGTACTGTTTGAGCAATGAGGGTGTAGGGGCAAGTCCTGTGTGAGAAAAGAGGGTGCATGCCAAGGGCTTTGGGAGCAATATTGTGGTGTGTGGGTGCATAAGAAGGGAATAAAAACAAGACATGTATCTTTTTCATTTGCATTTTTATTACATAAGAAAATGTTGAATATTAAAATGTTTGTATAGGTATAAATGCTACTATACTATAGACATATGCATCTTTATGTATATGTGTATATAAAGGTAGGTCTGTGTGTGTGTATGTACACTGATTAGCCATAACATTATGACCACTGACCTATGGCAAATTGACGGAGGCAGTGTGTGGATTTGGGCAATGTTCTGCTGGGAAACCTTGGGTCCTGCCATTCATGTGGATGTTACTTTGACATGTAACCACCAACCTAAGCATTGTTGCAGACCATATACTCCGTTTCATGGAACTGGTCTTCCCTGATGGTATTGGCCTATTTAAGCAGGATAATGTGCCCTGCCACAAAGCACAAATGTTTTAGGAATGGTTTGAGGAACACAGCAACGAGTTCAAGGTGTTGACTTGGCCTCCAAATTCCCCAGCACTCAATCCAGTCTAACATCTGTGGGATGTGCTGAACAAACAAATAATATCCATGAATGCCCCCCTTCGCAACTTACTGGATATGCTGCTAACGTCTTACTGCCAGATACAGCACACCTTCAGAGGTCTAGTAAAGTCCATGCCTCAGTGGGTCAGGTCTGTTTTGGCGTCAAAAGGGGACCTACACAATATTAGGCAGGTGGCCATAATGTTATGGCTCATCTGTTTATGTATGTGTGTGTATTTATATTATTAGCATTTTATAATTACCCCCCTACTTTTGTTTTTTGCTCCCCAGGACCAGTAGATGCCACTGGTCCTGGGGTGCATTATGGATGCAGTTTATGCAGTATATGAAAAAAGTTTTGTGAAACAATATTTGCTAGCAATATGAGTGCAACGGCTGATGTGTGCAATCCGGGTGCAGTGGCAGGTCTTATGGGTGCAATGGCGATATTTAAAAAGTCCTCTAAGTGCAATATATGTGCGGTGGAAAGCCCCTGCAATAATTTGAACATTTTTTCAATTCACTTTTTTTATTACATATATGAAAAATGGCATACAATTACCTTAAATTCAAGTAGCTACGGTATTAATAATGTTAAACATGAGCAATTTTAGAATTATTTCTTTATCTTTCTTGAGATTTAAAATGCACCTGGCATTAAAAAGTAATAGTCACTTTAACCCGTTGAGGACAATGCCCGTACATGTACGAGCTCCCAATGCAATGCAATACAATAAAATAGTTTTTGCCACGATTTGCGCTGTTTTTGGCTTTGCTTGATGCTTCACAAGTGAAGGCATCCAGCAAAGAAAAGAAAAACAAAACAAAAATGGCAACTGGGACTGCCAATGGGTGGTCTTAAAGTGACAATAGTCACTGACATGTCAATCATGCCCTCTCACCCTGTGCAAGTAGGGTGAAGGATGTTTCAGACTGCCTCTGATAGAAGCAAGCCTGAAACACCAAGAAAATGGACTGTCTTACCTGCAATAGCTGAGACAGGCTGTCTCAGCCATTTCAGTGAGGATTCTGCTGTAAAAGGCTTATCACAATCATTTGCCATTCTCCCCCAAATTCGGGGGGGGAGTTGATCCTGGTTGCCTTAACAGTTAGGCAGACCAGGATCAACTTTTTTTTTGTTGCATTTATTTATGTGATCATTGTGAAAATCAATCATATTCTTCATATGTAATAAAAGCAAAAAATTAATTAAGTGGCAATCAGTGCTGTAAGAACACTGATTGTCAAAATCTTCCCTCTCTCTCTCTCTCTCTGATTTTTTCTCTTGTGTCACAGAGAGGAGAGAAATATACTGTGTCCCAGAAAAAAATATAATAAAAAAACACGTTTTTTTTAAAACCATTTTTACACACTTTATTAAATTTTCTACATTACACAAATGGTTACATCTTTAAAAAATGGTTGCAAAAGAAAGCCCTGCCTTTCCTTAAACAAACAATATATTATATGTGGGGATTCATTAAAATAGCAAGCTTACACTTTAACTTAAACGCACACATAGCTATAGTAGAAAAAAGCTATTGTCATGGACGGACATCAAAACAAAGAATCCCATTGTCCTGAAGGGGTTAAAGAGAATAAAGATTGCTTTGCCTTGCTTGTTAATGTAAAGATAATCACACTTTCCAATTTCGTACAGTCATCATACACAAACAAACTACATTTATGTGTCTCCTACACTGCAATCCCTAAATGTACAGTGAGAGGTCTGATAATTTGCTTGTGTATTTTCTCTATTATTTCAGAATAAATTAACTTCTCCATCAACACTGCAGAATAGAAGCACTTGCACCCAAAGAGCAGTCTTTTTGAAAGAAAGAAATCTTTACCAGCTTTCAGAACGTGGTATAAGGTAGGTAAGTGGCACTGCCCATCCCAAATGCTCATTGCTAGACAATAAGTTGCATTTGATGTCCTCCAAAGAATTTGTACCGACTATACATGTTATCCTACAATGTCACTTTCTTCAAAAGTCACTCACAGCAAAGTTTCAGAAAAATTCTCATATCTGTTAATAGATAATCAAAGTGTGGGTATAGGCAGTGGTGTATCTTGATTTTGTGCTGCCCTAGGCAGACAAAATCCGGGCACCCCCCTACCCAAGCTGCACACCCACGTTACACACATAAGACATGCCCCATCATTCAGACTCACATCAAGCTCACACTCCCATCACACTCAGTCACACACTCCTACTCCCATCACACTCAGTCACACACTCCTACTCCCATCACGCACACTCTGACTCCCATCACACTCAGTCACACACACTGTCTCCCATCACACACACTCTGACTCCCATCACACTCAGTCACACACACTGTCTCCCATCACACACACTCTGACTCCCATCACACACACTCTGACTCCCATCACACTCAGTCACACACACTGTCTCCCATCACACACACTCTGACTCCCATCACACTCACTCTGACTCCCATCACACTCAGTCACACACAGTCTCCCATCACACACACTCTGACTCCCATCACACTCAGTCACACACAGTCTCCCATCACACACACTCTGACTCCCATCACACTCAGTCACACACTGTCTCCCATCACACACACTCTGATTCCCATCACACTCAGTCACACACACACACACACACACACACACACACTGTCTCCCATCACACACACTCTGACTCCCATCACACTCAGTCACACACACTGTCTCCCATCACACACACTCTGACTCCCATCACACTCACTCTGACTCCCATCACACTCAGTCACACACAGTCTCCCATCACACACACTCTGACTCCCATCACACTCAGTCACACACAGTCTCCCATCACACACACTCTGACTCCCATCACACTCAGTCACACACTGTCTCCCATCACACACACTCTGATTCCCATCACACTCAGTCACACACACACACACACACACACACACACACACACACACACACTGTCTCCCATCACACACACTCTGACTCCCATCACACTCAGTCACACACAGTCTCCCATCACACACACTCTGACTCCCATCACACTCAGTCACACACTGTCTCCCATCACACACACTCTGACTCCCATCACACTCAGTCACACACTCTGACTCCCATCACACTCAGTCACTCACACACACACACAGTCTCCCATCAGCACTTACCTTTCCCTGGCAGGCAGGCAGCATGGTCCCTCCATGCTGCCTGTTCGGCTTCCCGGCGATTGTGCCGACAGGTCACGTGACCGGGCGCGCGTATGACATCAGCGCGCCCCTCACGTGACTGTCGGCACTTCCGTGTCGGCACACTGCACGGGGAGCCGAACAGGCAGCACGGAGGTTTCTCTGTGCTGCCTGTTCGGCTCCCCGTGCAGCCTGGCAGGCAGAGCGATGGTGAGGGGGGATCTTCCGATCCCCTCTCACCTCCGTCTCTGCCTGCAAGCGCGGTGGGGTTTTTTTTTTTATTTTTTTTTAAAGGGCCGGATTTTTTTTTTTTTTTTTTCATTTTTTTTTTCTCCAGTGCTGGGGGGCGCTGCCGCCCCCCAAAATTTGCCGCCATAGGCATCCGCCTAGGATGCCTCGCGGTAAATACAGCACTGGGTATAGGGACATCAGTTTCCATGGCAAAGGCTGTGAAGGTCCATCCGACTTTAAATTGTCCTCACAAAGTCCAGTGAATAAATGTTGGTGCCTATCCAGGTCTGTTAACTTACAAAAATATTCGGGTACCAGTTCATTGAAACATTAGAAGAGATTTAATGTGTGAATACCACTGAACATAGTAGTTTCATTCCCCACCAATGTGTTTTATAGTACAATAACCAATGACAGAAAGTGACAGTGCGCTAAAGTGTTTGTGAGTGACAAATATAATGAATAAAACTCTTATAGTTTGTGCAGAGATACAGTATAAAACATATAACACTTACACATAGTCCATATTGTTAGGACAAACTGTGTATAAAATTGAAGGCTCTTTCTCCTGGGTTGATGTTTTCACAACCTGAGGAGGAGCTTGCTAGTAACAGTCAAAACAATTTGAAAGAAACATCGGGGGAAAAGCTCATTGCCTGGTAGATACACCTTGGCCTGCAGCTCTTTGAGCTCTACTCGACCTATTCCATTTTATAGTACAATGCCTATTCACATTATTTTCTCTTGTGCAGAGATGAGATTTTGGGGTCAGATAGAGGATTCACCGGAGAAGGCATTTACTGCACTCTTAGGAATTATCCCGTAAATAATATGTTTACAGGTAAATCATGAATTATGTGCAAATTAGAAGCTAAATTAGAAGCTAAACCACAGCTGTAGGCTAATAATCTCTTTACCTTTTGTATAAAATGCATTTATTGAATAACCGATGTAGTCTTTGTAACGGAACCCTTGGTACTCCGACTGAGTACCTCCGTTGAAAGCTCTGCTTCCTTGCTCAGAGCTTCTCTTCCAAGAGTGGCCTATTGTTACAATAACCCAAACCACTAGATGGAAAAAAATGCTGTGATAAGTTAGCCCTTACAAGAGCTTTAGTGTGATCTGCTCTAAAGCCACTATATGATACCAGTGTTAGAGTAAAGTAAAAATGACAATTTATTACAGGAACAGCACAAAAACATACAGACATAATTAGATCAGCAGGGGATTTGCATACAATACTAGGGGGAGGACACTGTAGTTCCCCACTAGGTCAGGTCATTAAACTGGTACAGGCATACAATGGACATAATTAGTTAACAGTAAATTCAATTAACAGAGAACAATGAATGAGTCACACAGTACAGTTTTAAACAAGACACTAAATATAACAAATAGGGGGCGGAGCTAACCACCAACACAAATCATCACATGGCAAAGGAGCTCCTCACTCTGGAAACCCTAATCCCATATTTTATACATGGCATTTCAACAAAAGCTGGACCCAAATTATAAGAGATATGGGACAAAAGCAAAAAAAGGAAAAGAAACACCATATGCAGGGTCCCGACATTGACCTACTTCTAACTAGGCCTGGCAGGCCTGTAGCAAATTTGCCAGAACTGACTCCCATATGCCCAAAAAGCATTTTGGAGTCTGACGCTTCACATGGTGGAAGCTACACCGGGACACAAGCATTTGCCCAAGATGACGCTGCTCCAACAACTAAAGGGGATCTTCGAAAACTTTGGGAGGTCCTACAGAGTCTGTTGAAGGTGGATGTAAATGCAGTTCAACAAGATGTGGCAACCCTAACCACGAACTTATGTACTCTGGAAACAGAGGTTACTGGTTTCACACAAAAGACTGAAGATACTCATACTCATGACCAAGTAACTCGACTGGCCAAACAATACCTAGAGAATCAGATATCCTAGATGGAAGCCAGGATGCGGTACCTGCCGACCTAACTGGCTAGCTGACAGTTCTTCACCAACTGTGCAATGCACAAGATTATCTAATGGATGCCTTTCGGATACGAGCTCCCACTGAAGCACCATGTGACATATTGCTGAAGCAGCACTCTATGGCCGACAAAGCAGCACTAATGACTTTCTCTAGGAATTCTCCACAGCTAACCTATGACAATAGGTTGACGATTTTCATACTGCAAATTTTTGAAGATTTACCACTACCCTACTGGCGTGACAACGATCAATGGCGTCCCTGACTACGCACCTAAGGGCACTGGATGCGAGATTCCGCTGGGGTGCAGACCAGTCATTAATGATCTTTAAAGATGACAAGTGAATACAAGTGGACAACATGGACGCTGTGCCAGATATTTTGTTGGCATTTGATTTGCCGCAGCTGACTCCACCACAAGGAGAAAATCCGGACCCGAACACAGGGACCCTAAAGATAACCCTTGTGGGCACTCCTGGACGACATTTGTGGGTATACAGCATTTAAGTGATCTTTGCACCCTACCCATTTGGATATTAAGTGATAGCCATAACTTGTTTGTTAAGCCTAAAGGTGGCCGAGAATATTATAGTCTTTTTAGCCTTTGGAGAATATAGACCTAATTTGTTTGTCCCTTAATGGCTTTCCAGTATCTTATTTGATTGTAGGCCCTCTCACACTGAAATTTGGTTCTATCATATATTATTCTATCTATATTCTTAAAATTCTATCATCAGTGTTACAAATCATTATGTTTCAGACCTGTATATAAATGCAAAAAGACCCATTTATTTCTGTGATATATTGTTTGTACCAATGATGGTAACTATGTGATCTTGACATAAAAACTTTTCTTAAAAAATATATATAACAAATATAAGGCATTTGGAGCACTCTTAGAATTGCAGTCCAGTTACCGTGATAGTCTATTTCTAGACTAAGATATCCAAAAGATTACCTGCATCAAAAAATAATAAAGTTTTCAAGTTTACACACTCACCTACTATCTCCTGGCGGGTGGGTGTCAATAGACCTAAATACAAAATAGTGAATGTAGAATAGCTTGAAGAAAGCAGAGACCTCCCAGAGGTCTATTATTATAGGCACTCATTAAACAAAGAGAATGAGAGCTACAAATAATTTGCAGCTCTCATATCTCTAGGAGGTTTCTGCTTTCTTCAAGCTATCCTTCTTCTTCGAGTTATATAGAGTTATACAAATATATAGTGTGGTTTATTTAATCTTAAAATACTGTTTCCCTTCCCAGCAGTGCCATCTGTTGGGTTGAAAAAACATTAATTTTCAGGTATACAATACTCCATGTAAATTGCTGAGATGGACATACAAATTTATATTAGATATATAAAAGTGTAATAAATGTATATTGAAAAGGTTTGATTTTATAATATATATATATTATAAAATCAAACCTCTTCAATATACATTTATTATAGAAACATAGAATGTGTCGGCAGATAAGAACCATTCGGTCCATCTAGTCTGCCCAATTTTTTTGGAGTACTTTTATTAGTCCCCCGTTCCCGGTCTTATAGCTAGGATAGCCTTGTGTCTATCCCACGCATGCTTAAAATCCTTGACTGTGTTTAATATATATATATATATATATACACACCAGGCCCGGACTGGCCATCGGGCACACCGGGCAAATGCCCGGTGGGCCGCGGTGGCCATGGGCCGAGACCGGCAGGGGAGGTCCCAGCTGTGGCCTCTGGGTCCCAGGATCTCCCCTGCCGGTCTATGCAGGGCCGGCACTATCCGAGCGCCGGCCCCGGTGTTTGACATGAAGGGCCGGTGAGGACATCAAAGATCTCCCTCACCGGCCCACATGCCTTCAAATGCGGCCGCCGGCGGGGAAAGAGGGAGGGAGAGGACCCGGCGGAGCTTTAACTTGCAGCTCCACCTTCCTCTCGCGAGATCCGGAGCATTGCCATGGCAACGACCGGATCTCGCGAGAGTGAACTCTAGCCCACAGGCTAGAGTTCACTCTCCACGAGGACCACCAGGGAACACCGCCTCCCAGTCTAAAGGTAAGAAGGGAGTGATGGGTGTGAGAGTGATGGGTGTAAGAGTGCTGTGTGTGATGGGTGTAAGAGTGCTGTGTGTGATGGGTGTGAGAGTGATGGGTGTAAGAGTGCTGTGTGTGATGGGTGTGAGAGTGCTGTGTGTGATGGGTGTGAGAGTGCTGTGTGTGATGGGTGTGAGAATGCTGTGTGTGATGGGTGTGAGAGTGCTGTGTGTGATGGGTGTGAGTGCTGTGTGTGAGAGTGCTGGGTGTGAGAGTGCTGGGTGTGAGAGTGATGGGTGTGAGAGTGATGGGTGTGAGTGCTGTGTTTGATGGGTGTGAGAGTGCTGTATAAATATTAGAATGGATTGTGTGTGTGTGTGTGGGGGGGGGGGGTGTAAATAAACAAATACAATAACAGGCATTATGTCCCCCCCGGACATAATGCCTGCTATTTTATTTGTTTATTTACCCCTCCCCCCCCCCCCTACACACACACACAATCCATTCTAACATTTATACAGCACTCTCACACCCATACCACACAGCACTCTCAAACCCATCACACACAGCACTCTCACACCCATCACACACAGCACTCTCACACCCATCACACACAGCATTCTCACACCCATCACACACAGCACACTCACACCCATCACACACAGCACTCTCACACCCATCACACACAGCACTCTCACACCCATCACACACAGCACTCTCACACCCATCACACACAGCACTCTTACACCCATCACACACAGCACTCTCACACACAGCACTCTCACACCCATCACACACAGCACTCTTACACCCATCACACACAGCACTCTTACACCCATCACACACAGCACTCTCACACCCATCACACACAGCACTCTCACACCCATCACACACACATAGCACTCTCACACACAGCACACACAGCATTCTCACACACAGCACTCTCACACACATCATAGACAGCACTATTGCACTCTCACACACAGCACTCTCACACACATCATACACAGCACTCACACACACCGCCCCCCTCATCACACCGCACCCCTCACACACACACAGAACCCCCCAACACACTGCACAACAGACATACACAATACTTCCATATATATATATATATATATATATATACACACACACACTGCACCCCTCACACACATACTGCACCCCTAAACACATTACATTCCAGACACACACTAGATCCCTTACCCAACTCTGGATCATCTACACACATACACACGCTAGATCCCTATATACACTCTGAAACCGTTATAAACACACACACTCACTAGATCTCCTATACACATTCTGGGTCCTTCAAACACACACTAGACTCATATATATATATATATATATATATATATATATATGTGTATATATACACACACTAGATTCTTTGTAAGCAAACACATACTACACCCCTAAACACACACTACATCTATATATACACACACACACACACTATAGCCTGTATTCACACACTTGCTATATCCCCTATACACACATTCTCTACAGCCCCTAGCCACATATGCATCACATTACACCACAAACACAACACAACTAAAACCGACCTTATTACACAATACCACACCACAATCAGCTCACTCTACACACACGCAATCCCACAAGCAGGCTCCAAACACATGCTCAATACTCTTTCCTGGCATTTTTGTCTCTTGGTATCCATTTATAGAGACACCAGAGACAAGTTGCAAGGAAACACAGTGCAAGCATGTTATTAAATTTGCTTGCACTGTGCAGAACAAATACAGGGCTTTTTCTCATGCTAGAGCTCTTCAGCAGAGCTCTGCGCATGGTCTGCCCTGGAAGAGCATTGAACCAACATGCTCACTTTGAGAGGGAGCGTGTTTGTCATTGGTGATGACAAAACACACCTCCTCTGCCCGCCCCCTTCTTAGTGGGCCGCTGTGATAAAAAAATGCCCGGGCCGAATTTTTCTCTCAGTCCGGCCCTGATACACACTGTATATATATACAGTTTCAAGAAAAAGTATGTGAACCCTTTGGAATGATATGGATTTCTGCACAAATTGGTCATAAAATGTGATCTGATCTTCATCTAAGTCACAACAATAGACAATCACAAAACTAAATCCAAGGGTTCACATACTTTTTCCACCTGCACTGTGAATGTTGTGTTCAATAAAAACATGGTAACATTTCATTCTTTGTGTGTTATTAGTTTAAGCAGACTGTGATTGTCTATTGTTGGGACTTAGATGAAGATCAGATCACATTCTATGACAAATTTGTGCAGAAATCCATATGATTCCAAAGGGTACACATACTTTTTCTTGCAACTGTGTGTGTGTATATATATATAGTTATATATGTATATATGTAGTTATATACATGTATCAAATGTTTTTAAAAAAATGTATGCTCGTACAAAAAGTGGAGATAACCCTAAAAAAAATTTTTCCCCATATAAAACTGGAAAACTAGTTAAAGGGACTATCACCTAAACATTGTTTTTACAGTGAATGTAGACCAATCATACTAGCATAAACAGTTATAAATTTGACTCAAAAAATTAATCATTGGTGTCTCATATAAGCCTCTAAATAAGACATTTCAACTATCAATAAGCAAATCAAATGATAAAGTATGCAAGTTTAAAGAAGCTACACAGAACACAGCTACATAAAGGTGTGATCTAGACATGTGCATTCGTTTTCGGACGAATGCACTTTCGTCCGAAAATAGCATTTTCGTTCATTCGTCCGAAAAACGAATAATGAAAATGCTAAGCTAACGAAAGCCGAATGAATGAATGGTTAATAAACGAAAATCATTCATTCATTCGTCCATTCGTAGTACTATTGGCATTCTATAAGCCGAAATAGAGTCGGTTTATAGAATACAATAGCATAGTACACTACATTCCATAAACCGACATAATGAACGACTTTCGGTTTATGGAATGCATGTAAGTCTATTGGCATTCTATAAACCGACTCTATTTCGGTTTATAGTAATGCCAATACTATAGCCCGAATGGACGAATGATTTTCGTTTATATTAAACCATTTGTTCATTCGTTCAACTTCTTAGCTTTCTATAAACCGAAACAGAGTCCCCATTCATACATTTTTATGAATGGGAACTCTAGTTCGGTTTATAGAAAGCCCATAGTATTACATGTAATCCATAAGCCGAAAGTCTATAAACCGAACATTCGGTTTATAGACTTTCGGCTTATGGAATACATGATATAATCCTTTTGCTATTCTATAAACCGAACGTTCGGTTTATAGAATAGCAATAGGATTATATGTATTCCAGAAGCCGAAAGTCTATAAACCATACGTTCGGTTTATAGACTTTCGGCATTTGTAATGAATGTAATAGTACTGGCTTTCACTACACAGATACAGAGTCTCCATTCATAAAATGAATGGAGACTCTGTCTCTGTGTAGTGAAAGGCAATAGTACTATTACATTCATTACAAATGCCGAAAGTCTATAAACCGAAGGTCGTTCGGTTTATAGACTTTTGGCTTATGGAATACATATAATCCTATTGCTATTCTATAAACCGAACGTTCGGTTTATAGAATAGCAATAGGATTACATGTATTCCATAAGCCGAAAGTCTATAAACCGAACGACCTTCGATTTATAGACTTTCGGCTTATAGAAAACGAACAGTAGTAGTGCCTTTCTGTGAACCCATTCATAATTCTTATGAATGGGTTCATAGAAAGGCACTACTACTGTTCGTTTTCTATAAGCCGAAAGTCTATAAACCGAAGCTCATTCGGTTTATAGACTTTCGGTTTATAGAATACATAGAATTACATGTAATTTGATGTATTCTATAAACCGAAAATCTATAAACCGAACGACCTTCGGTTTATAGACTTTCGGCTTATATAAAACATGTAGTACTATCGCCTTTCTATGAACCGAACAAGAGCCCCATTCATAAGAATTTCTTATGAATGGGGCACCCGTTCGGTTTATAGAAAGCCAATAGTATTACACGTATTCTATAAAACGAACGAATAAAACGAAACAAAACGAAAATAATGAACAAATTTCGTCTGAAACGAATGCAGTAATGAACGAAATTCGTTTTAGACGAAATAAATAACATTTTCGTCCGAATGGACGAAAACGAAATGAAAATTTTAGTTTTGCACATGTCTAGTGTGATCTACCTCTGAATAAGACCTAATTACCTAATGATAAATATTATGTAGCATAGCTAGGTGAATGAACGACTGGATCATAAGAACCAAAGTTTTATTGGCATCAGCTCAACTGAGTATACAGAGTTCTGTCTGCAGTTCAAAACAATGTATTTCAGTAAAACCCTAAAATGAAGGCATAATGGTGTCAAGATTGAGGTTTTCAGAGCATAGAGCAGGGGATGCTATCTCTTGCTGGTAACCCTTACCAGGTGGTCCACAAGTATATATAGGCAGAGCACCCTGGTAAGGATAGGAGCACGAGAGTGCCACAAAAGGATAATCCAAAAAAGCGAAGTCAGGAAACAGTCCAATAGATCAGGGCAGGCAGCGGTCAAAGAGAAGTAATCCAAGCAGGGGTCAGGGTTCAGGCAAACAGGGTAATCCAGAAGGTAAGCCAAAGGTCAGGTAACGGGAAATCCAATAGATATACTGTAGCACAGCAACAAAGGGAAAACTGGAGACTGAAGTCCAAGGACAAACAGGAACCAAAGCTCTGGAACACTGGAGCATTGAAGAAACAGTTTGAGGGGTTTTTATAGTGCTGTGGGTCTCCACTCCTCCCCTCAGTGGGACAAGCTCCTTACTTGATTGGATGTTAGAGGGGTGTGCTTTTCTAGCACATACCCCTCTATCTCTGTGCTTGGAGTTAATAGGAGATTTGGCAGAGTTTACCTCCCTCCTACAGCTGGAAATAGGTTCCTCTTGATTGGGGTGAAGTCTGGAGGATGCATCCTGGGCTTGTAGAAACTCTAGGCCCTGGTTTCGGCCTACCACGCTACCGCGATCCCGATCGCGGATAGAAGATTGTACTACAGGCCCCGGCTTCGGCCTACTCCGCGATCGCGGATTACTTAAGGGACTTGCTGGATGCCTGGAACTACTGGAACTGCAGGTAAGGGCCAGAGGGGCATGACAAATGGTTTATTCATCAAGCTTGGTAGAAAAAATATTACTATGTACACTATAGGGTCCACCCAATATGCAAAAATAATTGGCCCAAAAATGGTGCCTACATAATTGTGGATTGATTCAGGGAACATCGGTGACACATCAGGAGCTGAATGTCAAGAAACTTGGGTAGCTCTGATGCGCCTCAGAATATGTCTGCAATTCAGACATATTCACACCCCTGATATAAACATATATACCCAATCGTGCTTTCTCATTGGAGGGCACAGAGAAAGGTAGAGAGGAAGCAGGTCTGTCCTCAATATTTTCAAACCAGGCTAACCTAGTGGGTGGCAAGAGGAGTCAGAGACCTGGTAGGCTGTAAAACGGCTGAGCACTGTTCAGTCAGAGCTTATGCGTTTTCTAGCTTGGTGGTGTTGCTAGTTGTGCTCCCACAGTGATTTCCCTTGTCGTTCAGTCCAGTGTCCCTCCTTCTGTGTATTGGATCTCTCGGCTACTGACCTTTAGCATTGCTTCTGGACTCCATGTGTCTATCTACCCCTGACCTTAACTGTCGCTCACGATCCATATCTGCCTGCCCAGACTCTCTGGACCGCTTTCAACTGTTCTGACTTTGTCATATCCTTTGGTACCTTCGATACTGGTGATCTTCAGACTGCTGCTACCTATCCCAGTTGTGCTCACTGGCATCCCCGCTTTCTGTTTCCATACTGCATCGTCCCTGATACCAGCCCGGCAAAATATAAGGTTTTCATGGCTAATATATGCGCCCATTTAAACACCTCCAATGCTTTGGTTTCCGAACAGCCGATTCAGACCGAATTCAGGGATATTTAGTGGCCACACTTCAGAGATTTGTGAAATTCTGCTAAAGTTCCCAGCCCATATCGTTTTATATAGAGTCAACCCTTATATGTTCAAAACATTGGGACACCTACAGAAATTATACAGTGAGATTACAAAACCTAATACATTCGCTAAATAGTTTGTAATATATGCCCAGAGTTTGGCAATACCCCATATTTAACTTTTTAAAAAGTTATAAGGCAACAAGTAAAAGTAACGCATTGCTTCCATTTAACCATTCTTTTTAAAAATTTCCAATAGTAACATTGTAGCCCTAACCCCCACCCAAAAGACTAACCACAGGGGGTGTAACGCACAGGGTCCAGGACCCTCAGCGCCCAAGATCAGGAGCTACATTACAGGGTGAAGACACAGGACCTGGTGCTGGGTAACTGCAATCCCTTGGAGGTTTGGGACCCCACGTTTTGCAGCCACAACCAGGCCCTGTGAAGCAGCTGCTGTATCCAGGTCCCAGGGCTGGAGAGGAAATGAACTAAATGACAGCCAAGCAGAGCTAAAACAGAAAAGTAACTAAGGGAGAGCAGAACTGAAATACAGAATGCAGGGCTACAGGACAGAGGCAAAACATAAGAAAGCAGAAACCAATCTAAGGATAAATAATACAAGACACAGGGTTAAGGAACACAAGAGACACATACAAAGGAACAAACATAAATACAGAAACTAGCCTAACACTAAAGATGGTAAAGGTGGGGATTTGGTTCACCAAATGGCCAATTTGTTGTTAGCTTGACAACCATGTCCCTAACTAAGACAAAATATTAGCAAAAGAATAAATAATAAAAACTAAGACACATAAATGGCATAGAAACTTAAATACAGAAAATACCTGTAGACTGCTACAAAGGACTGAATAGTAACAGGTGTGGTTATATAGAAGTAAACTAACAAGGCAGAGGGAATGAGAGAAAACCTGCAATGAAACATAAGGACAGGCAGAAAGGAAAACATAACAGGACTACAGGGCCAGGACAGGACTACAACAGGACTACAGGGCAATGACAGAAGTAAGCATAAATAATAAACAAGAAAGCAAAGCAAGAAGGATACAGAAATGCCTGGATGAGCCTCCACAAGGGTGCATGGTTACAGGGGGTTAAACACTTAAGTGAAAATTTAGTATGAATCCTAGAAATCTTAACTTTTGAAACTGTTTTCTTTCTAAATATCATCTAAAATAGATTATTTTCCCAACAGGTTACGTTTCCGTTGATGAAATGACAAAGTTTGCAGGTGAACTGCATGATTTCACACCCAACACATCTGAATATCAAGCATTTTATGTTCAGGATGAGAGTAATGTTTTTTCTGTGGTTAAAAATATGAGCAAAAAATAAATTCTTTAGGTTTTTAATTTAATGGACATAAGAGAGTTATATGCAAATTAGAATATTACTACATAGTCATGGTCTTTTCATTTATTTGTATGGTTTTTCAATATCTATAGGGTAATAAAAATACTCAAGTAGTGGATTTCACGTTATTTATAATTTGATAGTGCATTAACCAGTAGCAAAAGTGGGCCCACTGATAAAGGGGGGGCAACTCACCCACTCTGTCTTGATCATGCAGCATAAAGGGGTGAAGTCTGTGCCGATGAATTGCCACAGACTTCATGATCCGCCTCAACATCCGGCACTCAGTTAGATGAGGGGGCAAAGATGGCACTGGCAAGTTCTTTAAGGACAAAGATGACACTGGCAAACTGTTTGGAAACAGAGATGGCACTTGGAAGAGGTTATATATATTAATGAGCAAATTATCTGTGTCATATTAGTAAGCAAATTATCAGTGGCTACTATTGGTTAAATTATCAGTGGCATATTCATGAGAAAATTATCAATGGCATATTAATGGATAAACTAACACTGGCTGTGGAAAATTAAGTCTTGGATGTGCAATGCAGGAGATTGGGGATGTCATGGGGTGTATTTAAATCATTGGTATGATATACTAAGACCTGGATAAAATGACACTGGGAGGGTAAGGGGGTGAGAGGGAGATATGGGGGAGGGCAGATTTTTTTTTTCAGTAAGGGGCCCTGAAATTTCTGATGGCGGCCCTGTACAATACACATTATAAAAACCACGTACACTCTAATTTGGTTGGCACAAGCTAGTGTGTCATTCATTTATTGACATATTGTACATTGAAATTTCATAGCACTCAATCTAAAACCAAAGTTCAGGACAACACATGGTCCTTGTGAAACATTATTCTATTTGACCACATGATGATTTTTTACCAATGACCTGAAAGCAAGTTAATTATTAAAAATGTATATCTAGAGGTCATGGACCAATTTTGATGTATACAATACTCAATGTTGATTGCTTAGATAGACACAAAAATGCATACATTTGTTATTGTAAATTTAATATATAAACAATTCATATTTATATTTAAGTTGTGGATCAAGTGGCCCATGGTGGCGGTGGGGTTATGGTATGGGCAGGCGTTTGTTATGGACAACGAACACAGGCGCATTTTATTGATGGAATTTTGAATGCACAGATATACCGTGACGAGATCCTGAGACCCATTGCTGTGCCATTCATCCACAACCATCACCTCATGTTGCAGTAACTGCATCATTTTAGAGTGGCCTTTTATTGTGCCCAGCCTAAGGCACACCTTTGCAATAATCATGCTGTCTAATCAGCATCTTGATATGCCACACCTCGGCAAAGGTGAAGTGCTCACTAACACAGATTTGTGAACAATATGTGAGAGAAATAGGCCTTTTGTGTACATAGAAAAAGTCTTAGATCTTTGAGTTCAGCTCATGAAAAATGGCGGCAAAAACAAAAGTGTTGTGTTTATAAATTTGTTCAGTGAAATATAATAACACATTATTTCATTAAATATAGCTCCATTTTTTTGCTGACAGTTCTTTAATAGAAAAATACATTTACTGTGTCACATTGAGAACAGGAGATTTACACTGCAGTTTCGCTTGCATGCATTTGTGTTGCAAGTTGAGAGCTTTGTGCAAACTTTCTCCCACAATTATCACAGTTGTACGGTCTTTCAACAGTGTGGGATCTCCTATGTATGTTAAGTTAGATGCTATGCTTAAAAGACTTGCCACATTCCTTACAGTTGTAGCTACTCACCCGTGTGGAATCGTGGGTGTGTAATAAGGTGTGATCTGTGCATGAATATTTTGTCACACTCGGGACAGGTGTATGGTTTCTCACCAGTGTGTGATCTCTGGTGTATGATCAGGGCAGAGCTCTGCGTGAAGGTTTTTCCGCACTCATTGCACTTGTAGGGTCTCTCTCCTGTATGGGTTCTTTAGTACTATGTGTACTATGAGGTATGTGCTGATGCTAAACCTCCTTCAACATTTAGCACATTTATATGGGTTTCCCCCTGTGCGTATTCGCTGATGTTTCAATAAAGTGGAGCTATGAGAGAAGCATTTCTTACACTCACTGCACACATCAGGCTTCTCACCTGATGTCTACATAACTGGAAATTTTTTTAAAGCATTTGCCGCATTCAGAGCATTCAAATGGAGCTTCTCCGGTATGAAACCTCTGGTGATTCTCAAGATAGGAGCTAAGGAAAAGACTTTTATTACATTTGTTGCAAGGATAGAGGGACTCTCCTGAGTGTAGTCTTGTGTTCCTTTTGCAAACACTCAAAAAGGATGTTTTGTCAAAAACACTAGTTTGTTTGTCAAAAGTGTCGTCAATCTTGAACAAGTTCCTTTTCGGTTTCGGACTGTGATGTGTATTGAACTTTTGCACGTTTCCGCAGTTTATACTTCTTGTGGGACGGTGTGGATTCTATCATGTTTTTGCTTGGCATCTTTATTTTGATTGAGCTTTTGGCAATGTTCCACGGATAAATTTGAGTGTCATTTTTTATTTTACACTCTGGTAAATTCACTAGTGATGGATCATCTGTAAAAAAAAAAAGTGCATTGAAAAAGCAGGGATCGTCAACAGTAGTGTAAGCCAGGACATCTCTACATCCATGCCAGCGGATTGAGCTTACAACATGTTTTCAGTATACACTGGTATAAAACAAAAAAAATATACAAAACAAAAACACCCACTAACCTCTAATGTAGTAGTTTGTTAATTTGCTTTACTTACCTTCAAATGCACCTTTAGGGCTTTTGCTTTGCTGGATGAACTTCAATAAGCAAGGTTTCTCTACATGCTCAATTTTTCAATTTTTAAAGGGACAGTCTAGTCACCTATATGACTTTGGTGCAACTTGTAGGCACCAAAGAGTGAACTAGACTTTCACTTTTTTATTTTAAACTTTTATTTTCGTTAAAAATTACATTATGTGACACTAACCCAAATTACATACAGTGCAATAAAAGCAGTGAACAAATGTAAAAGTCGGTGAATAAAGTGAAAAGATAATTAAAATAGACTCCTCCTCTGGTACTGCAGCACCCGTTAAAGTTCTCCTCGGGCACTTGGCAATAGAAAGTCAAAACAGAATTGGGGCGCATGTACCGGGAAGAGAAACAGAAAAAACAATAGTGCAACACAGTTAAATGCAATTGGATGTATTATAAGTTTCTGCAGGGGTACACTCACAAACGGATAATGAAATCAGGCTCATCAGAATATTGTAGTCAGTCGGTTTAATCATTCCATCTAAAAAACATTAAAAAACCATTGCGCAGTGGCTGACACAAGACAGGCAATAAAAAACAATGAATACACGTACAAAATATATAGCACTGAAAGTGCAACTTGCGTGAAAAAGTCCTGAGAGGTAAACTTCTTTCCTGCTGCCACCAGGATGAGAAACTCAGGCACTTCTCTTGAAGAAATAACAGCTGGATCCACTTCTTAACGCGTTTCGCCGGCTCTGCTGTCGGCTTCCTCAGGAGATTGGTGCTTTGTGCAAATTTGCAATAAAGTGCTGAAAGTTTGTAACTAAAAAAGCGCCTTAAAAAGGCTTCACGAGATTCATTAACGTAGAACACCTGTAAAAAACACATTGGGAAAGGGCACTAGTCTATGACGCAAGTGGGGGGAGGAAAAAACCCACTATGCGTCCAGACCATGCGCGATCACGTGACCCGGACTGGAGAGAGAGACCCACCCCCCTAACTATCCTCCCCGTCTGCAGCTGTCTATCAGCGTGTGGTCAAACTCCCCGTGACGTGGCTCAAAGCGTCTATCTGTTACCAACGAGTAGCGTTGGATAGATAGTCCGGGACACGTGACCTCCTATCCACCACGTACCAACTTACATGACATATGCCTAACAGATCTATACACAGACGCCTTGCCTCTAGAAATAACGAGCATAATGCTGACACTTCCTGGAAGCAAATCTGTGACCCTGAGGCTTAAAGGGACACACCCACCAAAAAATGAAAATGGTTTATTTTTTTCTATTTTGCATTGTTGATTTCAGATATGTCTTTTGATTTTGTTATGTGAGTTTATTTTATGAAATAATTTACTGGCCATTTAGTGTTACTGGCCACTGCCATTTTGTGAAATAGTCATACACAGTCACCTATTGCCACTATGATACACAGGAGCCAGTGAGCAGGGAAGTATCTTATGACATCATGCATGCTCTGGCCACAGTTGTAAAGTGAGTCTTGCTGGAAGATTTTGGATAATGCTGCATCATGGGTAAAAATTCTCAAAATGGATGCTGGAGATAAACACCTAATTTTATTTTTACTTTTATATGCAATTATTTCAAACATAGAGAACAAAAGTGGCATATGTCTTATATATGTGTTTGTTTTAAGTGCACAGGTTACTTACATCTTATGTAAGTGGTAGTGTTCCTTTAAGATAGGTTCTACAGTAGATTCACATGGAAGAAAAACAAAGCATTTGGCGACAGTAAAAAAGTACAGGTAATCTGCTTTGGATTTTGGACACCACAGTGCAGAAGTCTGTGCTCAGTGTGTATTGAGATAAAGAATGTGTTGTTCTCTGCATGCTGGAATACCTAACGTAAATGCATAAGTGAAAAGTCTAGTGGTCCTAACTTGAGGATAACATGGTGTATACTTTTTTACAATAATGCCGTTTTACCATTGAATTGGAAGCCTCCATGTTTGACCTAGAACAAAGCAGTCTGATTCAGTAACTAGTTGTCACTCACTACAAGTGCAGTAAAAAGACCCTCATTTTGATATCCAATCAGATATGTGAGCGCGATATTTGGACTAAACCAGAAGCAGTTTAGTAGCAAGGAATGATGAATCTCATTACATAGAATATGTGGATATGGAATCAGCAGGAAGGAGGGGACTATGCACTTGTTATATCTACAGGAGATGTTTAGCCTCCATTTCTCCACCAAACCTTCACCCATTGTCAAGACCATCACAACAAGCATGCTGAAAATGAAAACGTAATGTATCCTTTCCAGTAAACAGCTTTAAAATAAATGATTATATGATACTCATAAGAATGTTCGCATCTATTTTTCTATCTCGCTGTAGTCTGTACAGATCATGTATTACATTAACATTTATTAAAAAGATGGACCGAATGGTTCTTATCTGCCGACACATTCTATGTTTCTATGTTTCTATTACATTAACATTTATTTATACAGCGCCAACAATTTACGTAGCGCTAGGTACAGAGCATAGAAGGGAACTACATACTAAGTTAGACAAACTAGAACAGACTGGTACATGAGGTAGAGAACCCTGCTCGCAAGCTTACAATCTAGAGGGAATGGGGTCCATAAGACACATAAGGGGTTGAAGAGGCCAGAGGGATTGAAGTTGTAGTAACAGTAGTGTGGATGGGAAGCACTAGGTGGGATAGGCCAAAGAGGAATTGTGTTGTTCCAGCTAGGTGGGATTAGCTAGAGATAAAGTGACTGGTATTCTAGTGGGTTGGGTAGTAAGCCTCTCTAAAGATATGAGTTTTGAGGGACTTTTTAAATTTTGAAAAGGAGGGAGAGAGCTGGATGGCCCGCGGAAGGGAGTTCCAGAGAGAGGGGGGCAACTCTTGGAGACGCAAGTGAGAAGTGATGATGAGGTTGGAGGAGAGTTTTAGTCCCATTGAGGGACGCAAAGGTCATGCAGGGAGGTGATCTAGTGATCTTTTAAAAAAAAACAAAAAGAAAAAACAGCTCTGTAAATGATTTTGCACTTGGCACTGCAAACCCTAGAGTTGGCCCTGACTGTAAATACCTTGTTCAATGGTTGTGATCCAATTAGGGGCTTACAAACGGACTACATTAATCCACTGGCAGTAAGAAATAATTACTGCAATGTGCTCTACAAAAACAGAAAAGCTAGAAAGCTTTTTGATTCAAGCAAAAGGATGTGGCTATATGAGTGGTCAAATACTTGAAAAAGTAAACTGGTAACATAAAGAGACAGGCAGTAATAAGCTTAGTCCATAGTGTAAAATATTTGAAAATTATTGCACAGTTTTAAAACCAGACAAGGGACAAACTGACCAGACTCATGTCTCCCAAAATGTGGTTAAACAAAGGATAGCTCTATAATCTAAAAATGAAATTATGAGGAGAGGTTAAATGAGCAACTGCAAATTAAAGAATAGTCAGTAATGCTTTTTCAACAAATTATGAAATATTTAAACTTATACTGGTTTACTTACGTATATATATTTGACAATTATGAAATTAGAAGCTTATCCACTAAAATCTAACTTGGGAAAGATAGGCACCCTGGGAAATAATACTAGGAGCAAGAACCCTAATATTATTAATAACATAATAAGTCCCTCGTGAACACTGCTGCATTCATTGTATTCGACAAATGCAACCAATGATGGAGTTACTGAACTGATGGGCTTGAATATATGGATTTAAGTGTGTAACTGGCTAGGTTTAGCCCCTTTTGGCAACCTAATAAAATCTTTTGTATAGCAGGGTCACCAGTATACTTGGATCAACTTTTCTTCCCCTGTTCTCCATCAGTTCTGGATTATGTCACATACTGGCTCTAACTGGATGTCTGCCCGGTTCTTAAAGGGGCAGTTTCCCCTACTCCTGTATATTGTGCATGATTTTATTATATGTAAACGCACCAGTTTGTACTGTTCCCCTGTCATTTTACATTTTAAAAAATTCTGTGACGTTCAACAAGGAGGTCTTGGGTAAACAGATTTACTGCCGTTGCTATATCAATAGTCATGCCTTTTACACTTTATTGGTAGTTTGTAGGAAGAAAAAACTTTAGGGTGGTTCAGCGCTTATCCAACAATGTTTTTTTTTTTGACACTCTGGGGCCTATTTAATAAATTCTAGAATGGAGGTCAAGATTAGCACTAATCTCACACTCCACCCTCAAACAGACTTGCCCCCCGCCCCATTGGATGCCTCATCTTGACCTCTCAAAATGATATTCACTAATAATTTTTGCGAGAACGAGATAAGGCGACATTGGGTATGCCAGGGAGATCAAGAATAAGTCAAACTCAACCTCTGAGATTGCTAGTGTTATAGCTATGGAAGGCGAATTCAAACAAGCGTATTTTTTTTTTTTTACCTAAGTCAAATTAAACCTCATAAGCCAATCAGATGTCTCCTATGCTCCTTTGAAAGCCCAGCCCTCCTGGGAATTTATTATTATAATGAGCCAGGGACTCATTTTTACACTAATATTATTTTGAGGGGGCTGGGAGACATTAAGCAGGCTCCAAGCCCATTAATAATAACAGCGGGCCAGGGGCCATTTGGGGAGACCCCAGGACCCAGTTTTGATAAGGAGGTGGGAATTCCCATTTGTATGCAACTCGGTACCTGTAACTTGCCTCCCAATTCGAGCTCCCTTTGGATATTAGTGAATAGAAATGTACTTTCTTTTCACTGAAGGGAGGTTGAGATGGATGTTGGCTTGGTGGCAGGTGAGGGAGGACGAGAAGGGCTACTAAACTGGTTCATGGGTTGAAGGATAAAACTTACCAGGAAAGGTTAAAGCATCTTAACATGTATAGCTTGGAGGAAAGACGTAACAGGGGTGATATGATAGAAACATTTAAATACATAAAGGGAATCAACACAGTAAAGGAAGAGAGTATATTTAAAAGAAGAAAAACTACCACAACTAGAGGACATAGTCTTAAATTAGAGGGGCAAAGATTTAAAAGTAATATCAGGAAGTATTACTTTACTGAGAGGGTAGTGGATGTATGGAATAGCCTGCCAGCAGAAGTGGTAGAGGTAAACACAGTCAAGGATTTTAAGCATGCGTGGGATAGACACAAGGCTATCCTAGCTATAAGACCAGGAACGGGGGACTAATAAAAGTACTCAAAAAAAAAAAAATTGGGCAGACTAGATGGACCGAATGGTTCTTATCTGCCGACACATTCTATGTTTCTATGTTACCAATTAACATGCCACAGTCAGATTTCCATTAACATATGCAGTTTGCCCATTAAGAATTCCATAGTTTGCCCACTAAAATGCCAGTTTGTCCATTAGAAATGCCATAGTTTGCCCATTAAAATATGCCACAGTTTGTCCATTAACCCCTTAAGGACAGAGCCTTTGAAACATTTTTGCTCATTCTGGACAATGGCTATTTTAACATTTCTGAGCTGTTCGTGTTTAGCTGTAATCTTCTCATTTGTCATTTGTTGTACCCACAAAAATTATATATTGTTTTTATCAGCACAAGAAGGGCTTTCTTTAGATACCATAATTTTGATCATATCTTATAATATTATATAAAAAAATTAATAAAATATGTTGAAAAATAACAAAAAAAAATTAGTTTCTGACTTTTATTTGAAAAATGTTTGACTCATTTACAAATGTCAATGAAAAAACCTGCTAAATAGATTCTACTATTTCTCCTGAGTACAGGGATACCACCCATGCATAGGTGTGCCATGTTTTGGGGGGGCTAAAAGGCAACATTTGAGAGGTGCGCTTTTTGGTTTTCCAACTTGGAATTTTGATGTGCAGAAAACCTGTGCCCATGTCCCATTTGGGGCATTTCTGAAGCCAGCCTGTGTATCTTACCCCATCAAACCATATATTTTTGAAAACTAGACACCCTAGGGTATTTCAAATAGGAGTATTTTAACACTTTCCATGCACTAATTCTACCACCAGACTTTGTCAAACTTTTTGGTAGTACTTTTTTTGTGTGGTTTTTTTCACACACATTGTACTTCAGACATAAATTCACAGCTCCTGCTATAGGACACTGCCAAAAAACACTCCAATGTGTATTCAGCAACATCTCCCGAGTACAGGGATACCACCCATGCATAGGTTTGTCATGTTGTTGAGGGGCTAAAAGGCCACATTTGAGAGGTGCGCATTTTGGTTTTCCAACTTAGAATTTTGACTTGCAGACAACCTGCACCCATGTCCCATGTGGGACATTTCTGAAGCCAGCCTGTGTATTTTTACCCCATCAAACCATATATTTTTGAAAACTAGACACCCTAGGGTATTTCAAATGGTGGTATTTTAACACTTTCCATGCACTAATTGTACCACCAGCCTTTGTCAAACTTTTTGGTAGTACTTTTTTTTCACATACATTGTATTTCAGATATAAATTCACAGCTCCTGCTATGGGTCACGGCCAAAAAACACTCCAATGTGTATTCAGCAACATCTCCCGAGTACAGGGATACCACCCATGTATAGGTTTGTCATGTTGTTGGGGGGCTAAAAGGCCACAGTTGAGAGGTGCACTTTTTGGTTTTCCAACTTGGAATTTTGACTTGCAGACAACCTGCACCCATGTCCCATTTGGGACATTTCTGAAGCCAGCCTGTATATTTTTACCCCATCAAACCATATATTTTTGAAAACTAGACACCCTAGGGTATTTCAAATGGTGGTATTTTAACACTTTCCATGCACTAATTGTACCACCAGCCTTTGTCAAACTTTTTGGTAGTACTTTTTTTTCACATACATTGTATTTCAGATATAAATTCACAGCTCCTGCTATGGGTCACGGCCAAAAAACTCTCCAATGTGTATTCAGCAACATCTCCCGAGTACAGGGATACCACCCATGTATAGGTTTGTCATGTTGTTGGGGGGCTAAAAGGCCACAGTTGAGAGGTGCACTTTTTGGTTTTCCAACTTGTAATTTTGACTTGCAGACAACCTGCACCCATGTCCCATTTGGGACATTTCTGTAGCCAGCCTGTATATTTTTACCCCATCAAACCATATATTTTTGAAAACTAGACACCCTAGGGTATTTCAAATGGTGGTATTTTAACACTTTCCATGCACTAATTGTACCACCAGCCTTTGTCAAACTTTTTGGTAGTACTTTTTTTTCACATACATTGTATTTCAGATATAAATTCACAGCTCCTGCTATGGGTCACGGCCAAAAAACACTCCAATGTGTATTCAGCAACATCTCCCGAGTACAGGGATACCACCCATGTATAGGTTTGTCATGTTGTTGGGGGGCTAAAAGGCCACAGTTGAGAGGTGCACTTTTTGGTTTTCCAACTTGGAATTTTGACTTGCAGACAACCTGCACCCATGTCCCATTTGGGACATTTCTGAAGCCAGCCTGTATATTTTTACCCCATCAAACCATATATTTTTGAAAACTAGACACCCTAGGGTATTTCAAATGGTGGTATTTTAACACTTTCCATGCACTAATTGTACCACCAGCCTTTGTCAAACTTTTTGGTAGTACTTTTTTTTCACATACATTGTATTTCAGATATAAATTCACAGCTCCTGCTATGGGTCACGGCCAAAAAACACTCCAATGTGTATTCAGCAACATCTCCCGAGTACAGGGATACCACCCATGTATAGGTTTGTCATGTTGTTGGGGGGCTAAAAGGCCACAGTTGAGAGGTGCACTTTTTGGTTTTCCAACTTGGAATTTTGACTTGCAGACAACCTGCACCCATGTCCCATTTGGGACATTTCTGAAGCCAGCCTGTATATTTTTACCCCATCAAACCATATATTTTTGAAAACTAGACACCCTAGGGTATTTCAAATGGTGGTATTTTAACACTTTCCATGCACTAATTGTACCACCAGCCTTTGTCAAACTTTTTGGTAGTACTTTTTTTTCACATACATTGTATTTCAGATATAAATTCACAGCTCCTGCTATGGGTCACGGCCAAAAAACACTCCAATGTGTATTCAGCAACATCTCCCGAGTACAGGGATACCACCCATGTATAGGTTTGTCATGTTGTTGGGGGGCTAAAAGGCCACAGTTGAGAGGTGCACTTTTTGGTTTTCCAACTTGGAATTTTGACTTGCAGACAACCTGCACCCATGTCCCATTTGGGACATTTCTGAAGCCAGCCTGTATATTTTTACCCCATCAAACCATATATTTTTGAAAACTAGACACCCTAGGGTATTTCAAATGGTGGTATTTTAACACTTTCCATGCACTAATTGTTCCACCAGCCTTTGTCAAACTTTTTGGTAGTACTTTTTTGTGTGTTTTTTTCACATACATTGTATTTCAGATATAAATTCAAAGCTCCTGCTATGGGTCACGGCCAAAAAACACTCCAATGTGTATTCAGCAACATCTCCCGAGTACAGGGATACCACCCATGTATAGGTTTGTCATTTTGTTGGGGGCCTAAAAGGCCACAGTTGAGAGGTGCACTTTTTGGTTTTCCAACTTGGAATTTTGACTTGCAGACAACCTGCACCCATGTCCCATTTGGGACATTTCTGTAGCCAGCCTGTATATTTTTACCCCATCAAACCATATATTTTTGAAAACTAGACACCCTAGGGTATTTCAAATGGTGGTATTTTAACACTTTCTATGCACCAATTCTACCACCAGCCTTTGTCAATCTTTTGGATAGTAATTTTGTTTTTTTTCACACACATTGTACTTCAGCCATGAATTCTCAGATTTTGGTATGTGTCACTGCCAAACAACACCTCAATGTATGTTCAGCTACATCTCCTGAGTAGAGGGATACCACCCATGCATAGGTTTGTCACCTTGTTTGGGGGTTTAAAAGTCACATTTGGAATTTGTCCATTCTGGTTTTCCAAATTGGATTTTTGACTTGTCCTATTTGGGACATTTTTGAAGCCAGCCTGTGTATTTTACCCCATCAAACCATATATTTCTGAACATTAGACGCCCTAGGGTATTTCAAATGGTGGTATTTTTACACTTTCCATACACTAATTCTACCACCAGCCTTTGTCAATCTTTTGGGTAGTATTTATTTTTGTGTTGATATTCCACACACACAGTATTTCAGGCATGTATTCTGAGATTTTGGTATATGTCACTGCCAAACAATACCCAAATTTGTGTTTTACAACATCTCCTGAGTTCAGGGATACCACCCATGCATAGGTTTGCCAGAATTTTTGGGAAGGTTCAGTCAAAATTATTGAACTTGGTAATTTGGTTTGAAATTGAGCGTATATGTTCCGATAGGGCTATCTTTAGTTTGGGGCCAATTGCATACCCCAATTTAGTTTGATTTTCAGATAGCTGTATATATTTGAAATGTTGACACCCCAAGGTATTGCATATGGGGTGTTTTGATGTCTTTGATGCAACCATGTTTGCAAAATCAGTTGTTGGAAGTGTTTGGTGGTCTTTTTTCAAAACAATATTTTACACATACATTGCATTTTGACTGTGATTTAGGAGAGCCTGTTCTAAGTTACTTCAAGAAAACACCCCAGTTTGTTTTCTGCCAGGCCTCCTGAGTACACCCATGCCCCCCATGCATAGGTTTGCCGGATTTTTAGGAAGGTTCAGTCACAATTATTGAACTTGGTCATTTGGTTTTAAATTGAGCGTATATGTTCTGATAGGCCTATCTTTAGTTTGGGGCCCATTGCATACCCCAATTTAGTTTGATTTTCAGAAAGCTGTATATATTTGAAATGTTGACATCCCAAGGTATTGCATATGGGGTGTTTTGATATCTTTGATGCAACCATGTTTGCAAAATCAGTTGTTGGAAGTGTTTGGTGGTCTTTTTTCAAAAAAATATTTTACACATACATTGCATTTTGACTGTGATTTAGGAGAGCCTGTTCTAAGTTACTTCAAGAAAACACCCCAGTTTGTTTTCTGCCAGGCATCCTGAGTACACCCATGCCCCCCATGCATAGGTTTGCCGGATTTTTGGGAAGGTTCAGTCACAATTATTGAACTTGGTCATTTGGTTTTAAATTGAGCGTATATGTTCTGATAGGCCTATCTTTAGTTTGGGGTCCATTGCATACCCCAATTTAGTTTGATTTTCAGAAAGCTGTATATATTTGAAATGTTGACACCCCAAGGTATTGCATATGGGGTGTTTTGATGTCTTTGATGCAACCATGTTTGCAAAATCAGTTGTTGGAAGTGTTTGGTGGTCTTTTTTCAAAAAAATATTTTACACATACATTGCATTTTGACTGTGATTTAGGAGAGCCTGTTCTAAGTTACTTCAAGAAAACACCCCAGTTTGTTTTCTGCCAGGCCTCCTGAGTACATCCATGCCCCCCATGCATAGGTTTGCCAGGATTTTTGGGAAGGTTCAGTCAGTTGTAAGATGTGGTAATTTGGATTGAAATTGAGAGTGTTTATAAAATTTGAAACTCTAGAGCAGTACACATAAAAACTAAAAATCTGGAGCAGTAAAACTTAAAAATATAAAAGGCAGAAAAATAAAGGACTAAAAAAAATTAAAAATGGGCAACTGTGTGGTACACTTTGAAGCAGGTACCGATGCAGAGTCCTGGCTTCCCAGTGCAGTCAGGACAATAAAAGGTTGTATCCGTTCTTTGTCCCCTGCTATAACAGACTCTGCATCTTTTCTGGGGGTTCTGCTTCTTGTCAGTTGGGGGAATTTTAAAAATAAAATGGGTAGCCCCAAGTCTGTTTCCCCCAATCACCGCCCGGGGACCAGGTGCATCTTGGTATAAGATCCCCGAAATTATCTGAAGCTGAAACTGTAAAAATGACAGCTTAATTCCGGGGTTTGCTGTTTTGTGCAACACAAACGCATTGTAGGTCGCAACTTGTAGCAGGTAAATTGCGACCTTCTTATACCATGCCTTCGTCTTCCTCATAATAAGATAGGGCTGTAGGAGTTGATCTGACAGATCAACTCCACCCATATACCTATTATAGGCCCTGATGCACACTGGCTTTTGGATGACCTCAGCTCTGCCACGGACTGCAACCTGCACAGTCCTCTCATCATGGATGGTGCTGAGCATGCACACATCCTTTTTATCCCTGAATTTTAATGCCAAGAGCTCTTCTTGGCGCAGAGCTGAGGTCTCCCCCCTTTGTAGCCGGGTACGTACCAATTGCTGTGGGAACCCTTTGCGGTTAGAACGAATAGTACCGCAAGCCACTGTTTCAAAACAATAAAGCAACTTGAACAGTGGTACACTTGTATAAAAATTATCAACATACAAGTGGTACCCCTTGTTCATAAGGGGTAGGAGAAGGTCCCACACAATCTTGGTACTTGCTCCCAGATGTTCTGGGCAGCCTGGAGGGTCAAGATGGCTATCTTTTCCCTCATATACCCGGAAGGCCTGAGTGTACCCACTCTCGCTCTCGCAGAGCTTATACACCTTCACTCCATATCTGGAGCGCTTGGAAGGGATATATTGCTTGAATCTCAACCTTCCCTTGTACTTCATCAGAGATTCATCCACGCATATATCCCTTTTAGGTGTATAAGCCTCTGCAAACCTGGCAGAGAGGTGGGTAATCAGGGGGCGGATTTTAAATAGCCTGTCAAACTGGGGGTGCTCTCTAGGGTGACACAGGCTATTATCATTGAAATGCATGAAATGAAGAAGCATTTCATACCGCTGCCTGCCCATAGACTGGGCGTAAATGGGGGTACTGCAGATGGGGCTTGTGCTCCAGTAGGAGCGAATGGAGGGTTTCTTTATAATACCCATCAACATTGTTAGTGCCCAGAATTTTAGAAATTCTGGCACGTCAATGGGGACCCATTGCTGCCTTCCCAAAAATGAAGTTGGGTGAGCAGCGTGGAACTGCTGGGCATATAGATTAGACTGGGAGACAATCTCCCCCAGTATATCATCCCCCAGAAAAATTTGGACAAACTGGAGTGGAGTAAATCCTGTAACATCAGTACTGATGCCAGGAACTGGGGTAAAAGGAGGGATAGTTGGCCTATAGCGATTAGGCACTATCCACTCCTCAGCAGCACTGCCATCCGGAGTCTCACGACTCCTTGTGGCAGGGGGCCCAGCAGCCACTGATACATCACTAGAAGATGTATCGGTAAACTGACCAGGGTCAAAATCTGACCCTGTGTCAGTGGCCTCAGAATCTGAGGCGAGGATGGCATAAGCCTCCTCAGCGCTGTACATGCGCTCAGACATAATAATATAAATGTATTAAAATTTTACTTTACGTGGCCCCCTAGCGGGTTCAATTGCCCCTAGCGGGTTTCAAAAAAAAAATATACAGACAGCAAAAAAGTACTGCTGCAAGCCGGATCAATGAAAAGCAATGATCTACGGCAAAGAAGAGGTTAATAGCACTGTAATAAATACAGTAAAAAAATATTAACCTCTAAAAAAAACTGCACAGACAGCAAAAATGTGCTGGTGTGCAAGATCACTATTTTACACAGTGATCAAAAAGCAGGGAAGGGGTTAAACACAGGGAATGGCTTTGAAAAAAGCCTTTGGGTCTCACAATTTATTAAAATATAGAAAATAACTAATATAACTGACTATAACAATACTGATCTGTCTCTCTCCCTCACCAGAACGCAAGTGAGGAGAGGGAGGCAGATCTAACACTGTCAAAGGCAATATTTGTAAATATTGCCTTTGACAACGAATGGCAAGTGCTCATCTGAGCACTTGCCATTCTAATCGGCACCCTGATAGGGTCTGCCGAGTGAAGCCCCCCCCCTCTGATGCAACGGAAGTGACATTACGTCACTTCCGTTGCCGGCTCCAGCAGAAGGGCAGCGCCATCTTTACAGCAGCGCTGCCCTTCCATCGTGAGGATGTGGCCGCTCATCGGAGCGGCCACGAAGATCACACCAACGATTTTAAGGTGTTGCTGAATGCCTACACGGCCAGGCATTTCAGCAACACCTTTTGATCTTAGGAAGCGAACGCTGTTCGCTTCCTAAGATCGTTTGTGCAGGCGGCGCCGCCATATTTAATATGGCGGATACGATCACCTCGTGGGGTGATCGTACGGCGCCCCTGCACATTTGAACAGTGTGGCACAAAGCCTCTACATAGAGGCTTTGTGCCAACACTGAAAGAGCAAAGAAAGCGACTCTAGATCGCTTTCTTTGCTTGATTTAGTCCATGACGTGCCAGGCACGTCACATGTCGGCAAGTCCTCATTTTGCCGTGACGTGCCTGGCACGTCATCTGTCGTTAAGGGGTTAATATGCCACAGCCAGGTTGCCCATTAATATGCCACTGTTAGTTATCCATTAATAAGCCATGGTTAGTTTACCCAATAAAAGCATTATCTCCTCTCCAACCTTCCCCAGTACTCACCTTGCTGTTGCTCTCTCGTGTCCCCGGCCGTCTCATAGGCACAGTCTTCCCTCTAAGCATGCGGAGTGCAGGAAGTGGGGAACTAGACTCCGGCTGGATGAAGACTTCTGCCCTCCATGTGACACAGTGACATGGGCAGCGGGACCATGTTGAGGCCAGCAGGGGCCCCGGTTGACCAGTGGCCCTGGGCAAGTGCACACTTACATAAATACACACAGTTACACACATACAACACAGACACCCTTATCCACACACTGTCACACACACACATACATACATTAACAGACACCCTTATACAGTCTCACACAGTTACACACTTAGTCACAATTACACACATACATACAATTACAGACACCCTTATACACACTGTCACACACACACACAGCCACCCTTATACACACACACATCCACCCTTATACAGTCACACACACACACACATACTTATCCACATTGACACACACACTTATACACACTGACACACACATTTCTTTTTTTAACCAACCCCCCCCCCCCAAAAAAATTTTTTTTTATGATGATTGGTCCCCCTCCCTGCTTAATTACCTATATTTGCAGGGAGGAGGATGTTTTCGACAGTGTCTGCAGAGGCAGAACACCAGCATCTTGGTTCTCATGCAGGATATCAGGTACATCCGGCGTTCTGCCCACCTCACAGCGCGCCGGGGAGGAGCTTGCACCAGTCGCGCTTTGGTCTGTGTGAGCAGGAGGTGCGGTGACCGCAGGCTCTCACCTGCGGCACAGGTGCTGGGGAGGGTGCTCCCTGTAACAGTGCCTCTCCTCCTGTGCGTCTGGGCGCGGTGCACTCCGCGCACCCGCCCAGGATTGGCCCTGATCAGTGACAACCTCAAGCAATGCAGATTAATGTCCCCAAAAGATCACCATTGCAAAAGTGACAAGAGGTAAAGTTAACATACCCACCTTATCATGTGGCCACTTGTAAGATTTTACACTTCTGTGATAGAATAATGTTCACTATTTTATCTTTGTAGAAAATATATAAATTTATATCCACGCACACACACATATATATATATATATATATATATATTATACCAATAAAATATATATTGTGACGATTTCTTTAAAGCAGCGTGGAAAAGAAGTGGGGTAAAAGAGCATTCAAAGCTTTAGACAGCGGAGGTATTCACCACCCTTCCAATAATAAAAAAAATGGGAGGAAGAATTAAATATAACTTACGAAGATAAAGAATGGTATAAAGCAATACAAATAACTAGAAGATCTACACATACATTGAATCTTCTGGAGACATTCTATAAAACAATGTATAGATGGCACCGGCCCCCGGTTAGAGATGCCTTAATAAAAGAGGAACATTGGCACACCAGTGGTGGGAATGTCACTTCGTAAATAATTTTTGGAACTCAGTTTCCCTACTTGCCTCTGATATTCTTGGCACGGAGATACCATGCAAACCATCCCTAATGCTATTCCATTTAGAATTGGAACACTGGCAGGCAGAAAAAAGAATATTGTTAGTTCAAATCCTATTGGCTGCCAAAAACATTATCACCAGATCTTGGAAAACGACAGAATATCTAGATATATCTAAATTAGTAGACAAACTCAACCATCAATCCTTGATGGAAAAAGGTTATTATCTAAACAATGCCAACAACATTGAAAAATATAACGGAGTGTGGTCACCGTGGTTGGATAGAGTGGCTAGATAGTAGGAATAAAAACAGGTCAAGATAGAAATATACAAAACACCGGTTCCCGGGGGGGAATGAATGGCGAGGTATGTGTATGAATGACAGTATGAATGATAGTATGAATGTAGATATATATGTAATCAAGGCTAAAAATGTATAAGCAAGCTAAATATTGAATAAGTAACATATATATATCATATAATGTAAGGAAAAAAGAAAAAGAGAGGAGGGAGAAAGGGAAGGCACCCAAAGGCAGCATAGATGGAGAAATGTCGCAAGGGCACAGTGCAAGTAGCGTAACAATATAAGTAAAAATGAAATAAACATATCAGGTAAAGCACACAGTCTATTTAATTGAAAAAGGCGGCACAATATTTATGTCATTACTTTTATCTTCTTGATACACATCTATGTTGTACTCAATTTGATGTCAATCTGAATTTATTTGCTGCTCCTTCTCTTTGATACTCTAATAAATATAAATAAGAAAGAAAAAAAAAGGAAATAGGCCTAGATCCATGAAACAATACAAATTATAGGTGCAATCAACTGAAACCAAATCACTGTTGAGGAATGTGTGCATGAATAATGGGCAAGGCCACCATTGGAGAGCAAGATCTCTGCACACTGCAGGGAAATATCAACCAAAAACAAATGGAAAATGGCAACCAAGGAATCAGGCCAAGGGGGGGGGGGGGAGAAAGTCAAGATCTAAAAGGTACCAGCAGTCTCTCAGTGGAGGAGAGTACTGCACTGGAACTCAAGTTGTGCCAAAATTACAACTGGATGATAGGGGGCAGCAGAAAAGATGACAAGGTAGAGTAGGAAGAATAAGCTCTGGAAGCAGGTTGTGGACTCAGTAAATGCAGTTGGTGGTGAAGAAAAGGTAAGTGCATTTAAAATATTTATACACCATAGGCAGCATTTTATATTGCACCACACACTGAACTCACACAACTGTAGTTCATGTAACACATAAATTAGCTGTATCAGGGATACCTAGTATATTTTGCACATGGCTGCACATGTTAAAATGGCTGCCACACCTGGAGAACCTGCAAGGGTGTGTGTAGAGAATGGTAGATGTACAGAGCATGTTAGCTGGACATAGAGTGGACAAGTAGCACATTGCAGTAATTAACATATACAAACAAATACTGGAAGTAGCTAAGGGTCATGGGAGCTGCAGTACAAAGTTGCAGTGCATATCAAAGTCTGTGTATCAGTAAAACTGTGCATTTGTGGTAACACAGTTACATATGTGTGTCTCAATTTGTAAATACACACATCAATATGTGCATACATGCATGTAGACATAAACAGATGTTTAAGTGTAAATGGAATAACATGTACAGAAGATTAATGATAGTGTACCAGTAGCAATGTTCCACTGTTATATTTCAGGTACTCTGACATCAAGTGACAGGTGAAGAGGAGCTGCTGGGAGTGGTCCTCCAAAGCTAGCTGATTTTGAGGAGGTCATGGGACCTGAGACAGTCACAGGGTTCAAGGCGAACAATTGACACAGGCTTGTCTGGTCTAAGTATAGATCGTCCACTGATGTGCTATGCTTTCCAATTGATGTATTAGCACTCTTCTCACTTTACTCCTAGCATCTGCAGCTGTGCCCCCCTCGACCTCTAGCATCATCTGATGATGAGGCCCCATGGCTTGCACAGGACACACAAAATCTGTCAGCTCCTCATCGGATGGCCTTGGTGGCAGCTTTATGTGCATGTATGTGCATGTCACCTGAAATAGTTGACTCTCAATATCAGCAGCTTTTCAGAATCCTTACTACTGGGCTACTATGGCCTTAACTTGGGAATTAAATTTTCCATTATATGCAATAACCTCTTTCATGAATGAAGCCCAATGAAAAGGTTGATGTGAAATGTTTTGCACCCAACTGCATGCACTCAACATTAACAATGCATTCTACTTCATTTCCAACAGAACTATCTTCAACACTTCCCGGACAAGTTTCCAACTGCCAGTTCCTGACTTGCAGGCCCAGGGATACAACAGATGTGTGATGTTCATGCAAATGTAGTTGTCTTCTTTTGGAATGCAATCTATGTACATCCTTCTGTACACCCATGTACACAGAATTGTGGACATGGAAAGAACAGTTGTATGACATCGATGTTCTTGCATTACATTAACATTTTTTTATATAGCACCAACAATTTACGTAGCACTGAGTACAGAGCATGGAAGGAAACTACATACTAAGTTAGACAAACTAGAACAAACTGGTACATGAGGTAGAGATCTATAGGGAATGGGGTACATGAGACACATAAGGGATTGAAGAGGACAGAGGGAATGTAGTTGTAGTAACAGTAATGTGGATGGTTGGCAGTAGGTGGGATTGGCCAAAGATTAATTGTGTGTGGTCCAGCTAGGTGGAATCAGCTGGAGGTAAAGTGAAGGGTATTCTAGTGGGTTGGGTAGTAAGCTTCTTTAAAGTGATGAGTTTTGAGGGACTTTTTAAAGTCTCAAAAGGAGGGAGAGAGCTGGATGCTCTGCGGAAGGGAGTTCTAGAGAAAGAGAGGGCCAAATGGGCGAAATCTTGGAGACACGAGTGAGATGTGGTGATGAGGTTGGAGTAGAGTTTTAGTCCCATTGAGGGGTGCAAAGGTCGTGCAGGGGGGACAGTTCAGCGCGGCAGTTAGAACGCTGAACTGTCAGCAATGAAGTATAACGCGGCCTTTCCACCGTGGCTGCAGCTATGTAAGAGCTGACAGTTCAGCGCTGAACTGTCAGCTCTTACAAATCTAAAAGTAAAACGAAAATACCCCCCCCTAATAAATGATTCCCCCCCCAATAGTAACACTAAACACTAAACCCCAATACTAACACTAAAATTAACCCTGTTACGGTTACTCCCAGGCTAGCTGGAAGCTGGACCGCTAGAAAGTCTGGATTCCAGTTTAGAGAGAGAGAGAAGCCACTTTGTCTCGATATCCAGACGGATCCTGTAAGTGTAGATCAATCCCACTAGCTATTTTACAGCTAGGATACTCTTTCCCCACAAAACGAGTCAAGGCTGTGATTTGAAAGTCAAACAAGAACTCTTTTAATGGCACACAGGGGTCGGTATTTATACTAAATCTCAGGTCCAGGGACAGCCCCCTCTGGACCTGATGGGATACAGGGATAACCTAATGCATCAAACAATGAGAGTACAGTGTATCGTTTGAATTTGATACCGCCCAGCTTGGAGATAATGAATCCAACGGCTACAGTAATAGGATTATCTCCAAGCGCCCCAAACCCCCCCGTTTATTTTCCACACAGAAAACACACTAAAAGTATATAACTTTAACAGCCTCATAGATACTTCGGCACATGCCAGGAGCGGGGTGTTCGGTTGTTCGCTTAACGAACCAGGGTATTTGTAATCCATTCGGGAAAAAGATGCAATATTCCCGTATCGAAGCCAGAGTATCATAACATAGTCAACAGAATCCAGGGTAAATAACAGTTTTGTAACAGTGCTCCCTTTTTGAGGAACACTCTGGCAGACACTGTCTGACCCCTCTTCGGGGCAGACTAAGGCTGTCCAGACTGCTGGTTATGCCGGGCTGAGGTCTGTTTGTCTGGACAACCCGTCGGTGTTGCCATTCTGTTTCCCAGGTCTGTAGGTAATGGTGAAGTTAACCCCTTAGTGACAAGACATTTTCACCTTGACTTTCCCTTGGTGACAATGGCTGTTTTGACATTTCTAGGGTGCTTGTGTTTAGCTGTAATTTTTTTCTTTCTCACATACAGTACCCACACAAATTATATGTTGTTTTTATCGTCATAAGAAGGGCTTTCATTAGATACCATTATGTTCATCATATCTTATAATTTACTACAAAAAAAATCATAAAATATGATGAAAAATTTAAAAAAACCCACTTTTTCTAACTTTGACCTAAAATATAATTTACACAAATAAAATCATTAAAAAAGACCCCGTCTAAATAGTTTCTAAATGTTGTCCCGAGTTCAAAAATATGCATGTTTCCATATTTTTCGGTATTTTTTTGCGAGTTATGGGGCAAAAACCAAAAATAGTGTTTTTTGGTTTTTTCCTATATTGATCTTTTGACCCCAACCCAAACCCAAAATTTAACCCTAACACTAAATTTAACCCCAACTCTAATCCTTATTATATCCCTTAATATTTTTTAACTTTAATTTAATTTTAACCCTATCCCTTATGCTAAAAAATATTTAATTTTAACCCTATAGGCTAATATAGCTAAATAACCTGTTTTTATTTAATTAAATATGTATTTTAATTATTTTCTATTGCAATGCTACTAAACTACCACTAGGGGTAGTCAAGTAGCATATTCAGAGCGACGGAAGTGAAGTTACTTTCACTTCCGAAGCTCAGACCGGCAGAGGACTTAGCCATATTGACGGAGCAGCATGCTCCGTCAATATGGCTCCCCACGATCGCTCCGTGGGGCGATCGTGGGGGTCCCAAAATAGAAATATCGGTGCTGGCTATTGCCTCGATGTCGAGGCAATAGACCAGCACTGTTAAAGCGGTTTTCGCGATCGTTGATCGCGAAAACCGCTTCATTCAATGCAGGACGTGCCAGGCACGTCCTTTGTCATTAAGGGAGATTCTCCCAGGACGTGCCTGGCACGTCCTTTGTCGGCAAGGGGTTAAAGGGTTGCAACGATAAACTGCACCGTAAAAGTCTGCCATTATCCCCAGAGACCCGGTTTAGCCACACCAACGGGTTGTGGTCTGTAACCAGAGTGAACTCTTGTCCATACAAATAAGGAGTCAATTTCTTTAGTGCCCACACCAAAGCCAAACACTCTTTTTCTACCGCTGCATAGCTGACTTCGCGTGGCAGGAGCTTACGGCTGATGTAGGCAACTGGGTGCTCCCCTCCATCTTTGCCTACTTGGCTGAGGACAGCTCCCAGCCCGAACATGGAAGCGTCTGTATGGACAATAAAATGTTTGTTAAGGCCTGGGGCCGCCAAGACAGGAGCGTTAACAAGAGCATTTTTGAGAGCCTGAAACGCCGTTTCACAGTGAGGAGACCACAGGCCCTGTCGTGGTAAATTTTTCTTGGTCAGGTCGGTCAAGGGTTTGGCAAGTGTGCTGTAGTCCGGTACGAACCGTCTGTAGTACCCTGCAGTGCCCAGGAATGCTAGGACCTGAGTCTTAGTGGTGGGGGTGGGCCAATCATGGGTGTAGGAACCCCCACAAATCTGGGGGGGACAGCATTTTTGCTCGTCGGGTATAGCAGCAGTAAAAATAAAGCTTGTCACAGTGTATATTATATCACCAAGTTCCCACCAACATTACCAGGATCCTTGGTATACAACAGATACATTCACAGCACAACATCTACATCAGGCAGGTGCATTTTATCACTGTTACATGAAATATAGTCAGCGAGCTGTGTGTACACCATAAAACATACATCAGTATGAACCTACCACTTCTGCTGGAATGCCATTCCATGTATCCACTACCCTCTCAGTAAAGTAATACTTTCATTAGTCCCTGGCCTTATCTTATATCTAGGATAGCCATATACCTATCCCATGCATGCTTAAACTCCTTCACTGTATTAACCTCTACCACTTCTACTGGAAGACTATTCCATACATCCACTACCCTCTCAGTAAAGTAATACTTTCATTAGTCCCTGGCCTTATCTTATATCTAGGATAGCCTTATACCTATCCCACGCATGCTTAAACTCCTTCACTGTATTAACCTCTACCACTTCTACTGGAAGACTATTCCATGTATCCACTACCCTCTCAGTAATGTAATACTTTCATTAGTCCCTGGCCTTATCTTATATCTAGGATAGCCTTATACCTATCCCATGCATGCTTAAACTCCTTCACTGTATTAACCTCTACCACTTCTACTGGAAGACTATTCCATACATCCACTACCCTCTCAGTAAAGTAATACTTTCATTAGTCCCTGGCCTTATCTTATATCTAGGATAGCCTTATACCTATCCCACGCATGCTTAAACTCCTTCACTGTATTAACCTCTACCACTTCTACTGGAAGACTATTCCATGTATCCACTACCCTCTCAGTAATGTAATACTTTCATTAGTCCCTGGCCTTATCTTATATCTAGGATAGCCTTATACCTATCCCATGCATGCTTAAACTCCTTCCCTGTATTAACCTCTACCACTTCTACTGGAAGACTATTCCATACATCCACTACCCTCTCAGTAAAGTAATACTTTCATTAGTCCCTGGCCTTATCTTATATCTAGGATAGCCTTATACCTATCCCACGCATGCTTAAACTCCTTCACTGTATTAACCTCTACCACTTCTACTGGAAGGCTATTCCATGCATCCACTACCCTCTCAGTATAGTAATACTTTCATTGGTCCCTGGCCTTATCTTATATCTAGGATAGCCTTATACCTATCCCATGCATGCTTAAACTCCTTCACTGCATTAACCTCTACCACTTCTACTGGAAGACTATTCCATGCATCCACTACCCTCTCAGTAATGTAATCCTTTCATTAGTCCCTGACCTTATCTTATATCTAGGATAGCCTTATACCTATCCCATGCATGCTTAAACTCCTTCACTGTATTAACCTCTACCACTTCTACTGGAAGACTATTCCATGCATCCACTACCCTCTCAGCAAACAAACATTACATTTCTGACCAGAAAAACTGTAAAATATTAAATATTTCCAAAAGCTTAAGGTGGACCCCAAATATATGTATATAACTAGTAAAATTTATACCAGGGCTTGACAACCTTAACTAAGCTTTAGGAGCCAGGAAAAAAATCTAGGAGCCAGACAACAGCACATACACACAATCACATGCAGTCATATACAGTCAGTCACATAGACACATATACTCATACATACAGCCTGTCACACATATACATACTGTCACATAGAAACACACTCATACATACATACAGTCTGCCAGGCACACACTCACACATACATACAATCTGTCAGACACACACACACTCATACATACAGTCGTTCACAGACACACTCATACATACATACATAGAGTCTGTCGCAGACACACACTCATACATACATGCAGTCTGTCAGACACACACACACTCATACATACAGTCTGTAACATAGACACATACACTCAGAGTCAGTCACATAGACACACACACTCATACATGGTCTTTCACATACACTCATACATACAGTCTGTCACAGACACACACACACTCATAGTCAGTCATATATACAGTCTGTCACATACACTCATACATACACACATTCAAGTGAGCAGTTTTTTTTTATCTTAAAAAATACATTTAAAAAAAATGTAGATCAATAGCAGGGATCAAAGCTATATCTCATTGCAGGGAAGGTGGGCATTTCCGTTCCAGGTTTGTCTGTGCCTCTTACAATCATTGCTTATTAATTACATTATTTTGCCCATTTATTTGTCAGTTTTATTTTGCCCACATTCATTTGCCAGTGTTTTTTTTGCCCAAATTCATTTGTCAGGGTTTTTTTTGCCCACATTCATTTGCCAGGGATTTTTTTGCCCACATTCATTTGCCAGGGTTTTTTTTTTTTGCCCACATTCATTTACCAGGGTTTTTTTTTTTTTTTGCCCACATTCATTTGCCAGGTTTTTTGTTGCCCACATTCATTTGCCAGGGGTTTTTTTTTTTTGCCCACATTCATTTACCAGGATTTTTTTTTTTGCCCACATTCATTTACCAGGGTTTTTTTTTTTGCCCACATTCATTTACCAGGGTTTTTTTTTTTTGCCCACATTCATTTGCCAGGTTTTTTGTTGCCCACATTCATTTGCCAGGGGGGTTTTTTGCCCTCATTTTTTGATCATCTCATCATTAGTAGAAGTCATTGGCAGATTTAAGAGACATGTTATTATGGCAGCTTCGGAAGTCATTGATTATTGCAGCTCTAAGAGACATTTTTTAAATGCCCCTAAGAGCTGCAATAATCAATCACGTTCCGAAGCTGCCATGATAAAAAGAAAAACGGTACATTATTGGCAGTGACACAGTCACTGTTCCTACCTCGTTCCTCCCAGTGTGGGGCTGTGTGACTTGTGGAGGACGCGCACAAGCCGTGCGCATGATCACATGACGTCGTGCGATGAAGTCATGTGATCAGGTGACCTCCGTGATCGCTGCTGAGCTGATTCTCCCGGGACAGTCCCAGGATCGAAAACGTTGCGGGATTGTCCCGGGTTGGCAAGTATGCTCAGGGCCGTCTTTAATAGTGATTGGACCCTGGGCAAGCATTTGCTTGGGCCCCCTGGACCCTGCCCCCTCCCCTGCATGCAATCCCGCCATCCATCGCGATGTTAACCCCCCCCCCCCCCCACACACATATATGCCATAATTGTTGTGCCATTCAGATGCCAGTAATATTGTGCCATTCAGAGCGCAGTATTATTGTGCCATTCAGAGCCCAGTAATATTGTGCCAGTCAGATGCCTGTAATAGTGCCATTCAGAGCCCAGTAATATTGTGCCAGTCAGAGCCCAGGAATATTGTGCCAGTCAGAGCCCAGGAATATTGTGCCAGTCAGATACCAAGAATATTGTGCCAGTCAGAGCCCAGGAATATTGTGCCAGTCAGATGCCTGTAATATTGTGCCAGTCAGATGCCTGTAATATTGTGCCAGTCAGAGCCCAGGAATATTGTGCCAGCCAGAACCCAGTAACATAGTGCCAGCCAGAACCCAGTAATATAGTGCCAGCCAGAACCCAGTAATATAGTGCCAGCCAGAGCCCAGTAATATAGTGCCAGCCAGAGCCCAGTAATATAGTGCCAGCCAGAACCCAGTAATATAGTGCCAGCCAGAACCCAGTAAAATAGTGCCAGCCAGAACCCAGTAATATAGTGCCAGTCAGAACCCAGTAATATAGTGCCAGCCAGAACCCAGTAATATAGTGCCAGCCAGAGCCCAGTAATATAGTGCCAGCCAGAACCCAGTAAAATAGTGCCAGCCAGAACCCAGTAATATAGTGCCAGCCAGAGCCCAGTAATATAGTGCCAGCCAGAACCCAGTAATATAGTGCCAGCCAGAGCCCAGTAATATAGTGCCAGCCAGAACCCAGTAACATAGTGCCAGCCAGAACCCAGTAACATAGTGCCAGCCAGAACCCAGTAATATAGTGCCAGCCAGAGCCCAGTAATATAGTGCCAGCCAGAGCCCAGTAATATAGTGCCAGCCAGAGCCCAGTAATATAGTGCCAGCCAGAACCCAGTAATATAGTGCCAGTTAACCCCCCTCCCCTCCCCTTCCCTAGTACTTACATGAATCTGCTCCGTGTCCCCCGCCGGATGTCTCCTCCGTGCAGTCTTCCCTCTTGCACGGAGGAGGGAAACAGTCACCGGATGTGACGCGACGTCACATCCGGCGTCAGTTTTTTTTTTGTTTGTTTTTTCCGGCCGTCGCATCCATCGGATGCGGCTTGCCGGAAAAAAGTGTTCACAAGCGCAATGCGTTGTGAACACGGCAAGCAGGGGCTGGGGGCCCCGTTTGCTGGGGGGGATTTCACCCTACCTGTCCCCCCCACATTTTTTCCTGGGGGGGATCCGTCCCCCCCATCCCCCCCGCTTCCTACGCCCATGGGGCCAATTGGTGACGGCTTCTACCTTAGCCGGCTCTGGTCGCTGTTTCCCACACCCCACCCGGTGACCCAGGTACTGTACCTCTGCCATCCCAAAGTGGCATTTTTCTGGCTTCAGAGTCAGGCCAGCAGCCCGGATCTGATCCAGAACCATTCCTACGTGAGCCAAATGGTCCTCCCAGGACTCACTGTGGATCGCTATGTCGTCCAGATATGCGCAAGCAAAACTCTGGAAGCCATCCAGGAGCCTATCTACCAAGCGCTGGAATGTAGCTGGGCCTTCTTCATCCCGAACAGCATCACCTTAAAATGGTATAAGCCGAACGGGGTGATGAATGCCGACTTGGGGATAGCCTCCTGGGCCAGGGGAATCTGCCAGTAACCTATGCAGAGGTCGATGGTGGTCAGGTAAGTTCCCCTGGCTAGACAATCAAGGAGCTTGTCTACCCTGGCCATAGGGTAAGCGTCCGTCACTGTCTTTTCATTGAGCCTCCGATAGTCTACGCAAAACCGGGTTGTCCCATCTTTCTTGGGCACCAGGACCACTGGGGAAGCCCAGGGACTATCGGAGGGCTCAATTACCCTGAGTTGGAGCATCTCATCGATCTCCTTCTTCATCCCTGTCCTAACTGCCTCGGGGATTCGGTAAGGCGTCTGGCGTAAGGGAGATTGTCCCGGGGTATCTACCTGGTGGGTGGTTAAGGTAGTGTACCCTGGCTTCTGGGAAAAAGTGGGGAGTTGACTAAGCTGCTCCCTTTCAGTGGGGCTAAGTCGGTCCCATATCTTGACCTGGGCTACTTTGTCTGCGGGGGAACTCTTTTCTAACAGGTCTGGGATGGGTAGACTGTTGGGATCTTCCTGAGGGGGACAGCATACGGCTGTCACGTTCTCTGGTCGCTCAAGATATTCCTTAAGCATGTTTACATGAAACGTCTTTCTAAGATTGCTGTCATGGCAGCTAGCTATTATGTAAGTGGTGTCTCCCCAATCTGGTAAGGGCCCTGCCAGGACGCTTGCAATTTGTCTGTCCTAACTGGCTTAAGCATTAACACCTTTTGCCCTATGGTGAAGATTCTTTTCCGCGCCCCCCTATCGTACCATACCTTCTGTCTTCTCTGGGCCGACTGGAGGTTAGCCTGCACTGATTTGGATAATTGCTCCATTCGGTCCCTGAGTTCCAGCACGTACGGCACAATGGGGACACCGTCAGTCTCCACCTCTCCTTCCCAGTGCTCTCGGATCAGGTTTAGGGGTCCCCGCACCTTTCTTCCGTAGAGCAATTCGAAGGGAGAGAACCCCGTTGTTTCCTGGGGCACCTCCCGATAAGCAAATAGGAGGTGCGGCAGAAAGCGTTCCCAGTCTCTGTACTCTTGAGAAAACGTTTTGAGCATTTGTTTGAGGGGCCCATTGAACCTCTCACAGAGCCCGTTCGTCTGGGGGTGGTATGGAGAGCTCAAGAGAAACTTAATCTTGCAAACCTGCCAGAGTCAATTCGGCAGTAAATTGGGTGCCTCGGTCGGACAGGATTTCTTTCGGAAATCCTACCCGAGAGAACACCTGAACCAGCGCGTTCGCTACCATATCCGCTTGGATGTTGGATAGGGCGATGGCTTCCGGGTACCTGGTAGCGTCCACTACGGTAAGAATGTAGCGCTTACCGGAGGGACTAGGGGTAGCCAGGGGTCCCACTAGGTCAATGGCAACCCTGCTGAAGGGTTCCTCTACAATGGGCATATTTACTAGATGGGCTTTAGGGGGATTGCCCCTCCGCCCTACTCGCTGACACACATCGCACCTATTACAATAAGTTCTGACATCAGCGTGTACCCCTGGCGAAAAGAACGTGTGAGTAATGTGATGTAGTGTGCGGGTTACCGCTAAGTGACCAGCCAATGGGATGTCGTGTCCTATCTTGAGTATTTCTCGACGATATTTGTGGGGTACTACCAGCTGTCGTCTAGGCTGCCCCCTTTTCTCTGTCAAGCGATATAGCTTTCCTTTTTCCCATAAAAAGGTTTCGTTATCTGACCAGCCCACTCCGTTCTCTGCTCGTTCCCGGTACTTTTGTAAGGTCGGGTCAGTCTTAGACTCTGTCTCGAAAGCATCGGGGGTGTCCCAGGGTATGGGACCTAAAGGGTCAGTCAAGGTCGGGATAGGTCTTACCGGTGTCTCCCGCACTGGTGAGAGTTCTCACCCCATTCGGGCTTGGGCTCGAGTGGTCACTGGATTCGCCTCATTGTTGTATACTGGAGCATAGGCAGAAGTCATGGGGCCCAAATCGTTGCACAGTAGTACTTTGGCAGGTAAATTATCCATTATGCCCACGTTCACTGCCCCTTTTCCTGCTCCCCAGTCAAGATGTACTTTAGAGGTCAGAATTTTGTACACACCCCCCCGCCACTCTAACGGCCACAGTCTGTCCTGATCGCTTGTGCTCCGGCACCAAATGGCTCTGGACCAGTGTAATGGTAGCCCCCGTGTCTCTTAAACCCTCGGTAGATCGTCCCTCGAGCAGGTGCTTTCGAAGTGTGAAAAAGACCATGATGGAGACTTGTGATGAATGGCCAATTCATGTAATATGGCAAACCGAGTTCTGCTATATATTACACATTGTAAGACCACTATATTGTAAAAAAATATTTTATAACCTTTAAAGTTCTCTTTTTTTAATTATATACAAGTCTTAACAGTTTGGATAACCATCTTAAAAGATAAGATTTCCAGTAAATGTCCAAGTAAAACAGAAAATGTATCTGTAAAAGGTGTAAGGTTTATAGATAAGGAACGTATTCACAGCTTTTGTCAATGTTTTCCATATCAATGCAGCAGTCATCCAAAATAGTGTTTATGGATCCTGACATAGCTACTTGCCCAAATCTATCTGCCCCCTTTTTTTGCACCATGATGCTATGGCTTTGTTTTGTCCAATTAATTTACCTTTCTGATAGATTGCATTACTGCGTGACAGCTGAGCTCAAATGCTACTTACATATGTGCTTTTGGTCCAAATGACTTGGGGAATCGTTTTGTACCAAATGAACTAGCTGATTCAAGTATTACAGTTGGTCCAATACAATGAGACATTAAGTATCACTCGAGAAATTGCTTATCATAGAGAAGAAGGTACGAACAGCAATATTGCAAATTTAATTTTACATTAAATTGGACATTTATAGCTCTCATCTCTTGGCAATTTCGTGAAAAAAAACCCAGAATGCTTGTTTTTAAAATATATAGATTCAGGTATTCAAGTAACATTCAAATATTATACAAAAGCTATAATAACACATTTGATGGTGGAGCTGAAAAAACAGTAAGAAGTTTATGTTCCAAAACAAACCAAACAAATAAATAATTGAACAAATGACACCTTTTTTCTTAGGGTCCTGCATTTCCAATTAACTGCGCCAGATAAGGCCAAGGAAAATAACAGAAAAACATGCACTTCCCTTTACCTATTGTCATGTAACAAAGCCTTAAAGGTCTGCAACTCTTTGATGCTAGTTGAAAGCCTTCCAAAGGCATTTATTAAGGCAACTATTTCGTGCCGTGTTAACTGAAATCCTTTAGATAGGCTGTTGTCTGGAAGGCTTTGTATTTCTTTTTCAGAAAACAAAATTTTTAGTGCAGTTCCCAGTCCTTGAGTCTGAAGTTTTCCCCATAATCTGCATTTATCACAGCCAACACAGTCCATTATTCGGGAGATGTTTTTAAAATGTAAACGAAATTCTTCCTTTAATGATTTGGCTTCTTTCGTATTCCCAGCAAACATAGATTTCTCATCAAAGTGCATAGGAAAAGATTGCATATCTTTGAAGATATCCAACAGCAGATTTTTAGTCTCTACATCCTCCTTAAGGCTTCCAGTGTAAAGGTCGACGACTGAGCGCTCAAAGTAAGTTGCAACCTTGGACAATGCACGAAGTTCAATCAAATACAAAAAGTATAGATTTTTTAGCCTTCGTGGACCCTCTCCTTTGGTTTCCATTGGGTCAAAACGTTGTATAAACTCATTTGGGTTTGGCCCCCAGCGTGGTTCACCCCATGTACCTTCAAGAAGATATTTAGCAGAGAGATGCAAATTGATGCTGGCATGGACACCCGATATAAGACGGTAAAACACTCTCTTTTCTAAACACAGGCCTTCAAGCCATGTGTAGAAAGATTTACCAGTCTCTCCGCCTACATTTGGTGCCAGTGGATTTAAAGGACGATAGACAGAACGAGGCTTGAAACAATTTTCTTCATAGATGCTGTTCCACACTCTCCAAGCTGAGGGCCCTTTGTATCCTGTGAACCTTTCTGGATTCAACAGAAGGTCCACATATTGTGCATCAGGAGATCCCTCGTCATCGAGCTCACAGAAACGATCTTGTGCATCATCATATCTTGCCCAAGCAATGAAAGCTTCTTTACTTTGGTTGCTTAATGTACTGTTTATTGCTCCAAGAGTAGAGGCTTGCTCGCAGGCTTCTAGAGCTTCCCCCCTGTTTGCTTCTGGTGAGTATTTATTATAATTCCCTGATTTAATCCCAAATGGCACTTTACTCTCAGGGCATGGCTCCACATGACAGTCTTTAACAGAACAGTGACCATCATCTGGCCAGAAGGGGCAAGGCCTCTTTAAATTAACTCTGTAATACCTGAAGTAGTCCCGTTCTTGTAACTTCTGTAGCTTTGGAAAAAGTTTGTAGTTGTTAAATTCGTCAATGCTTTCCACGTCACAGAAGCAGTCATCCAAAGCACCGGTGAGATGGCATCCGCAGCTATGCTCGAACTGGCTTCCTCTTTTGGCTTCAACAGTACTAGTCTCCTGTCCATACGAAAAGGCAAGCAAGAGTGATACAGCCACGGGCACCCACACCGGCCAAACCCGTGACAACCTCATCTCACCTGTCCAAACGAAGAACTCATAAAACACAGGAACCTATTCCGCTGATAAACGGGCAGACGTGTTGTCATTTTTCTTTTCTACATAATAAAGCTGCTGTCACGTACCAGTCGCCCCGTACAAGCCAGGTTTACCATCTGACACAAAAAAAAAAAAGCAAAACTTTATTGACAATTTCCCTACGTAAAGCTGAACATCACCGCGCGCTGTAGGAATACGCCTATTCTCGCGAGGTTAGGAGCAGTGTCTTATCCTTTGGAAGAGGCGAGGGTTATACAGAGAGGATCTCCGGCATACCGAGAGTCACGTCATTGGTATGATGTCATTATAAGGGATTTGTTGTGATATAGAGCGATATGCAGCATTTGTAAATCAAAGGAGTGTATAGAGAATTGCATATTTAAGGTGTGTGACTCAGAATCACAATATCCATGTCTTGCTGCGTGGAGATTACAATGCACGGTTGTAATGCTCTGTGCCTGGGGATTGTATGTCGTGATGTGTGGGATAATGCACTGTGACCTTACTGTCATGATATACAGGGTGCATTATATATTAAGCATAATGATGCACGTGATCACTGTGACGGCGCAACGTTGTATCACGAAATGATGTCAGTACACTATGTGATGAACAGAATGCAGTTTCATTAATGAGTCACGATAACCAGTGCATTGTGGTTAAATCGCATCTGAATTAAATTATAACACTGTGTCACGTATACAAGTGTCATTGTTGCAATATCATGTGTCATGTCGAGCCACCTTCATGTTTGTTAGGTACATTGAATGTATGTATGTGTGTGTGTATATATATATATATATATATATATATATATATATATATATATATATATATATATAATATTATTATTTTTTTTAAAAAGGTAAAAATTCCTTAAGGGAATTACAGAGAATGTGATATTTTATCCTTTACAGTATTCATGGTTACTGTTAAAAACAGCAAAGTGATCTGACAGTGTTAAACCAAAATATGACGCTTCTGATAACACTTAATGGTAATACGTGTTGTGTTTTTTTTCTCCCATGTAACATGTTCTGACTAATAGATTTGACCTTGGTGTCTTAGAAGAAACATTCTGGGAGATGTATAAGTGTGGTTCAGTTAGCACCATAATAGATGAAGCTGGGCATGTGCTCCCAGCCACCTAAAAATATTAATTGAGGACCAGGGCTAGTAGCCCTGCACCCTAACAGTACTGAACCTGGGAGGCACCCAGTCCCCCTAAAATCGATAGGGGGTCAGGTCTTGCCTTAGCACCTGTACAATAAAAGTATCCCCCCCCCCCCCCCCCAGGCTGGGCAAATGCCTCCAGACCCCATAATAAATAACAATAAAAACCTTGGGATCTGGGGCTGCCTGCTGGCCCCAAACCCTGCTAATACATATAATAAAATCCCCCCTTTGCATCTAGAGCTGCCCACTGGCCCCAGACCTTGATTAAAAAATAAGTAGTCACTGTGGGGTTGGGGGAAAAAAAACTTGACACTTTGCAAACATTCCACACATATTCCACTCATAATTACCGTATATTAATTGTAGAAGACACGCTGACATCCAATATTACAACGTTTGAAGCCATTGCTCCTGAAATTCCCACTACTGGCTCTTAAATTTTATGATTGTTGTACATAGACTTAAGTCTTAGCATATTTGTTAAGCCGTGGTTTATAGTATCCTTTTTGAAATATTTATGGGAATGCACATTGCTGGTATGGATGGTTTAATTATCAAGACAAAATAGAGAGGCTTATGGTTGGTTTTTATGTGTTTGGATTATAAAGAGGGATTTAACCTCCCAAATAAAATTGATTTGTCGATGGCTTTACCAAAAATTTTTTTGTCCTCGTCAAAGGAGCTGAAAAAAACAACTTACCTATAAATCTTCAGCATGTTCTAATGTCCTTATTCTGTTACAATGCAGACATTTGTGTAAGGTCTTGCACGCTCAATTTAAAAAGTGTGCAAAACAATGGTACAGTTTAATGCATCACACTCCTCCAAGGAAGAAAGACAAATTGTGTGATGAAATTATGTAAAAATCAAACTTTGTCTGTGTACCTGTGATTCAGTTTAGAACAAGGTAATATTTGCAGAATACCTTTCCTTCCAAAGTTAATAAATAAAACCAGTGGGTGGCTGAGCGATGGGCTCCGTTGCCTCTTGGTCTATCCTGCGGGTAATGAAAGCCTCTACTTGGGGGTTAGGGTCTGACACTAGGGGGCGGGGAAACAGTAAGTGATTTGCCCCTTTCAGGAGGTATTGAAACAAGGGAACCCATATGGTATACAGTTAAGGGGGACACAGTTTTGGCCTGCCGGCTTCAGATTCTGGATCTTTTACCCTGAGTCACGGTGGTTCATGAATGTAAGGTATTTTTGGTTTTAAAAATATGGTGTTTGTTTATTAGCTCTATAAATCTGTCTGGTGTAGGTTTTCATTTTGATTTCTTTCATTTATGTAATTATTGTTTTCTTATCAGAGTTGAAAGAGTTACCATCTATCTCCAACCTACCTGATTTCATTGAATATCTGCAGGATCTATTCACTAAACAGTGAACTGCAAAAATCAGGCAGTAATAGTTGAGTTGAAAAGATAGGCAAGTATGAGAATGTCTACAACTTAGCTAGCCATGCCTGATTTTTCCAATTCACCTGTCCGTTCACAACTGTTCACTTTTTTTGAACAGACACCTTTGGCACACATTTTAACAGTGGGTTGGCCTTTTGAGTTGGCACTAGAGACCTTAATTGAGATGGAATGAAAATGGAGTAAAACAGAATTTATATAAACCTATATCGACACAAAAAACCTTGAAACATCATGTGAAAATACACGGAGTGTATTGTAAAATCTGTTTTTATTTATGTCTTATTTTTCATTTATTTTTAAGGTATTTCTGGGATTTAGGACACAGGAACACTACCTCCTCATCCAAGCAAGAGATTTTTAAATACAATGTCTGGTAAGATACTTGAATTAGTATTGTAATGCCACACATTATTTTTTGGAATATGTTACATATATACACTATTTTGTTTGTTTTTATTTTTGCATATTCCATTTTTAAAACTGTAGAATCATTTAATTATAATCTGCATCATATTATTTTCAAAAGTTATAAAATAGGGGCCTAACAAACACTATTTTGAGGATTGTTGTGTAACCTGCACCTTTTGGAATATGAGACTGAAGCTTTGGAAGCTAACAAGTGATAATTTCACAATATGTGAGATTAACTCTATAGCACCTTACTTATTGCTCTTTTATTTTTTTGTGTGACACTGCTAAGGTTGATATTTAAACAAGCAGTGTGTGCCTGCATGTTTCCAGTCTATTAGTGTTTTTTTTTTTTTACATAAGAATGGCAAGTGCAGTGGCAGTGTTTCATTATCTTTAAAATGAATTTCTTCACAAATCCCTGAAGGATCTTTAACAATCCTATAATGCTATTCTGTTGGTGTTTCATGCTGTCATGCACTGCTAGACCTGCCATATTGTATTCAAGAATAGTCAACAACCTTAACTTATTGCACTTTTACTCTTCGTTAATGGGACCTCCATACATTCCTTCAGGTGGGAAGCCCAGACTGTTATCCTACTTGGATTAGGGCCTCACCCTCTCCTTTTTTTCAAGGTTGTCAAGCTTGTTGCCTCTCCTATTGTATAGCGCTGTATAATATGGTGGGCTCATTATAATTCTGAGATATATTTCTAACATGTTTCTTTAATCTTACACAGAGAAACAGAATAATTTCCCCCCTCTCCCTCGCTTTATACCACTGAAGCCATGCTTCTACCAGGACTTTGAGACGGACATACCAGACGGGCATCGACCTTTGACTAAACGTTTCTACTACCTATGGATGTGTAAGTAGGGATGGGTCCTAACCTGAGATGTCACCACATGAAGTAGGGTCTTCCTTAATCAATATGAATGAGCACAGATGGGAAATGAAAATGCTGGGGTACAAAGCATGTTTTCATTTAAACACAATTTTTTTGGGACATTGATTTCCCCATATGGCTCATCTTTAGCATATCCCTTTGTTAATGGTTGTTTTAACCATTTCATGAATCATATATATATATTTTACTTTTCTCTCCCGCCGATCTGTTCTTTTCTAGTTTGATCCTTCCCTTTTAATTTTTTTGTCCTTATTGTTCTGCTTGATCATCCCATCATTGTTTTTTCTGTTTTTGTGCCACCCAGAGGTGAAACTAATATTTGGAAAAATAAGCGCAAAGTACTGTGGCCCATTAAGATACCCTTGGTCAGAAGTCAGAGTTTGAAATATATAACACTCAAACAATACAATGATATGACTAAAAGATGAGGTGCTAAAACCCAGAATATGCAGTCACTGGTTAAATGAAGTACAAATACTAAATAAATCTGTCTTTTACCACTTCCTCGAACATGTGCATGCACACAGCTACACCTGTATGGTTCTCCTGTCTCTTCTATATTGTCAGGGATTTTTAAATTATGAATGACTAGATGCCAATAAAGATGACCAATAACCATTCACAAAATCAGTACCTCCCAAGTATTGTACAAGGTGATAATATAACATATAATTAAACTTTATCAGTAATAATACACTCCGTTAATAAAATACAAAAGTTTATTAAAACACTATAGAAATAACATGCTAATAATACATTGATTGAAACCAGTAGCATACAATATCAACACCTTTTGTTTAATAATACTACTAATTGCAGTCACATATCTAGTGATAGGGATTTGCCGGGGTGATTATAAGAACAATATTATGAATCAGTAGAGACTATAATACATACAATTAAAGAGGCATTTACCTGAAGTAATGTAGTGACACCAATTCCCACAATGAAATTAGATATTCTACATTTAAAGCCAAGTACTTCAATAGAGATCTAACATTTGCCTCCTAGCAGTAAATATCTGTATAGAACACTTTTAATACAGTTTTAATATTGGTTACTTAGTACACCTGCATAAAAATGTGTATAATAAAAATTGATCGGATATTCTAGAAAAATCATAGTTCTCACTTAATTTTCTATCTGAATGTAGGACATTTGCATACTCTAAACCAGTGATGGCGAACCTATGGAACGCGTGCCACAACTGGCATGCCAAGCTCTTTGTTGTGGCTACGGGGAGTTGAGGGGCTGAAGCCCCTAATCTTAGCTCCATTGGCCTAAAGTGAAAATTCACTATAAAATAAATATTTACAGAAATGCTATCCTGTTGCCTCCTAAGCAATTACATCAGTATTGCTCAGGAGCCAGCATGATAATCATTTCAGTAACTGCAAACCACTCCAGATCGCAAATTGGTTTAGCCTTCCAGTTCCTCTCCCGACATCAGCTTGACAGCTGACACGCCCCCTCTTCACACTGCGGTGTAGCAGCTCCAGCAACTCTGCCAAGGAAGAGACTTCCTGCAATGTATGTGTGAGTAGGTGTATGTGTGTATACATGTACAGTATGTATGTGTACTTGTGCTGCATGTAAGTAAGAATGTGTGTATACATGTGCTGCATGTAAGTGTGAGTAAGAATGTGTGTATACATGTGCTGTATGTAGTTGTGAGTGTGTATACATACTGTATGTATACGTTTGTATACATGTGACGTATGTGGGAATACATGTGCTGTATGTATTTGTATGTTTGTATATATGTGAAGAATGTAATATGTGGGTATACATGTGTTGTGTGTATGTGTGCTGCAGGATATTGGGCACTCGGGTCCAAAAAGGTTCTCCATCACTGCGCTAGACTATAATTCGATTTAGAATGCAGAATAAATAAAAAATATAACATTTAGGATGAAATATGTCAACCGAATTTTAAGTAGATTCTAAAACTGCTCCCTGTGGTGGGGCGATTAGGGTATCCTTTTCCTTTTTCCCCCTCTCCACTACTTCCTTTTATCTACCATTTCCATATGTAAAAGTGAATGACCACTAAAAGGTGTGGCGAATACATGTTCTGATTTCATTGGTTACCTGAGAATATTTACTAGGATGTAGTAACCTGTGTTTACAACATTGTCCAGTAGATGGCCATCTTAGCCGACAAATTTAACAATGATTTGGTCTCTTAATTGATCACACATGAATAAAATATAGCATAAATGGCCTTTAAGGTTTCAGTCTATATATTAATTCCCTAAATTGTGACAAACCAGAATTCTAACATATATTGATATTTTTGAATCCTCAGAAGTTGCATATATTTAATTTGTGATAATCTGATTTAGAATAAATCGTGTTCTGAACAAATTCTTGTCTAATCTATTAAAGTATAATCTTTTATGATGTATTAGACTAGAATTGTCACTTTATGTAAAACTGTTCTAAGATCATATCTAGTGTAGACCAATCTTAAGTTAGGATTCAAACATAACATAGAGTAAGTATATGAATTAAATGGATATAAGCATAGACATGTACACAGTTAAATATGGATAGTATAGAAACAGACATTTAAATGTATCAATGTTTAATCCATTTCAGATTTACTCAGAAGGTAAAACTGAACTTCTGACCATCCTAGCTAATTTATTGTTTGATTGGTAAAAACCTGGTATGTACTCTTCCCATGGCCCTTCCCATTAATCTGTATCTTTATAATGGTATTGTCTTGCCTACATAAACAGGCTTAGTAATCATTGCCCTCCTGGAGTTTCCATTGTTTTGAGGATAGCTAAGACTTTCATACAAGGCTGTCCTAGAATAAGGGAAGGGAAAAAAAAAAAACAGTCCCCCCTCCCTAAAAAAGAAAAACCCAGAGAGAGCATGTTGTTGTAGAGTAAATACATTCACATTTATTTAAAATTAATTATTTTTTTAAATTTTGCATGCTATGAGCTAATCTGACAATATCTACTGTAGTAACCTGTCCTACATGCTTCTCTATTTTACACATGTATTCCCCTTTGTTCAATGCTGTCCATATTCTGATGCATTCGCTCACTCTACCCTTTTGGTTGCCAATTGCTCGCTCCATTTGCATGAACGATCCTTCTGTCGCCTTCTACAAATCCTTCCTTTTCTTTTAGTTTCACTCCCTTATGCATTTGCTTGATTTCTTTCCAGCACAAAGGGAAAGAGGGAGGGTGTAAACGCTCTGATACTGGTTGCCTTATAATATTTCCTGATTTCCTAGTTGAAATTCATTTTCTGATAGAACCAAGAAGTCATGTGTTTAAGGAGTTTCTTTTGTAAATTCAGAATTAATTATATGTAATCTTTTTACCTTTTCTAAAGTTTCTAACAAGTGTAGTGTAATTTTTTTTTCTATGTGTTTTGACTGTTACATCCTTGGTATCATGAGTTTGCATCTTCTGGCTGTCTTAGTTTTTGTTGCAACCTTTTTACTCTGTAATATGCATCAAAATGCATTATGTACAGTATATGAAGGTTCCGCAGATACCAGGCGCTAGGTCATTGAGGCCTTGTCCTGTGGATATTTTGTGATATTAGCACTATCAGTAGTAAGGGGGATCATGGATCTGTGCTTAGGCCTGACAGTGCAGCTCACTCCTTGTATTTTTATGTAGGATACCTGGATATGAAGCCACACCTGGCGCCTTGCAATGCATAACATTGTACAAAGGAGATGCATATGGGATCTGTGTCGGTGAATGCATAGATCCATGCCTCTTTGCAACCACAATAGATATAGAGTAATGTAGTGGCTCCTCCTTCCTTTCTCCACCAATGCTATGGCAGTTTAATGCAGGGAGAAGGAGCTAAATATAAATATTTCCCAAGCCACTTATGGCCTAATCTTATCCTAATGGATATCCTTCTTCATCCCAGCTGTTGTAAAATATGATTCCCATGATGCTCAGCCAATCATTGGCTGGCTTAGGATCATGAAATCTGCAGTGCACAGCAGATGGGGTATAAAACATTAACCATTAGGATAAGATTATGGCAAATATGAAAAATTGTATTTATTTTCTTCAGGGCATAAAAGCATAGGAGTGCCTGTTGGGTGCAATGTGCGTGACAGGGATGGTATGTGTTTGTTTTAGGGGTACCTGATGTTTCTTTGATCTGTTTCTGATGAGGGGTTTGACTGGTACAGTGACAGTGCTATGTGAGTGATAGGTGTCCCTGATTGGTGCCGTGTGTGATAAGGTTTCTATGTATTATTTGGGTGTCTGGTGGCTACTTTTGGTTTTTATATTTGGATTGACTTGTACTGCGTGTGGGTATTTGAGTGGGTCTGTTGTTTCTCATGGTGGTGTGGTAAGTACTGTGAGGGTGTCTGATAGGAGTGGGCAATAGTGGCTGTGTTTGATGGAGGTGTGTAATAATGAGCTGGAAGAAGGCCCTTCTTTCCAGTGGAGTCTAGCCCCTACGTTTTTGTGCCCCTAAAACTAAAATGTATGTATTGATACTGTCTGTATTTTTTTGTATGTCTTATTCACATTAGAAAATGGTTATTTTCTTTCTAATGAAATCTGTATATGTGTGGCCTATCATTTGACTGTTTATGACTTATATATAAGACTGTTCATGTTTATATAGGAAAGAATTGTAGTATTCACTGATAGAGCAACATAAGCTGTCTCATCTTTGCTACCAGCATCTAGTAGTTTCTTGAACCAGCATATTTTTCTGCCTGTCTGAAATAGTCAGGCTTTGTGGTCAATATGGTAGGCACTCTTACTGTATATCTGTCCTGATTTTGGAGCTAGAATGTCCCTACTGTAATCACTGTGTTCTCAGTGTATTTGTAGCTTCTAAACATAGGTCAGGAGAAGATTAAAAAAAAAATTCCTGTACTCAGGTAGTCCCCAACCTCACTCTCATCTATGGCTCTCTTCTCCTTGCTGCATGCGTGTGCCTCTGCGTGTCCCTGTGTGTGCGTGCAGTGAACAGCATCACGCTTGCGGTGAATCTGATTGGCTGCCTGGCGTGGCTAATTGGAGGAGGCGGAGCTGTAAATTTCGGCCTGGCGTTTCTGTGGCTCATCCTTTTTACTCCTTGCTCCTATGTGTGCTGGTTCAGACCTATATACAAAGCTTTCAAGTAAGTATCTGTCATTCTAATTCACATTCTACATCCATCTCTTCACTGTCTCCATCATTTCTTCACGCTGCCTTCTTTGTATCACCCTTTCTTTGCTCTGTACGCATTTAATCTTTCACTTATTCCCTTTCTGGTTATTTCTTGAATTGATGTCAATCAGATATAATCATATGATTTATGACAATCACAGCCAAATTGAAACAAAAAATGTGAATTGTTGTTGTCTACAAAGGAAACACATGTTGTAAAATCATTGGTGACCATTAATAAGAAATCACTTTCAAATATAAGCTTGGTAAGAGACTTGCCAGGGCCATGATTCTCTAAGCAGAGACACTATGAATGCCCTTAATCCCACAGTGATATTTATTTTTAAATGAAAATACATATTGGGTTCAAATTAGCCAAAAAGTGGATAAGCATGTTGCAGTAGGCATCACAGGTTTCATTTGGTGAATAGGAGGCAGAACATACCGTATTTGCTCAAATATAAGACAACTGAGTAAATGATAAACTTTGGATATTAATTTAGGGGAAAAAAGTGAGCCTGAATATAAGTACCAGATAGGAAAACTGTTTACTAGTAAATATTAACTCACATGTAAATAGTTTTTTTCATATTTAATAACTTTTTGATTTTATTTTGCAATGCACCCATTTGCTCCATTGGTGGTCTGAGTGTCTTCAGTCTGTACAGTGCAGTCTCAGCTTGTGTGTGACATGCTGCCATCTCTTCTCACAGGACAGACAGCTCTTTCAATTTTATGGCATTCTTCTTCGTATTCTGGATTCAGCTAGTGATCAGTATAATCCAAGCTGTTGGTATCCCAGGATGGGGAGTCTGGTGAGTCTGCTTTCATGATTCAGAAGGCATAAATGTTTTGCAATCACTTTTTTTTTGTTTCTTTAGTAGGGGTGTATTTTTAACTCAGGGGATTTGGGCACTCTTTTTAAAGTTATGTTGCTGGTTCTGGTTTTATGACCGGCACCAGTGATGATTGAGTGCGGATCCCAAGCCACCAGTGGAACTGGTTCCTTCTTGGAACAGATGATTTATGCTATTTCTGGGCCTTTTACAGCAGAGACCTGCTTCGGTTAGTAATGCCATGTTCAGGGCCAATAAAGGAGAGTGCAGGTCATATTCTCAGCTTCTCCGCCTTTCACACAGCAACATACAGCAGAGAGCATAGCGGACTACATTAGTGGTTTGGCAGCTAACACCTGTTACTCCACCTGCGGTTAACTACAATTCACATGATGCTCAGCTACCCAAACATTTCAGTGATGTTGACTGAGCATCGTAGTCCACAGCATTAGTGTTTAACTACATACTGATGGGATCTAAACTACCACCAATGTCTAGCCAACTACCATCCTTTATATCTGCTTAACTACATACTCATAAAAGCTACATTATACCACTATATAGCTACGGATTGAAGCTGTTCTATACCACTAGGTGTCTAGCTAGCTATATAGTAAATGGTCTGGTTACCTATATAAAAGCTATACTGTGCCATGTTTGTAATCGTTTTTATCATTCGTTCCTGCTTATTCAAAAAGTTCCTCAGACATTCTTCTACAACATGACACAAGCGAGAGTGTATTACACTATATAAGTAAATATATGTTTACCTGTGGGCTGGCTTCTCTTCACCTAATTTAAAAAGCATATGAAGAACATTAATTACTAGCGAGGGCAGCATCGGTAAAGGTGTGACTCCCATGGCTTTAAATACAGACTGCCTTTGGTGAGGAAATGTTGCTCTAATTCAAATATGATTGCAGTAGTCTGGAGAGTTTGTTTAGAATCTGTGCGTTCTAACAATGAATTATATATTAGTGGAATCTTTCTGACTTTATGTTCTTTCCTCTCTTTTACATGGAAATTCATTCTGTTTCTTGGACTTCAGTGGCTGGATTGCAACAATCAGTTTTTTTGGTACAAATGTTGGATCTGCGGTTGTAATGCTCATCCCCACCATCATGTTCACAGCTATGGCTGTTTTGTGCTTTGTGGGTTTGACAAAGGTATGGCAGGATTTCTAAGTGTTGGAGGTTGGAATATGATATTATATGCGTGCTCCACTGAAAGGTGATTAGAGAAGGTGGATGTGAATACACAGATGACATAAGTGTGTCTGTTATCGAGAGATGACAGGTTTGAGTAGAATTGAAAATGGCTTTGGCCTATAATGTTTGCACGGGCCCCATTGCTTGTAAATATATAAATCAGAATATATTTCAACTCTAGAAGCATTAAAAATGATGTATGATATATTGAATATTGGACTGAAAGGTTAGAGATAGATAAGAATAAAGCTTTCAGTCACAATGTTCGTTGATCTATGCAGTCTGGCCTCTTTACACAACAAATATATGTGCTAGCAAATGTAAAGATCACAGATTTAAATTGTTGGCACTGTCTCATTTCCTCACAGTGCAGTCTGCAAATGAATATCTTCAAGCCAGAATAATTTATAAACTAAACTATGTCACGGAAGGCAATCAGCCAAAACAAATTAAATGACCATGTACTTCCCTCCTGTCCATGCAGCTCAATGGTACATTGTGAATGTAGCGCAGTAGTACAGTGCAAACAGCTCTGAAGTTATACCAATGAAAATAAATGGGTGGGCTACAATTGGGAAGTTAGCAGCAACGGACAAAAAAATATATATTTGCAATATGGTACATGCTTCAGCTTGATGGGAAATTGAGATAAATAGATTGAGTGCTGACTGATGCAGTTTGTTAAATTACTATGGGTGTTTGCTGGGATGTAGAAATAAAATGAGAGGATGTTGAATGAATGTGGAGAGATACTTGGTTATGAATTACGGTAGGTAGAGAACACAGCCAATGATGATTTGTCTCCAACAGGTGCATAAATTTTACCGTGGCTCGGGAGGCAGTCTGAGCAAGGCACAGGAGGAATGGACTACAGGTGCATGGAAAAATCCTCATGTGCAACAGGCAGCACAACAGGCAGCCATGGGAGCAGCCCAGGGTGCCATGGTGCAGAATGAACCTCAGTATTCAGCCACACCAAACTATGGCTATACCAACCAAATGTGAAGAGGTCAACGGGATATTGAAAGTACATTCCCTGGGGTCAGAAAGAACCCTATCTACTGTCCCTTCGTAGTTCAGTTGTCTTTTCAAATCTCTCCCGTTTACTTCTTCCCTTTGATATGGTGCATAATGATCGTGGTGTGTGTATGTGCGTGTTCCAGAGAGAATCCAGCCCCTAGTTACAGAGATAGGACTTGCAAATGGTATATATGTATACTTACACAACCTAAATAGTTTGAGGGGCCAGCTATAGATAGAAAGAAAGCTTTTAAGAGAATCCTAAAACGGGACATGGTAATAAATAAGATGCAATGATAGTGTCAAACATGCACATATATGTGTATTGAAACACACATGTTTCTGGTCTGGTTTAGCTGCACATTTGTTTTATCTAGAAAGAATATATACAGTGCACACACATGCATACATATTACACACCTCTATAAATGCAAAGGGATGAAAGCAGAAATAAGTGTTGTCACCAGTGTGTTTAGTAGTATATGCTTCCTCTCATATAGGTGAATGGACGAGCTCTAATTTAGTTTTGCCATTAGTCTGGATTATTTAATAGTGTATTTTCCATTACAAAGCAATGTGGACAAGTGATCATTTCTGCACCACTATAATTTATTATAACAGTTTAAAATCCAGGAAGGAAACTGTGTTGAACCAACAAGCAGTAACTCATAACATTCTCTTATCAAAGTGAATATGGTTAGAGTGACAAGATTTCTAAACCAGTGGAAACTTCTGTTTTAGTCTGTGGGCCTTATTTTAAAGTAGATTACCAGAATAGGTTCTGTTGATGGATTACTAAATCTCACATGCTTTCCTGTTTTCTACTTACCCCATTTATTGAAGAGTTCTTATGATCTCATTGTTAGACAGTTGTAGTGGTAGGATACTTTATCACATAATAGAATAATGATCATTGATTGCTTCTGATCACACTGTTTCCCAGAACTTTTTGCCTGTTATCAATGGGAAGTTATAAAACAAATGACCTCCAGGTCAATTGTACAGCATACTTTCTTCTTACCATAAATACCCAGATAATGTTTTACAAAATTTGGCTTCTTCGAATTTAAGAAAAATGGAGTTGTGTAGCTGATGTCATCATGAGAAGCATCATACTAAATGCTTTCTACTGTCTTATAGACTGATGCCAACTATAACCCAATCTATCATAGCATTATAATTGGGCTAAAGGGATCATGCTGAAGAATAATATATATTGTTATAGACAAGCCATGTTCCCTATTGTCAGCGTATATGTTTCTCTCTGGACATAATGGCATTGTGTAATATTTCTTAACGTTTCCTATGATCACCATTATAGGACCAAGTCAAAACTAACAGTATACTATTTTAATGTGGTTTTATTATGTGAATAAATGGCACTTACAGTAAAATATAGGCAGCGTCAAAGGGCAACAAAATGAACATAAAACCTCTTAATATGTGAAAAGATATGGAGGATACAAGTAGTCAAGTTGATACCTTTATTGGGTTACTGAGTAGGTTTAGAGTGCAAGCTTTCAAGACCTCTCTGGTCTCTACACAGGCATGTTGCATACTACTGTAGAGGTAATGCATTAACACTCCCAAAATATGATTGGTGCTACCTACTGCAGAAGTTTTCATGTTACAGTGTTGGTATGTATTTATGTATGTATTAAATTATATTTAAATCTAGCTAAGCATTGAAAACAGTCTAACATTATTAGTTCAATGCATTATGGGTTCGGGAGAGCACACAACCTAGGAGAGACTGGGGTTATTTTTAAAAGTTAACTCAGGGGCAAAGTTGTAAAAGTGGAGTTTGATCGTTTTGACCCAGAATTGATCTTCAATGTGTTATATGGAAATCCTACAAAAATGCAGAAAATACTTGATAAATCTTAACTACTTCCCACGGTTTTTGAGTATTAGTAATGTGGGTACCACTTTGTACCCCAGCAAGTTGAGATGTTTGTTAGGCTATTCAGGTGTGATCTGGAATCCTACTTTGCTGCATCCCTTTTCTCTATGTAAATTGAGTGCTCGACCACACCATCAAAAAATCTGCAGTATGAAAGACACAATGTAAATATTGGAGATCTTGGTTTTATGACCTAGCGTTCTTGATACACATTCCATAGTTGCTTAAACACTGAGATGACCATTCTCTTTGTGTCTTCATCTCACCGTTTGTCCACAGAATACCTTTCAAGAAAAATACATAGGAGGGTAGGTCTAACCACCATAGAATTACCTCCTGTTAAACTTGACAGCAAGGACATTTAGGTTGGTATCCTACATCTCCAAGTGCTTATTCCAAGATCCTGTCTTAAGATCAGTTATATTGTAATCCTATGTGTAGTTTCTATTTAACCTAATGACATTTTGTGAGAAATGTTGTGAAAATGAAATGTATGATTTAAATATGGAATTAAAAGGTTTCAAACTATTTTTTATTTATTGAAGTTTTTGAAAAATTAACACAATGATATTCTAACAATGGAAATATGCATTCACTCACTTTTTCCATCTTTGCTGCAACCGTAATAGCATGAACACTTTTTTTGCATGCTTCAAAATACATAATTTAAGATGAATGCTCAGCGTTGTGCTTCCCTAACAATTCCATCATAAAACATATAGATTAGAATTACTGCCATGGGTGATGGTGGTATCACACACATGCACAGTGGGCTTTCATACCTCACGATAGAGGTGGATGAAGGCTCCTAGTTTGCAAAAATGCAAACACTTATGTGTTTTCCCAAATGCTCCATTTTTACAATCCAAACAGTTCTCAGTTTAGAGCTGCTGTTTAAAGAGCCTATCTAAAATATGGGGAAAAGATGCGTCTATTCAACAAAAACACTGGTAAAATGAAAAATGTACAGAAAAATTGTGACTGCTTAAAAAGGGAAAAATGAATATATAATTAGGCAATATACAAGTAATATCTGTACACTTATATGAAAACAATTATTCAATCTAATATTTACAAAGATAAAACTGATAACAGAAAATTGCAAATCACTAAATATGTAGTGTTCATTAAAGGCAGGCTAGGAAGGCTCAATTCTTTCTAGTGTGGTTGCTCATTACCATCTAGTGGCCGACAGATAACACTGTGACAGGGACAGAGTCTACTGAGAAGTCTGCTCAGCATGTCCCTGGTATCATGAATGACTGGCTTCAAGTGGTGTTAAGGCATCCACAAGCACTTGGAGAGATAAAGAATCAGTCACAAGTTATTTTTCCTTAACTCTGATTTTAATATTGTTAGAAAGATATATGTATATATACATACACACACACACTCTCAGATTAAGGCATTGGCCACAACAATCTAATTGGTTATAATGTTGCGCATGAAGGCGTGTAAAAGAAACATGCAAAATAACAGTTACAAAATTGTATCTATTATGTGGAAAAAATACTAAAGTTGGAAAGTAACATGCTGATAATTAAAAAGATTTGCTACTTACATCCTGGCCTTGAACAACAGAGATAAGAACACTCCTACAACTTTGCTTTTGGCCTGATCAACAGGAACTGTTACAAAAACTAAAGTGAGATAACATTATGCAAGTTAACCCTTCACACTGCTGCACCTAAATTCGTTCAGTTACAAAATTAAGATCACCTACAATAATCTATAAGTACAATACATTTATTTATATAGCACCAACAACTTATGTACACAGCATAAAGGGGCATTACACACTTAGACGAACAGAGACCGATCCACGAGTTATAGATACTTGCTTACACAACCTACATTAAGGGTCTACTCAATATGGGCATAACGCGTCTATCCACATCGGTGGTCTGAGAGTAGCCCAGCCCCTCTATACCGAACTATAATGATCAATTTCATTACACTGCCTCATAGAAAAAGGGCTCAGGCCATTCATTCTGTTCTCGGGGGAGGATAAACTGCTTCAGATTATTTTCTCGTTTAATCTTTTCACATGAGAAAGACACGGCATGATGGGAATGTGTGCAGCAGAAATCGCACCGGCTCCTTGGCTTTCGGGAATGTTTACTAATTGCACTTCCGTTCTCCAGCTCCCTCTCTTTATTACTCGGCGACATTCCCGTGCCTCTCAGTCTTATCCGTGTGAATTAAAACATTTCCTGTTCGCTGAGTAGCCTCCTCTCTTCCTAACTCCGTGCACCTTTGTCACTCTATCATCAGCACCGGAACTCTCAATGCGTCGCTCACCTCTTACCAGTCTATCCTTCCCGCTAAAGCTGCGCAGTACTCAGCTCCTTACCCCGGAAGTCGTCATCGCCTCCTGTAGCTGCACAGACAGGGATCCATTCTAAAGGACCTATGCAAAGTATCATACAATTTAACACGTACAACTCTAATACAGTAGGTCCTGTGTGTGAGGTAACATATTAATAAGAAACCAGCTTGCTGAACACCAGGACCAGGGGAGACTGGAACAACAGATGCGATGTGGCTCATTTGACAGTTATAATCAGGTGTCAGTAGAAGGTGGGTTCTTAGTTGTGTTTTAGATAATATCAAAGCTGAAGACAGGGTGCATTTAGCTTGCAACCAGGTGGAAAAAACCAACTTGTGATTTTGAATAGTTGCATTCAAATTCTGCTCAGTGACCAGTTAAAGGGAATGTCTAGTGCCCAAAATGCACCTTCCAAATGTTAATGCATATTAACCAATTTAAAAAAAGTTATACTTAAATGAAATTGCACATTTGCAGAGGTGCAGGACGGCCCCCTTCCAGTGTCTCTGATTCATACATCTTATGGGTTTTGTTTCCTCAGCAGTAGCCAATAAGAATTTACATGGTATTTCCTGTTTAGTGATGTCATCAGACAATATGTTGCATTATTAGAGATCCTAGTGTTTACAAGAGCATTATAATTTAATTCTAGGTCACTTCATAATGTCAGTCATGTCCTCAAAGCATTCCATCCCTCTCCTATAAATGCCAGCTGGCTGAGGGTGCTAGGTATCCCATTACTTTCCTGTAAATGCCAGCTGGCTGAGGGTGCTAGGAATTCCATATCTCTCCTGTAAATGCCAGCTGACTGGTGGTGCTGGCATTCCATCTATCACAATACATGTCACAGTGTCACACACTCACATCACTCAGTTACACAGATTCCCATCACACTCGGTCACACCGATTCCCATCACACTCGGTCACACCGATTCCTATCACACTCGGTCACACCGATTCCCATCACACTCCGTCACACACTCTCATGACGATTCTAGTCACACGCTCATGCAGACTCTCATGCAGACTTGCATCACAGTCACATGCTCATGCAAAGTCCCATCACACTCAGTCACACACAAGCATATACATATATATATATATATATATATATATATATATATATATTTTTTTTTTTTTCATCCTCTTACCTATTCTAGTCATCGGGGCGGAGACTTCATCCCTCAAGCTGCAGCGAGGTGCAGGGGGTGAACGAGGTGGTAGCTCTGTAGCGGGGTGGGGGAGGAGTTCAGCCAAATGGGGCTGACCCCTCGAGATGTTGAAGGAGGGGTAACAGTAGCGCTGTCACCTTGCACTGCAGGGGGAGGACCAAGTTGGAGGGGGCCAAGTAGTAGGCTGTCTCCTTGGACAAAGCCAATGGGACAGCTGCAGTCTAGCACACTGATCTGTATACCGCTCAGCTCAGTGTGCTTGCTGACAAACGGAAATCAACATCTGAAAGTTATTGCGAGGGGGACTGGGGAGCAGGGGTTGCTGGGGAAAACCTCCACTGCGCATTTGCAGGTCTGATGCGCCGCACTGATGTAATTATGACGACTGCCACATGGAGGAGGACTTGCATAGGTAAATAAGAAATCAATTAAATTAAACAGAATAGAAGCAAAAAAACTAACAGTGACAGTCTAGTTCACCCTTTGGTGCCTACAAGTTTCACCAAAGTGAAATAGGTGACTAGTCTGTCCCTTTAAAGTATATCTTTCATTCTACTTGTATCCTGCATAGATTGGTGTAGCAGAAAGTGGGTGGAAATTCATTTAATGGAAAGGACCATGATAGAAGTGTGTGAAAAGGTTATTTAAAGCGATACAAAGGAAAGAATAAAATAGAAATGGAAAGGCTAAAATTAAACATATTTGTTGCCAAATGAAATATAGTAATGTGCACATATTCTAAATATTTTTAAATAATTGCAGTATAAAACGTATCAATGTGCAATGCTTTTTTTTGGACTGACTGAACAAATATAAAATGTTACCTCTAAAAGGTTACCAAATAAAACTGCAGCAAATCCTACAATTATAAGATCGTTGTTTGACACACTAAAAGGAAAACTCTAACTTTTGAACAAGGAGCAAGAGAGACTATATAGGAAATGCTAAGAAAAAGTAAAAGAAAATATAACCTTTGTTGTGTGTCCATTTAAAATGCTATGAAATCTAAATAAAATTGGAAAATATCCTTTAGGGATTGAGTATATACTAGTGTTCAAAGGGTGCAATAAAGTCAAAACCAAAAAGCACTCCAAGAAAAATAAATATAAACTGTACGGAAATGTACATTAAACTGAGCTACTAAGATTTACTAGTAATTTCCAAAATATATGTATCTTGATTGATGTACTTGCTTTAATTCAATTTTTTTTTTGTTTCCAAAATCCCCACTAAATAAAAAAACTTTGCATAGAGCAACTGAAACTCAATGGTATTGGTAGCAATATATTTCCTTAAAAGTATTTTAAAAGCCGTCTTTACACTAAAGTATACTATATACCAGGGGTGTCCAAGTTTATTCTACAAAGGGCCACTTTGATAGAAATGTAAGTGTGCGTGAGCCACATTCATGTTTCATTCATTCAGAGAATAATATATATAATTATAAACATATATACACACACCCACATACACATTTATACACACAAACACTTACCACACAATCACATACATGCACTTACCCCCCCACACACTCACACACCACACCAACCATACATTTACCACACCACACATACACTTACCCCCTCCCCACACACACATACACATTTATACACACAAACACTTACCACACAATCACATACATGCACTTACCCCCCCACACACTCACACACCACACCAACCATACATTTACCACACCACACATACACTTACCCCCTCCCCACACACACATACACATTTATACACACAAACACTTACCACACAATCACATACATGCACTTACCCCCCCCCCACACACACACCACACCAACCATACATTTACCACACCACACATACACTTACCCCCTCCCCACACACACATACCCATTTATATACACACACTCACATACATACACTTACCAAACAGTTGTTTTTTTTGTTAAACGGGGCTGTGGGCTCCCGCGTTACCTTCATGCTGCCGTTGCTCTTCTTCCCTCCCTCTGACCCTTGCGCATGACCTCACGTGCTTAAAATATAAAATACTTACATCTTGATGAACTCTGAAATGCAGCAGTTTGCAAGAAACCAGAACTGCCCACACTAACTGAGGAAAGTAATTTATTTTTTGTTTTTGTTTTGTTTTTTGCTGCAGGAACCAATGAGAATAATTTCATTCAAATTAATGGAATTTCCTGTCTCTAGGCAAAACTGTTATGACTCCACCACAATTCAATATTGAGTGTATAACTCACTAAACATATATATCCTCTTTCTGTACAGGTATTGAGTCATGGATGTTCCTGCCAGCTGGACAAATGAGGCCCAGGATGTGGACCAAAACCCAATCCCAAACTTCAGAGCTCGTGTTCTAGTGGGAGTTACTGGAAGTGTGGCTGCTTTGAAATTGGCAAATATAGTGTCTGGTCTCTTGCAGACACCAGGGGTAGGTTATACTGCATACATTTGTTTATCTGTTTTAGGATATGTAGTAACTATATATATATATTTTTTTGTTTGTTTTATTTGCCCTGTTTTGTGTCTGAATGTTCTATTATAGGATTTTCTCTCGTGTAACAATGGTTTCTCTTACAGGTAGATGTAAAGGTTGTGAGTACAGAAAAAGCCAAACATTTCTACAATGTACAGGACCTACCTGTGCCAGTGTATTGTGACCAGGATGAGTGGGAGGTGAGTGATTTTGTTTATCAAGCAGGCTTGAGGATTCTAGAAGTTCTGAAGCTTTTAAGACCGGTCAAATTTTGTAACTCCAGACAAAAATTGTACTGTAAATATGAAAGCTCCCTTCCTTACTATTTACAGTGCAATATAGCTGATCATGTGTGTAATGTGAGCTCCAAATATTTTGGCTCCGAACCCAACTGGTCAACGTGAACTTAGGTTGCCTTTAAAATTACAATTTCTTACAATAGTTACAGATCTGTTTTTATTATAAAATTAGTTTTATTGCAAACTTATCATTGTGCATTTAACCCCTTGGCGACACAGGACGGACTAGGTCCGTCCTGTGTGCCGAGGCGTTAGTTAGTGTGGAAGCATCGTACAATGCTAAAAAAAATGCCCGTCGGCATTTCGATCGCTCCGGAGAGCGATCGAAATGCCGGTTTTAAAGGCACAGAGCCTTTAAAACGCGGGCATTTCAAAAACGAGCATAGGAAGCGAATTTTTCGCTTCCTATGCTCAGAAAGTGTTCCTGATTGCCTCGCAAGTCGAGGCAATCAGGAACACAAAAAAAAAATGCACGATCTTGGTCACTGAGTGACCAAGATGGCGCTGCCCTTCTAAGGGCAAGAGCACAGGAGGCAGGAAGTACCTGCTTCCTGTGCTCTCTGGCTGTCACACGATTGCCTCTTCACAGAGGCAATCAGTGACTGCCAGGCACACTGACAGGCAGTGGGGATGCTCTGCTGAACATCCCCACTGACTGGTCAGATCAATATTAACCCTATATTGATCTGACCAGTTATGATCTGCCTCCCTCTCCTCACATTTTTTTTTAGTGAGGGAGAGAGACAGATCAAAGTAAGAAAAGTAAGTAAAAGGTAAAAAAAACAATAAATACACAACACACAAATAATAAAACAATAAAAAAAAATGTATTAAAGCAATTCCCTGCGTTTAACCCCTTCCCTGCCACTGATCTTTCATAAGCAGTGATCGTGCACATCAGCGCATTTATTTTTGCTGTTTGTGCATTTTTTAGGGGTTAATTTTTTTTGTACTGTAATTTATTACAGTACTAAAAAGGCTCTTCTAAGAGTTATTAACCCCTTCTTTGCCGTCGATCACTGCTTACGCAATGATATTGACGCCAAAGCAATTTTTATCTGTCTGCATATTTAATTTTTATTTTTTTTTTACACATACCCGCTAGGGGATTACATGTAAAGTAAAAAAATTTGAGATTTTTTTTTTAAGCTGCCTGAGCGCATAGCGATCAGTAACAGCGAATTAGTGGCAAAGGCGGTTTGGTGATTTCTCAATTAAGCTCCTCATTCGCCCTGGTCAGATCAAAATTGGTCAGATCAATATTCACTTACATTTTTGTGACGGAAAGAGACAGATCAGTATTAGTGATATAAAATAACATTTTATAAAATTGTCAGGTTTTATGAAAGTCTTTCACTGTGTATTAACCCCTTCCCTGCCATTCATCACTGTGTAAGCAGTAATCTTGCACAGCAACAGTATGTTTTGCTGTCTGCACTGTTTTATGGATTAATTTCTTTGTACTGTAATGTATTACATATGCTCTTCTAAGAGCTATTAACCCCTTCTTTGCTCGAGATCACTGCTTACGCACTGATTCTGAGGCCGCGGACTCAAGGTTCGATTTTGACCCTATTCAGCTTTCTGATACATCATCTAGCGATGTATCGGTGGCTGCTGAGCCCTTGCCACAAGTAGTGATGGGGGTCTACAGATAAAAAAATATATGGTTTGGTGGGGGTAAATTACATTGGCTGGCTTCAAAGATATATCCCATAAAGGACACGGACGCAGGTTGACTACATGTCAAAATTCCAAGTTGGAATTTTGAGATGTGCATCTCACAAATGTTGCCTTCTAGCCAAAAACAAACCAACAAACCTATGCATGGGTGCTATCCCTGTACTCGGGAGATGTTGCTGAACACATATTGGGTTGTTGTTTGGCAGTGACATATACCAGAATCTGTGAATTCATGCCTGAAGTACACTGCATGTGGAAAAAAAACTCCCAAAAAGTACTACCACAAACTTTTACAAAGGCTGGTGGTAGAATTAGTACCTATACAGTATTAAAATACAACCATTTGAAATACCTTAGGATGTCTATTTTCCAAAAATATATGGTTTGATGGGGTAAAAACGGCTTAGACCCAATACAAACCAACAAACCTATGCACGGGGGGTATCCCTGTACTCAGGAGATGTTGCTGAACCCATATTGAGGTGTAGGTTGGCAGTGGCAAATACCAGAATCTGAAAATTCCTGCCTGAACTACAATGTGTGTGGGGGAAAAATGACATCCCAACCCTTTGACATAGGTTGGTGGTAGAATTAGCACTTGGAAAGTGTTAAAATACCACAATTTTAAATACCCTAGGATGTTTAGTTTTCCAAAATATATGGTTTTATGGGGTAAAATACTTTTACAGGCTTCAAAAGTGTCCCAAATGGAACATGGGCGCAGGCTGACTACATGTCAAAATTCCAAGTTGGAAATGCACCCCCCCTAAACGTGGCCTTTTAGCCCCCAAATAATCTAACTAACCTACACATGGGTGGTATCCCTGTACTCAGGAGATGTTGCTGAACACATATTAAGGTGTTGTTTGGCACTGACACATAATAGGATCTATAAATTCATGCCCGATGTACAATGAATGTGAAAAACAAATTACTATCCATAACATTGACATAGGCTGGTGGTAGAATTAGTGCATGAAAAGTGTTAAAATACTACCATTTGAAATACCCTAGGGTGTCTAGTTTTCAAAAATATATGGTTTTGTGGGGTAGAATACACTTTTTGGCTTCAAAAATGTCCCAAATGGGACATGGGCGCAGGTTTTCTGCACGTCAGAATTCCAAGTTGGAAAACCAAAAAGCGCACCTCTCAAATGTGGCCTTTTAACCCCCAAATAACCTAACCAACCTATACATGGGTGGTATCCCTGTACTCAGGAGATGTTGCTGAACACATATTGAGGTGTTGTTTGGCACTGACATATAACAGGATCTGTGAATTCATGCCCAAAGTACTATGTATGTGAAAAAAAATTACTATCCATAACATTGACATAGGCTGGTAGTATAATTAGTGCATGGAAAGTGTTAAAATACTACCATTTGAAATACCCTAGGGTGTCTAGTTTTCAAAAATATATGGTTTTGTGGGATAGAATACACTTTTTGGCTTCAAAAATGTCCCAAATGGGACATGGGCGCAGGTTTTCTGCACGTCAGAATTCCAAGTTGGAAAACCAAAAAGCGCACCTCTCAAATGTGGCCTTTTAACCCCCTAATAACCTAACCAACCTATACATGGGGGGTATCCCTGTACTCAGGAGATGTTGCTGAACACATATTGAGGTGTTGTTTGGCACTGACATATAACAGGATCTGTGAATTCATGCCCAAAGTACAATGTATGTGAAAAAAAATTACCACCCAAAACATTGACATAGGCTGGTAGTATAATTAGTGCATGGAAAGTGTTAAAATACTACCATTTGAAATACCCTAGGGTGTCTAGTTTAAAAATATATATGGTTTTGTGGGGTAGAATACACTTTCTGGCTTCAAAAATGTCCCAAATGGGACATGGGCACAAGTTTTCTGCATGTCAGAATTCCAAGTTGGAAAACCAAAATGCGCACCCCCTAAATGTGGCCTTTTAGCCCCAAAACAAACCAACAAACCTATGCATGGGTGGTATCCCTGTACTCAGGAGATGTTGCTGAACACATATTGAGGTGTTATTTGGAAATACCCCTTCACATTTTAAGGTAATGTTTACCTAAATTGCAATATATGTGAAAAATTTAAAAAAAAGATTTTTTGCTGCAAACTTTGGCATAGATTGGTGGTAAAATGGCTACATGAAATGTGTCAAAATACCCCAAGTTAAATGCCCTGAGTTGTCTAGTTTTCAAAAATATGTACATGTTGGGGGTCATTCATGGATTTAGTACAGAAATCAGTGTTACAATGTCACTATCGCTAATTTTGAAAGAAAGGATTTTAAAATAGCTTTGCACCACTTATAGTTCTGGCCCTGTAACATGAATAAAAAAGCACAAAAACATAAAAACATGGGCTATTTCTGAACTTAGGACATATATTAGAAACTTTTTAGCAGTGTTTTTTTGTTGTCTCTTGTACATGAGTATACGATTTTTCAAATAAAAGTCATAAAAAAATTATTTTTTAAATTTTTTTGCCATATTTTTTTTTTTTTTTTTACATCAAATTATATGCTATTATAAAAATAATGGTATCAAAAGAAAGCCCTTCTTATAACGATAAAAACGATATATAGTTTGTGCGGGTACACTAAATGAGACAGAAATAAATTACAGCAAAACACAAACACCTCAGAAATGTTAAAACAGCCCATGTCACCAAGCGTCGGACAAGCCAAAAAAGTCATGTCACTAAGGGGTTAAGAACACGTATTGCTAGAGTGCATAAACATGATTAGAACTTTATATACTTCCGAAGCGGACTTATCTGTTTAGAATGCTTCCTGATCCGATCAGGTTGATTATTTATGAAATACATTTTGGGGAGAAAAGAATAAACAAATCTCAACTGATGTTATGTTTTAGAAAATGTGGTCTTTCAATCCCAAATGCTGTTAATTGTTAAATTAGACTAATATCAAGATGTTAAAAGTATAGTTTTGCATAAATCAGGAAAAATGGTAACTGAGCTGTCTACTGGCTATAAATATAAAAAATTCAATGTCTACATAAAAGAAAAAAAAGATAAACATATATATGTGTAAATCTGTATAATACCAGAAGAAAGAACTGTGATTCCCCCAAGTGTTAAGCTCACATATGCCAGAGCCCGTAAGACTGGCTCTGGTATGAATTGCACAATGGGATATCAATCCCCACCACTCTCTGGCAGCCACTTGAACTTCAGCAGAGCAGCATACAGTAGCAATAAAGGTGCAAGTTAACTCACCACGGGAATAACGTGTCGCTTTACTTCAATCACTTCCCCTGTCTTCTAAGCCATCTGCTGTCCAGGGTACTGATCAAGATGTGTCGAGGCAGTGTTTTTCCCCCTCTGCTAGGTGCGCGTGCAAAAGCACTTTGGAGAGAATGTGCAGAGGTTAAGGCAAGAAGGTACACTCACATGCAAGAGTGTCTGATGGGACGAATTACTCGAGCCACTTGATTCCACACAGTCCTCTCAGTCAGTTGGTAGCTGGGCTCCGTCACCTGTTAGCTATGTCTCTGGCTGGGGAAAGCATAAGGGACTTAATAGATGACACTTGGTGCCGACTGTACTTTATAAAATGTATCCATCTTCTCAACTTAGTGGAGTTGTGCTAAAGTTAAGAACATGTAGTATCGCTTATTTCCAGAACTGTTAGTAGTTCTTTATATATGAATAAAAAATTGTCCCAAAATTGCTTTACTCCATTTCAGTTTTCCTATCATTTCTCCTCGAAAAGATATTGCATAATCCAAGAACTATTGACTCTAAAAATGATAACAGCTAGAATGTGGCTGCATGTATACCCAATATATATAATAAAGAAAATGTGGCTGCATATATACCCAATCTTTATAATAAAGTACATGTGGCTGCATGAATACCCAATCTATATAATAAAGAACGTTTGGCTGCATATTACAGTGCCTTGCAAAAGTATTCACCCCCCTTGGCATTTTTTGTGTTTTGTTGCCTCATAACCTGGAATTAACATGGATTGTTTGAGGATTTGCATCATTTAATTTACAGAACATGCCCACAACTTTGAAGATTTTTTTTTTATTGTGAAGCAAACAAAAAATAGGACAAAATAACAGAAAAAGTAAATGTGCATAATTATTCACCCCCCTAAAGTCAATACTTGTAGAGCCACCTTTTGCAGCAATCACAGCTCCAAGTCGCTTTGGATAAGTCTCTATGAGCTTGCCACTGAGATTTTTGCCCATTCCTCCTTGCAAAACTGCTCCAGCTCCTTCAAGTTGGATGGTTTGCGCTTGTGAACAGCAATCTTTAAGTCTGACCACAGATTTTCTATTGGATTGAGGTCTGGGCTTTTACTAGGCCTTTCCAACACATTTACATGTTCCCCTTAAACCACTCAAGTGTTGCTTTAGTAGTGTGTTTGGGGTCATTGTCCTGCTGGAAGGTGAACCTCCGTCCTAGCCTCAAATCACACACAGAATGGTACAGGTTTTGCTCAAGAATATCCCTGTATTTAGCACCATCCATCTTTCCCTCAACTCTGAACAGTTTCCCAGTCCCGGCTGCTGAAAAATATCCCCACAGCATGATGCTGCCACCACCATGTTTCACTGTGGGGATGGTGTTCTTTGGGTGATGTGATGTGTTGGGTTTGCGCCAGACAGAGCGTTTTCTTTGATGGCCGAAAAGTCCAATTTTTGTCTCATCAGAGCACCTTCCTCCATGCATTTTGGGAGTCTCCCACATGCCTTTTTGCAAACTCAAAACGTGCCATTTTGTTGTTTGCTGAAAGTAATGGCTTTTTTCTGGCCACTCTGCCATAAAGCCCAACTCTATGGAGCGTACGGCTTATTGTCATCCTATGTACAGATACTCCAGTCTCTGCTGTGGAATTCTGCAGCTTCTCCAGGGTTACCTTAGGTCTCTTTCCTGCCTCTCTGATTAATGCCCTCCTTGCCCGGTCCGTGAGTTTTGGTGGGCGGACGTCTCTTGGAAGGTTTGCTGTTGTGCCATGTTGTTTCCATTTGGTTATGATAGATTTGATGGTGCTCCTGGGGATCATCAAAGATTTGGATATTTTTTTATAACCTGACTTGTACTTCTCAGCAACATTGTCCCTTACTGGTTTGGAGAGTTCCTTGGTCTTCATGGCAGTGTTTGGTTAGTGGTGCCTCTTGCTTAGGTGTGGCAGCCTCCGGGGCCTTTCAAAAAAGGTGTGTATATGTAATGACAGATCATGTGACACTTAGCTGGCACACAGGTGGACATCATTTCACTAATTATGTGACCTCTGAAGGTAATTGGTTGCACCAGAGCTTTTTATGGGCTTCATAACAAAGGGGGTGAATACATACGCACATTTTCTGTTTTCTATTTCTAAAAAATAGTTTTATGTATACATTTTTCTCGTTTCACTTCACCAACTTAGACTATTGTGTTCTGATCCATCACTTAAGGCTGTAAGGTAACAAAATAGGTAAAAAGTCAAGGGGGTGAATACTTTTGCAAGGCACTGTATACCCAATCTATAGACTAAAGAATGTGTGGCTGCATGTATACCCAGTCTATAGAATAAAGAACGTGTGGCTGCATGTATATCTAATGTATGCAAAATAGTTGATTCCACTAAAGATGCTGGACATGACAACACATTAACAACATGGGAACATCCTCCCATAGAATGCAGATGTCCAGCACTGCCTTATTTTTTTCTGGACAGAGAGACCAAAATACTAGAGTGTTGATGTATAAAAACAGGACACCTGACAACCTTAATATAGGCATATACAATTCCAGCATGCCATGGCTCTTAAAATCCTCTTTTTAAAACAGTTTTTACATAGAACTCTATGGATGTACCATTTCATTTTTTTAAGTTGGCTTTTTTGAAGTATGTGCCCAGGCAGAGTTTTCAATACACATTAACAATACCGTCAGAGATATTTTTGCAGAAGCAGCATGTGTTCCTTATAGAACTGAACTGGAATATAGGATCAAAGCTTGTATAGTTTATACCTATAGTGCATGGTCATGACCTAGTTTTACATGTACCATTAAATGCTAAATATCCAAAAACTAAATATTACAGTCAACTAAAATCTTGTGGATTAAAACTTTTAAAACTTTCCTGTGTCATGATGATCACCTAGCTTATAAGTTTCCTATAATATCACTGAATGCATATTGAATTGCAATATTTTGGGTTTGGCAATGCTTTTTACAGTCAGGACAGTTACTCTGTCAATGTTTTTTTTTTATATAGATTTTAAAACATACTAAACCCATTAATCTTTTAAGATTTGAAAATGTTTTCATAGATCCTATTACTTATTTGTCTGTGTGAGGCCCATACTCTTCTCTTCTCTATATACAGATGTGGAAGCAGCGTTCTGACCCTGTATTGCACATTGAGCTCCGGCGCTGGGCTAACCTCATGCTTCTTGCTCCGCTTGATGCCAACACTTTGGGAAAAATTGCCAGTGGCATCTGTGACAATCTACTGGTGAGTATGGGATGTGCAATTTAATTATTTTTGTGTATATGTTGACACAAAATGGACACCAGAGCCTGTTGATAAAGTGTTTGGTGATTTTAACCACTTAAAGGAACTTCCACATTGAACAAATTAAATGATATTGTGCTGGATAGATATGCCAAATCAGTTTAAATGTAGAAAACGTTTTACAATTAACCACTAGAGGGCCTTCAAATAATGATAAAGGCAGACAATCTTTAACTAGACTAAATACAACCAACCCAAGGCTGAAACACATCTTTTTCATAATTATGTATCTTATTTTATATTGTAAAGTAAATACAACATTCTGCTTTACTGAACAAAGCTTAAAGTCCATACCATACAAAATTAAGCATGCATGTTTAAAAATACGCACTCTATCACCTGGACCTATTTTGCAGAATATAAGCACTCGACTGCACAGCAATTGCCCTACTTAAAATGGCAGAATTCATTGAAATGGTGTCATGTAACCCAACCCATGTCTTTTAATAGGGGACCATGGGGAATGATAATGCACATCTTTCCCCATATATCTCGGTGGGCACCCTCTAACTGACTTCCAAGAGATGTTTGGGATCCTCTCATCACAGGGAGTGGGAGTGGTGCGTCATGATAAATACTGCAGAAATAAAATACATACATAATAATTTATAAAGGGTCAGTTTCAATACGTGAGTAGCTCTAAGGTAATTTGTTCAGCAGCTCCAAGGTAAAAACAATAGGCTTGCCCTAAGCATCATACATATCTGTACAGATGCAATCAAAAGTATTCTAAAGTAAGAGTATCCTCTGATCAAAATCACATAAGAAAGACTAGGATCAACTTTGGGGACCTCAACTATTCAAATTGGTGAAACTCCTGATTATCTTGGATTGTGTTGGCCATTGTTTGTCTACACTAACATTTATTACACAGCACTTGTTACTGGACATAAAGAGGAGTTACAGATGATCATGGACAGACTCATACATGAGAGGGAGCCTTGCTCGCAAGCTTACAATCTAGACTGAGTTTGGATCAAGAGACTCCTAAGATGGTGGAAAAGACAGTAAACAAAGGAGTGAAGAAGTGAATTGTGAACGCTGGGTTGGTCTTCTCAGAGGTTACCCAGCGGGGCTTCTGGTTGGATTAGTTGTAAGGCTCCGTGAATAAAGGTGACTTCTGAGGCACTGGCAGTAATGCATTTGTTCGTGGCGTTGCGGTTGCAAGTGGAGGTCTGGAGCAGATGGAACTTTGCTGGGGAGATGTCAATAGATGCTAAAAGAAGAATAATAAAATGAGAATGATACCTATAAGTTTTGTGGGGATTGTTTTGTATTAAAGAAGGGAGGATGTGGTGAACTTTAAGTGGATTGTAGTTGGACAGTAAATGGGAGTATAATGAGTTGTGTGCAGGTGTGTACGGACTGGGAGGTCACTTGATATTTGAGTGGAGTGATAAGGCTACACCTATATAACAAAAGAATCTGGGGAGAGGAGGGGATGTGGGGTGGAATGGGAGAGCACTCCCTTTCTCTTAGTTCTTGGTGGAATAAAGGAAAAATAATGATCTGACTCTATACAAATTAGAATACAGCTGTGAACTGAAATGTGCGTTACTGCAACTCCACATTCAGGGCTGCACAATATTTTGACCATTTCGAAATAAACTATGATGAGAATATGTGGTTTCTCTAAAATGCAAAACTTACTGCATTCGTTATAGGCAGCACTCCTTAACCTTTACGCACCTCACAACTGTTGTTCTAAGTCCTGTTTCAGATTAAAATCTTTTTTTTTTATTGTCCATTCTATTCCTATTTTCCTGTAGCACAACCATTTGATCTGTATGAGAACTCATGCATTCAAAGAGCCGGAAATATATTTATACATTTTGTTGGTTTAATTAAAATATGTTATGTATTTCAATTATCAAAAAGTTATAAAATCACAAAGATCCCAGCTAAAGATCCCCACCTCTGTTTGATCAAAACGACTAGTGAATAGTGTTCCTATTGAGTGTGCACATTCACAATTCATCATTCACAGATATTACAGCGCATTTCTGAGGAATGTCTTGGGCGTGCTGGAAATTCATACTAATGGAAAAAAGCATCACCAACCATGTAGTAATGTCCGTAGCACAATTATAAAGATAAAGATTATGCTTTATGAAAAGGAATTTCATACTACAATTTTCTGTAATGTATTTGCATTTGCCCTGTATACTGTACCAGTGATTTTGGTACACTTATCTAGTACTGGGTAGGAGCTTAATTTGTCTCTAGAAAAGCCAGGAAATATCCCTTACGGATTTTGATTCTTACTGACTTTTGAAGCATTACGTAGTTCCTGTAGGTTTTAGGACAAACCTTCATGCTGCAAATCTCCTGTCCCATCTCATCCCAAAAGTGCACTAATGTATTGCAATCTGGGGACCGTGCTAGTTATTGGCATAAAAAGTCACGTTCATGTTAGTGGAACAAACTTGAGATGGGACAAAGCGTTTTATCCTGCCTGATCTGTCCATCGGAAATGGGTGAATTGTGCCCTTAAAACAAGCATGTCAAACGCAAGGTCTAACACAGGCAAAATAAACAAGGTTTAAGCTAATGTCAGCCGCAAATACCCAAAAACTTAAATTTTCATAAAAACGTAGGTTTATTTAGAACAGTATAAAACACAATAAAACTAATGTTTTCTTCCTGTCAATTGGCATCTCTTCTCTGCTACTATCTTTCCTACTTCAGGGGAAATCTTGTTCACGATAACTTTCAAAACTGACCCAAGGTGAATGTCAGTAGTTCTGGATCTGACAGGAGACTTATTTCCTTTCATAAGTTTTTAAATAACTGCTCACACTGAAGTACTTCCAAACATGAAAATAATATTTTCATATGCCACTGTTAGTTTGCCCATTAATATGCCAAAGCCAGTTTGCCCATAAATATGCCACAGCCACTTTGCCCATTAATATGCCAGTGTTAGTTTGCCCATAATATATTCCATTCATTGTGTTTGACATGCTTGCCTTAAAAGGATTCAGATGCTGCAGCAACAATGCTTTGGGACGCAGTGCCAGTATTATGAGGGTGAGCTAGTATAACCGGAATCAGCATTTCACTCCGTTGCATCACTATTGACTTGAACCTGCTTACAAAGCTCAAAATATGAAACCAAATCCTGTATTTTAGAAATGCTCTCACTCAGTGGATTTACAATATCGGTATGACTAAAACATCACACAAAAACAAAAGTTTTAGATTTTAGAAAAACTGACTTTTCTAAAATGAGATTATGTGTAAAGGAGTCATTATCAGACTGGAGCAATTTAAATGGAGTCCAGGAGAAATGGGATTATCTAAAAGTTGCACTACTGAAAGCAACAGAAAATGTAATTAGGCTTGTCAGTAAGGGCAAAAAAATTGAAGAAACCACAGTGGTACTCTGCAGAGGTGGCCAAAATAGTAAAAAACAAAAAGCTAGCATTTAGTAATTCTAAAATAAAACTCAGAGTAAGGAAGATAGAAAGATCTATAAGAGTAGGCAGAAAGAGGCAAAGCAAACTATAAGAGCTTCTAAAGCACACACAGAAGAGACTATAGCCCAGTCAGTGAAAAAGGGGGATAACACATTTTTTAGATAAATACATGAGAAAAGGAAAGTAAAACAAGGATTCGTTAGATTAAAAACAAAAGAAGGATGCTATGTAGAAGAGGATAAAGGCTTAGCAGACTGCCTTAATTAATATTTTTGTTCAGTTTTTACAAATGAAAATGAGGGTAAGGGACCTCATTTAGGGAAAAAGACTAATGAGTCTTTTGATGCATGTAAGGTTACAGAGGAAGCGGTTTTACTTCAGTGGTCTAAAGTAAAGACAAATAAGTCGATGGGATACATCCAAAGTTATTAAAAGAACATAGTGGTGTACTAGCAAAACCGTGAACAGATTTATTTAGCCAATCATTGTTAACGGGAGTAGTTCCAGAAGATTGGAAATTAGCTAATGTTGTGCCCATTCACAAGAAAGGTAGTAGGGAGGAGGCAGGCAACCAGTAGTGGGGAAAATAATGGAAACCTTGTTAAAGAATAGGATTGTTGAACATCTAAAATCGCATGGATTTCAAGATCTGAGACAACATGGGTTTACTTCAGGGAGATTATGCCAAACTAATCTTATTGATTTTTTTGATTGGGTGACTAAAATAATAGATCAGGGGGGTGCAGTACACATTGCTTACCGAGATTTCAGTAAGGCTTTTGACACTGTCGCACATAGAAGGCTTATCAATAAACTGCAATCTTTAAGGTTGGATTTCTATATTGTTGAATGGATTAGACAATGGCTGAGCGACAGGTAACAGAGGGTTGTAGTCAATGGAGTATATTCAATGCAAGGTCTTGTTACAAGTGGGGTACCTCGGGGATCTGTACTTGGACCCATTCTCTTTAATATTTTTATTAGTGATATTGCAGAAGGTCTTGTTGGCAAAGTATGTTGTGACGAAGTGCCCTTCGCCACTTGGTCCTGGAGAGGCCTGCTTGCCAGCCTCCTCCCCTGTGACTATGGCCCTGGGGTGTATGGCCCTTTAAGAATGCTATTTGGGCCTATGGACTTGTATTGGACTATGTATGGCCCTTTAAGAACATATTTGGGGCATGGTGAAAATGGCCAAAAAAGCTAACTTTTGAACTACTGGGTGGAATTGTCTGATTTTTAGTTATGTTCATATTTAAAGTATGCTGATTCAGAAAATGTATGTTTTATGTGAATGTGATGCATATTTTGAAAATTATTAATATTGTGTAAAACCTGTATATTTTAGCTTGGAGATAATTGAGCTGATACAAAGGTTAACTCAATTATCTCCCAAGCAGAGGGGAGGAATGTACTGTAATTACTAGGATCCAAGTCTTTGTTCTATTCATTGTGCTTTCCCCAAGTTAAGATTGGATCCTATCCTTTAATCCCTGTCATTATGTCACCTTTCCCATTGTCTTTATGTAAGTCATTTAGTTTCCTGTATGTATCTGAACTGGGCACCTTTGTATCCTGAAAGGTGTGAGGCAGGATTTCCCTTTGGATGTCCTTAGGTTAAACTTTAATCCTGTTATAGTTCCTTTGTCTAATCTGGTTTGTCAAGATGTTCAACTGTATATATTCTCTGTTTCTGAATCAATAAACAGTTCTGTTCAGTTCTACTTCACCCTTGAAACGTAGCCTTGTCTCGTTCTTGAAAGGGAACCTGCCCAGCATAATCACTAGCTCTTTTAAGAGCTCGTTCTTCCCCACATGGTCCTGGAGGACAGAAGCTTATCCAGGGTGGACAGAAGACGGCGAGACTCCAGTTAAGCTATGGCGGTTGTGGAGTCTGCGGTGGTTGTGGTGTCCGTCGCGGTGCTTGTGGTCCTCAGCGAGAGCTAGGAAGCGAACATCAACGGAAGGTACTCGGTCGGAGTACGGGGAGTTCCGTTACATATGTCTTTTTGCTGATGATACAAAGATTTGCAGCAGGGTTGATGTTCATGGAGGGATAAGGCAAATGATTTAGCTAAACTAGAAAAATGGTCAGAGCTGTGGCAACTGACATGTGGACAGGTGCAAGATTATGCACCTTGGGTGTAAAAACCCAAAAGCAGAATATAGAATATTTGGTACAGTCCTCACCTCAACATCTGAGGAAAGGGATTTAGGAATAGTAATTTCAGAGGACTTAAAGGTAGGTAGGCAATGCAATAGACCAGCAGGAAATGCTAGCAGAATGCTTGGTTGTCTAGGGAGTATTGTACGCAGTACTGGAGACCGTATCTCCAGAAGGATATTGATACGTTGGAGAGCGTTCAGAGAAGGGCTACTAAACTGGTTCATGGGTTGAAGGATAAAACTTACCAGGAAAGGTTAAAGCATCTTAACATGTATAGCTTGGAGGAAAGACGTAACATTTGATAGAAACATTTAAATACATAAAGGGAATCAACACAGTAAAGGAAGAGAGTATATTTAAAAGAAGAAAAACTACCACAACGAGAGGTCTTTTTTTTTTTTTAATTAAGTTTCTTACCCTTACGGAATCAAAGAGTCACAGATACGATCGTCCAGGGGGGGACTCATCCTGAGGAAGATTTTACTACTCTAAGGCTAGTTTCTAGAGAACAAAGGTTGGCATCCCTTTCTTAGTAACCAATCCAGCATTGGGGACCATTGAGCCTCAAATCTCTGATTATTCCCGGATTGAAACGAGAAACCTCTCTCCATGTTATATTGATATATTAATTGTGTGAGGACTTGCGGCCAAGTTGGGGAAACCTGTTGTAGCCAATTCCTTGATAACTCAGTCAAGGATTTTAAGCACGTGTGGGATAGGTACAAGGCTATTCTAGATACAAGATAAGGAACTGGGCACTAATAAAAGTATTTAGAAAATTGGGCAGACTAGATGGACAGAATGGTTCTTATCTGGTGACACATTCTATGTTTCTAATTTGTGTTCATAATTAACAACATTTCTTTGATTTTATTTCTAATTTGGCTGGCTAACTAAACATGATGTAAATTGCTCCAATATTGTTGTTGATTTTGTCAGTTGTATACTTTCCCGGACATACCACTTTTTGCTAGAGTAACTTTCAAGCTATTACTAAAGAACTCTTAGTCTGACTTTTAAAAAAAGTCAATTATAACCCTCTAGCCTTTTCCCTATTGGACCATGGCATGGTTTCATTGAAATGAACTCAAACTTACCATTTAATTCCTAAATGGCCAATTATAAACTTGAAGAAAAGAAGCAGTGCTCTCCCGATATATAGGCTAATTCATTGACTGTTCCTAATGTAAAATCTTTGTGTTAGATCGGTCTGTTTCTGCATGCAAACTTGTCTGTCTGTCTGTCTGTCTCTCTCTCTCTCTCTCTCTCATTTCTAGAAATGTAAAATTCCCTTGATAGTCCCTCTCATCTGGACTACCATCTTTGCTTGTTTGCAGACCTGTGTGGTCAGAGCCTGGGACTTACAGAAGCCACTTTTGTTCTGTCCAGCAATGAACACGGCAATGTGGAATCATCCAATCACAAAACAGCAAATAGAACAACTTCACAGTTTTGGATATAAGGAAGTTCCCTGCATAGCAAAGAAGCTAGTATGTGGAGATGAAGGTAAGTTAATCACAGGGTCATTGCTAGTCTCCTAAACAATACTGGGCTACAACACATGGTTTAAATCATGCCTAAATATAGCTTGTTTCAGATATGTTTCAGGATAGATAGAGATCCAGGATGCATAAGTACAGTTAAAGGTTAGATGGCTAGGGCTCCAGGATGCATAGGAACAGATATAGGATACATAGAGGATACAGAAAGGAAACAAATCTATCAATAGTTCAGGGTGCATACCTAGTGGGAATAGAAGAAGCAGACTCATGACAATTTTCTGTGCAGCCTACCAGGAGCAGGAAGAGCAGGCCTGTCATGGGAGGGCTTGCACTGTACATATCTGTAGCTTTAGACCTCCTAGCTAGATAACTAGGTGGTCCAGCTATAAAGACACTGAAGAACATACGTAACCTAGTGGTACAGCCTTTTTAATACAAACATAAGCTCTTAACGGAAGGTCCTCCATATTGGCCTGTATATTCTGCCTTGTTTACTAGTTTGTATGTATTAAAATAATAGTCGGTATTAGCATGTGAACATTCTAAACCTGAACACTGTTTGAGCAATGTGGGAAGTGGTAGGTGGCTCATAAATACTCTTTCCTTAATGCCATGTACAGCCCACACATTTCTATACATAAGTCATGTTATTATATATTATATAATAGTGATATAATCTGCTGACAGAATGTTAAAAAGGCAGCTAGTGGAGCTGTATTTTTCCAGGGGAGTGAAGTACTGTAACTGGGCAGTGTTCAACCTTCTAGTGTAGTAGGTTACTAATAGTAGTGTGTTAGACTTAGGATCTAAAGAATTTTAGAAATAATAACATAATTAACAACCTTCTTGAAATTAAAGTTTTAACCTTAATGAAGGTTGCCAAAGCAGTTTTGAAATAAAATGTAACCTATAGGTACCCATCTAGTACATAGACCATACAGCCAGGTGAGTGATATATCTTTCAACCATATGAATGCCTGAGAGTGACAATGCATTAAAATGTACCTCTTACTGGCATGAACCTTTACTATCAATGTTTGATATTTCCGACAGGACTGGGAGCCATGGCAGAGGTGGAGACCATTCTTACCAGTGTGAAACAAGTCCTCACAGAGCATCAACTGCTGGAACAATCCCTATAATGACAGATGACAGTGCCAGCAAACTCAAATAGATATATAAGTATATTCAGCCAGTAATTGTCTTCACCTGCAGCAAAAAATGGGTTAAGTGTTAGCAACTTCTCGCGCAAGATTCATGATCGCAATAGTTATATCATCCAAAAATAAACAAAGCTTATTATTATTTCAAGAACCTGGAGGCTGCCTTGAGGCTAATATTGTAAAAGGCTCAGGACTTCTGTAAATCTCAACCCAATCATCATTCAAACACAGCTTGGAGTGTAAACAAATGAAGAGTAGAGCTAACAGAGAGGGCATGGAGACAATGCAATGTAACTTGGAATGGGGCGGACTGGATATCATAAAATACAACCTACAATACATCTTGTTTACCAGTGCAATGCTGGAACTTTACTGCCCTGTGAAATCTCCATTAACTACCTAAAGGCATAAGCAGCTCTCTATATCATCATATGGGGCCATTTTCTGGGTGCTCCAAAAGGTTGCCACCTATATGTTACTATAAGTTAAGGCCAATGTTAAGTGTATGGAAGCAATGACACATATTTAAAGTCTAACATGTCTATATTACTGGTGGCTGTTCTACAGCTCTGTGCAGCATTTGTGTTTAATACGGAATTACTTTTATGTAATGGGTACACTTGTTCCAAATCCAAACTTCTTTACTTCATTTTCTAAGTTGTGCCATTTAAAACACAAGAACAACAGAGGAAATATGCCAGGCTAATAAAAATGTTTTTGGCATGGATTCCAGGATACAGACTCCCAAACCTCTGAGAAAAGCATATAGTCCCCAGGATATTGGCACAGTAGTTGTTCCAGGACATCTCCTAAAAGTCAAACATTACCTCAGTGCGGTGCCCTAAGGTATGGACTAAAAGGTCAAGTAAGTAGAAGTTATCAGTTTATTGAAGGATGAATCCACTTGTCTTGCAACGTATAGCTAGATGTGCTGAGGCTCAATGAACACATTAAATGTGCACCAAAAAGAACACTAGACAAGTTTGATAGTGTCCCCAGAAAGTAACCTCAAATGGAAGGTTGTGTCTGCAGTGAACCTGTGATTATGCTGAAAAAGGTGATGTACATCCTACAGGATGCTCAATCTTCATGTTGCCATGGCTTTGACAAATCACGTGACATACCATAGATATTCCTATGAAATATAGTGCAGAACCTGTGAGCACTGCCGATTCAGTTCATTCTGATTTACAAATCATATTTTGTTTTAACTTTTTCATCAACATAGCTATATGGGGGCGGGTAAGTGTTTTGGCAACCTAGAAGACTAGGTTGGAAAAAAAAATGTCCATCAAGTTCAACCTTTTGCCTTTATTTTTGTTACTGCTCTTGATCTATACAATCTGTCTGGAGCAGCTGAAAAGCTATATGTGAAAGCTAATTACCATATTTGCTTGAATATAAGACAAGGTATTTTTCAGCAAATGCTCTGGAAAAAGTCCCCTCGTCTTCCATTTGAGGTTTGTATTATAAATAAGACCTCAAATCGAGGTCTGACTATAAGACTGGGATCCAGGTCCCCCGCAGAACTGCAGGGGACCTGGATCCACCTTGCAAGCAACCGAGCTGACATCATCTGCTGCTGCCCGGCACTTCCACCGGGACTACCTTCCGGCTGTCTGTCATAGAAGTATCCACTGGCTGCCCTCACTAGCCACCAGGGAGATTGGGGCAGCAGGTGGATGTCTGTATGATATGTGTAGACATCCTTCGGTGCTGCCCGGCAATTCCGTCGGGACATATATGATGGAAGCCGGGAGGTCACCTGACCTTCCGGTGGTCCATCATAGAAGACAGAAGTGTCGGGCAGCATCGGAGGATGTCTACACGTATCGTGCAGACATCCACTGGCTGCCCCCCACTAGCCACCAGGGATAATGGAAGCAAGGCAAGTATGGGGGAGGAGCAAGTTCGGGAGGGGCATTGGCAAAAGTAGGGGGGCAGCATTAGCAAATTCTGGGGGCACATGGCTGTCTGGGGTGACAGTATTGGCAAAGTCTGGGGGCAGATGGCTATGTGGGAGGCACGATTGGCTAAGTCTGGGGGCAGATGGCTGTGTGGGGGGCACAATTGGCTATGTCTGGGGGGATCCATTGGCCAAGTCTGGGGGACAGCTTGGCAAATTAAAACAAGAAATGCATTTTGCAAATTTTTATTAATTATGATAAACCAGTTTGCATGTGAGTATTTAAAGTAAAACTTTTTTCCTATAGGGTAGTTTTATATTCAGACTTTTTCAATTTTCCTAAAAGAATATCCAAAGTTTGGGGGGTCGTCTTATAATCAGGGTGGTCTTATATTTGAGCAAATACGGTATTATTACTATGTTTATTAATAACCATAAATCTATGTACTGCAGCTTGTACCCAAATGACAAAAAAAACAAGACACGGCAGTTATATAGAAATTAGGCATAGTATTGGCTGTGATCATATATGTGGATTATAATCCTGTTTATTTATTATTTTATTATTATACTTTTCAGCCAGCCTCATCCCCTTAATGTTCAAGTCATTGGGTCCACCCATTGAGATGGCTGTCCAGATGATAGGCCTTTTCCAAGATCTGATGCAACTTTTATTTTAGTGTTCAAGAAATTTCAACTGTTGGCCAAGTTCCAGTGACCGTTCATCACTGAATATCCTGATTCCTAAAATTAGTGCTTATGTTACTTTATAAAGCCTTCTTTTCTACAGAGCACAGCTTTTAAATACTATGGATAAAATATGTATTTTTTGTATTGCTGCTGAAATGCAACTAGCGAGGAATTTACAAAGAATTAAAAAGTTGGAAAATGAAAGTTTTCTTTTTGTTGTCAGCATACCTGGACACATATCATGGGACAGTGCCTCAAGGACCTTCACTTTCCTCTTGGAGAAGGAAATCCAAAAAAAGATGTTGTTTTGAAAAAGGGAGGGTCTCACCTGAAAGTGGGCAAGATGTTTAAGGAAAGTAGGCGATGCTATGAGGGGGCAATATCATTTGGAAACGAGACTCAATAGCGAATAACTAATAGGTCCATGAAATGTCTCTTACTGTAGTTATGGCATCAATGGGGTCTCTTCACTAAAAGATGGGTTGAGATATGCCAAAATTGGGGAGCTTCAAATGCTGGTCCTTTTTTTTTGCACCCTAGTTTAATATTGCTAAATCCTCCCCTATACAAATGTATGTTCCAGGCATTACAGTTTTATTTTCATGGGGGCAGCACAAACTTTATTTATACATAAAGGGCCAACACAGACTTTATTAATATTGTCTGGGGGCAGAGCAAACTTATTTTGATTCAAACGACCAGCAAAATATACATTTGTCAGAGGATAACATGGCATGTACATATATTTTAGTTCATTGCAACACTAAGGATCAATACACTTACTTAAGGTAATGACACAGTTTAATGCACGTAGGCACTATTTCTTGGAGATGTCCATGCTGTGCGTTGCGATGACCTGTCTCTCAGATGCTGTTCGTTTCCCTCTCAGGCGCACAGTTTGCGCTCTGCGGTTCATTTGCACAGAGGATCTAAGACCTCAGTGAGTGCTGCCTCGCTCTGCCAGCGCATAGTGATGACTCAGAGCATCATGTTCTGACACAGTCATCATTATGCACATAAAGAACGAAGAAGCACTGACTGAGGGGAAGGTGAGCTCCAAACTGCAGAGCTGGAGCTACTATAAAGCAAGGCATCACACAGGCAGCCCATTTGTTAGGGATCTCCCCCAGAGCTGGTGCTCTGCGCTCCCTCACGTTTTGGTGCAGTGCACCCCCGGGCCCTTACCTAGGATCCACCCTGGAGCTCAAGATAGAAAAGCTCAGCTAGGCATGATTTGAGCCTGTACATTGCACAGTTAAAGTGACTCAACCTAAACATTGCTTGTACTGTGTATGTAGAGAATTAAAAAAGTTTTGTGGTTTGATATGCAAATGATAACACTTTCTGCTGAAAATGAGTTTATTTGCATATCAAGCCACAGATACATTTAAAACATATTTTTCTCTTATTTTATGCATAGATCATGTTTAATTTTTTTTTATTCTCTACCTTCACAGCAATATTTCGCTGTGAAACTTAAAGAATCCCTTTAAGTCATTGGGGCCTATTCAATGACCTGAGATAATTTATAAACAGTAATTAGTGATGTTTTGTATCAATGATTTGGGCCCATTAAGCTAAAATGTACAGCTTACCTGCAACGCACCCTTTAGTGAATACAGAGTGTTGTCCACAGGTAACATTTAAGTTGGTAACTGTTAGGTGATAACCTGATAATGATTAAATTAGGACTCACCTGCTAAACTTGGGAGACTATCAGGAGCACAGATATCCTCATCAATTCAAATCCATTGTCATGATTCCTAAGCATTGTAGAACTACAAAGCACACATCTGCAGAAAATGGCTTGTAAAAGAACAGTCAATCAATTTGTTTTATTCTTCAATAAATTATATTGAAAACATATTACATAGTTACATAATGTATTAGGTTGGAACACACCCATATGCACCTATATTTGTAGGTGCAGACGATAAACCCTCCCCTGCCAAAAACCCCCCCCCAAAAAACTGAGATACTTATAATTGCATCTCAAAGAGAAAAATCTTTCTTCTTGACTCCACAGCAATCTGACTCACCCTGGATCAACATTAGGTAATGTTACATTATGTAAACTACTTTTAATTGTGATGCTGGTGTATGCATTTCAGTTCTAGAAAAGCATCTACCCGTGTTTTGAACATATTGATTGAATCTACCAAAACAATCTCAGATGACCGTTTATTCTAATTGGGAACTATTAAGCAAACATGGTGTTTGTCCAACACAGGCTCCCTTTACCTTGATGACCTGCCAGTCTGTTTCAGAGTCTGCACTGTGTAATTTGTGCATAGTTGCCATCATCGGCCATGCTTCCACGGACACATATACTTATTCCACATGCTGCAAAAAGTCCATGCAAAGTGCAGCTGGCATTATGTAGGATGGTTATACGTACAGACACAATCCAATGAATTAATCCTGGTAGAAATCTCTACACTGATTAATGTATTGGATTGTGCCTGTGCGTATATGCACCCTACATACTGCTGGGCTGTACTTTGCATGTTCTTTCTGCAGGATGTGGAACAAATATGTGTCCCTGGAAACATGGCCAATGTTGGCACACAGGGTTTATATTTCCAAAACCTTGCAAAAGGTACTGCATTGGGACCACCACAGCCTTCGGGTCCTGCCTGAACAAGCCATGTTCTTATAGTTCACCTAGAGCTCCTGTTACCAGAATGACAGGAATTGACAGCTCTTCTTTTCCAGCCAATCCCAGCCTTACTTTCAATACCATAGATGGTACTTAAAGGAGAACTATAGTCCTTTTTTCTGCAATAGAAAAATGAAAAGTTTTATTAGTCCAATAAAGTGGGGAGTCTGGTTTTTGTTTAAAGGGACACTAAACTTTATTTTTCACTTGTGCTTCTAATGTAGAAGCACAAGTGAAAAGTTAGGTGTCCCTAGTATGAGGATAAACTGGCGTGTGCTTTTGATAGTACATGCCAGTTTATCCTCTGACCGACAGCTGCCATGCTTCCATCTGGTCGGCGACTAGGGTCTGTCTCTGCGCTAGAAGTGAGAGACCCTCGCATTCGGCTGCCAGTGCCGGACGAGCCCCCGCTCTGATTGGCTGTGCATCTGCTGACGTTTGTCAACAAGCTACAACCAGTAACTGCTGTGTCTCGCATGTGAGACACAGCAGTTAGTAAACCCGCGTGTATCTATTCAGATACACATCGGGTTTACTTAAATGTCCAGGGACATGTTTTGTTTAGGGTTAAACAATGTATAATGTTCGTTTAATGCTAATATAGACATTCCTCTCACCTGAAACTCACCTTTTAGTGAATAGACCCTTATGTGGATGTTCCAAGCCCATCCACAACTCTAATGGATTATTAATATATGTGTTTCTTGAGCGATGGCATTCATTTCTATTTTTTTCGATCACTATGAAAAGCGCCAGATCCTTTATGCATGAGTATATGTCGGGAGTCTGCATTATACATAGACACAATAGACACACAGGGGGATAGCGCTGCAATGTTTATTATTAACCCCCAATGTTTTAGGGAAAATTACCTTGATAATAAAAATTGGTTTCATATGTACGATACTTTATTTGATTGTACTCATGCATACTTACTACATTCTTTTTCTTTCCATGCCTTGTAGCATATGTATATACTTTGCTTTGTTCCAGTCTGGGTAGTTCTGTAATCCAATGCTTCTCTTACATCAGTTGTCTCATTAGCTAGTGTGCTGGCTCTGTATATCCCTTGGGCTTCGTGCCTGCAGGATCCAGATACGGATACCTCCAGGGAGAGACAAACTGTTTTGTTACCCTCCTCTTTTTCTATTGTAGACTAAAAGAAGATGTGACAGACTAATAAAACACACAAGGTGTACTACTTAAGTACACAAGTGCTCACACTGCGTACACCACAAGCTTTAACCCTTTATTAAAGTATATAGTAATATAGCTTTCACACTTTTATTCTCATACCCTTTTTAAGTCTACTTCTATGTAAAATGATATTAAGCTGTTCACCCTCACTTCTGTAACATATGGGAAACTTTCTCAAGGATATTAACCCTTCAAGCATAGCAAAATCCAATTATTCAATTATCCAATATAAATGATTTTACACTAGCATTAAAATACTTTGGCCCAAATAGTTAGAAAAACATCAGCGTCAACCGTTTTTCCCACTGTTTAGTAATTAACCCCAATCTATTTACAGACATAGCTCTTGCCCATCTAAATTCTGCTATGGATCGCTTCCAATATTGGCCGGCTTTTATTAATATTAAACAGATAACTCGGGACAAAATTGATAAACATTTAACAATAAAAATGGATTTACACATTTCATGTTGAGCAATGAACCCTGCAGTATAATCTGATATATTGTGGTCCTAATTAAGGGGACAATTTCATTCTTACATTTATTTCTCTTTTTTTGGCCAATAAGACAATAATTAGCCTGTGTTTGTTGATTACCTGAAATGTCTGCAGTTTTTCCCTTGCCTGTAACATATGGAGATACAGAGAGAAACTAGATATATAATGATAGAGAACCATAGTCAGGTCTGATTGCATGAAGTTCCTTGTTATATAGGTGATAGGAGGGGGATGGTGATTTTATGTCAACTATTCCTGTCTCCTCAATGATAACAAGCCTGGGGCACTAATTAACAGAGGAGATGATCCCAGTGGAACATGTAAAAGGCTGATGAAACTTCCAGCAGCTTGCTGAGGCAATAATGCAGGCAATTACAGCAGGTCAGACAGGCCGATGTACACATCTTTAAAAACCCCATTGTGACCGGGAAGAAAACGAGAGAAGCTTCTGTACCTATAGTTTTGACATATACAACAAATAGGTTGTTTTAGCTGAATACTAGTAACATATTCACGCTGCAGAGGATTACTGTACTGGTCCCCAGTTTTGAAACTTTTGGAAAGATTTAGAAAGTTTTACTTTGAGAAAACAATATATGCATAAGCAAAGAGACAGCAGGCTCCTGATCTTTGTGCATATTTATTATGATGTATTTATTCATAAGGAGATATTATATTGTGCTACACAATGGGCAAACAAAACAGAGAAATAGTATTTAACAAGAGACGTTTTGACATCCTGGAGCATAAGGCGAGGAAGGCCCGACGCCAACAAGCTTACAATCTAAAAGAAGGTATAGTTATACAAATAATGGATTGCTGAGGTTCAGCCATGATTATAATTGCAAAGGGATAAAAGTATAGTAGGAAGATGTGGTAGAGCTATACCAGGTAGAACTTTGACTGGAGCAGACCTGCCATCAGGGGGTTACAGGTAATGCGCCAATTTGGGCCCCAGGCCTCTTACTTCATTTTGTACACCTTGTTTCCAGGGAATTGGTTTGGGAGCAACTTTCAGGGAATAAGAGGAGTGTGCAAACACCATGGATGCAAACAGGAGAAAGCAAACACTGAACCACTGAATGAGGCTACAAGTCTTATACATTGGTATTAAATGAGTACCCATGATGCTCATGGACATAAAACAAACTATACCTGTTAATAGTTTACAAACTCATATTATATTTTATATGCATAAATATGGATCCTGGCATTGTGTCTCCACACCTTTTTGTGTAGCTATTTATAATGTTTTTTTTTTTTAAATATTGAACTATGTATAACATTGTACTGGGATTGCTTCACAGACATGTTAAAAAGCAAGATAATGTTCCTTATTATTTCTGGTAAAACACCTTGCACATTATATAGTGACTTGTACTGTTCTGGGGAAGGAGTAAACATGTTTGTTTTCTATAAATTAAAACAAAATAATTCGTATTTAAACTGTTATAACCATACCAAGTTCAAGTGGAGCATATGGTCAAATGAAAAAATACAGTATACCATTATGTTTTATTATAGCATACAAAGAAATTGCTGCAGCGTGTAGAAAGTCAGAATTTCAAGAGACACCTAGTTCTTATTCACCCTCCCAAGTACAGTCAGGTTTCCTTCCTATCTCTTTGCACTGCCTGCTCATAAGTTCCTTCAAATAGGAAACACATTTCAGGGGACAAGTTAATCATTCTGCACAGCACCTATCAATTTCTCTAAGAGCCTTCTCTTAACTGTATAGTTAAAGGAGTAGTACCATGTTAGCTGTGGAAAAACATAAAACAAATAGGGTTAAAATTATACCATTTAACCCCTTAGTGACATGACTTTTTTGGCTTGTCCGACGCTTGGTGACATGGGCTGTTTTAACATTTCTGAGCAGTTTGTGTTTTGCTGTAATTTATTTCTGTCTCATTTAGTGTACCCGCACAAACTATATATCGTTTTTATCGTCATAAGAAGGGCTTTCTTTTGATACCATTATTTTGATAATAGCATATAATTTGATGTAAAAAAAATAATAAAATATGGCAAAAAAATTGAAAAAATTATTTTTTTATGACTTTTATTTGAAAAATCGTATACTCATGTACAAGAGACAACAAAAAAACACTGCTAAAAAGTTTCTAATATATGTCCTGAGTTCAGAAATAGCCCATGTTTTTATGTTTTTGTGCTTTTTTATTCATGTTACAGGGCCAGAACTATAAGTGGTGCAAAGCTATTTTAAAATCCCTTCTTTCAAAATTAGCGATAGTGACATTGTAACACTGATTTCTGTACTAAATCCATGAATGACCCCCAACATGTACATATTTTTGAAAACTAGACAACTCAGGGCATTTAACTTGGGGTATTTTGACACATTTCATGTAGCCATTTTACCACCAATCTATGCCAAAGTTTGCAGCAAAAAATCTTTTTTTTTAATTTTTCACATATATTGCAATTTAGGTAAACATTACCTTAAAATGTGAAGGGGTATTTCCAAATAACACCTCAATATGTGTTCAGCAACATCTCCTGAGTACAGGGATACCACCCATGCATAGGTTTGTTGGTTTGTTTTGGGGCTAAAAGGCCACATTTAGGGGGTGCGCATTTTGGTTTTCCAACTTGGAATTCTGACATGCAGAAAACTTGTGCCCATGTCCCATTTGGGACATTTTTGAAGCCAGAAAGTGTATTCTACCCCACAAAACCATATATTTTTTTAAACTAGACACCCTAGGGTATTTCAAATGGTAGTATTTTAACACTTTCCATGCACTAATTATACTACCAGCCTATGTCAATGTTTTGGGTAGTAATTTTTTTTCACATACATTGAACTTTGGGCATGAATTCACAGATCCTGTTATATGTCAGTGCCAAACAACACCTCAATATGTGTTCAGCAACATCTCCTGAGTACAGGGATACCACCCATGTATAGGTTGGTTAGGTTATTTGGGGGTTAAAAGGCCACATTTGAGAGGTGCGCTTTTTGGTTTTCCAACTTGGAATTCTGACGTGCAGAAAACCTGCGCCCATGTCCCATTTGGGACATTTTTGAAGCCAAAAAGTGTATTCTATCCCACAAAACCATATATTTTTGAAAACTAGACACCCTAGGGTATTTCAAATGGTAGTATTTTAACACTTTCCATGCACTAATTATACTACCAGCCTATGTCAATGTTATGGATAGTAATTTTTTTTCACATACATAGTACTTTGGGCATGAATTCACAGATCCTGTTATATGTCAGTGCCAAACAACACCTCAATATGTGTTCAGCAACATCTCCTGAGTACAGGGATACCACCCATGTATAGGTTGGTTAGGTTATTTGGGGGTTAAAAGGCCACATTTGAGAGGTGCGCTTTTTGGTTTTCCAACTTGGAATTCTGACGTGCAGAAAACCTGCGCCCATGTCCCATTTGGGACATTTTTGAAGCCAAAAAGTGTATTCTACCCCACAAAACCATATATTTTTGAAAACTAGACACCCTAGGGTATTTCAAATGGTAGTATTTTAACACTTTTCATGCACTAATTCTACCACCAGCCTATGTCAATGTTATGGATAGTAATTTGTTTTTCACATTCATTGTACATCGGGCATGAATTCACAGATCCTATTATGTGTCAGTGCCAAACAACACCTTAATATGTGTTTAGCAACATCTCCTGAGTACAGGGATACCACCCATGTGTAGGTTAGTTAGATTATTTGGGGGCTAAAAGGCCACGTTTAGGGGGGGGTGCATTTCCAACTTGGAATTTTGACATGTAGTCAGCCTGCGCCCATGTTCCATTTGGGACACTTTTGAAGCCTGTCAAAGTATTTTACCCCATAAAACCATATATTTTGGAAAACTAGACATCCTAGGGTATTTAAAATTGTGGTATTTTAACACTTTCCAAGTGCTAATTCTACCACCAACCTATGTCAAAGGGATGGGATGTCATTTTTTCCCCACACACATTGTAGTTCAGGCAGGAATTTTCAGATTCTGGTATTTGCCACTGCCAACCAACACCTCAATATGTGTTCAGCAACATCTCCTGAGTACAGGGATACCCCCCATGCATAGGTTTGTTGGTTTGTATTGGGTCTAAAATTCCACATTTAGGGGGTGCGCAATTCCAACCTGGAATTTTGACATGTAGTCAGCCTGCGCCCATGTTCCATTTGGAACATTTTTGAAGCCGTCCAATGAATTTTACCCCATCAAACCATATATTTTTGGAAAATAGACATCCTAAGGTATTTCAAATGGTGGTATTTTAATACTGTATAGGTACTAATTCTACCACCAGCCTTTGTAAAAGTTTGTGGTAGTACTTTTTTGGGAGTTTTTTTTCCCACATGCATTGTACTTCAGGCATGAATTCACAGATTCTGGTATATGTCACTACCAAACAACAACCCAATATGTGTTCAGCAACATCTCCCGAGTACAGGGATAGCACCCATGCATAGGTTTGTTGGTTTGTTTTTGGCTAGAAGGCAACATTTGTGAGATGCGCATCTTAAAATTCCAACTTGGAATTTTGACATGTAGTCAACCTGCGTCCGTGTCCTTTATGGGATATATCTTTGAAGCCAGCCAATGTAATTTACCCCCACCAAACCATATATTTTTTTATCGGTAGACCCCCATCACTACTTGTGGCAAGGGCTCAGCAGCCACCGATACATCGCTAGATGATGTATCAGAAAGCTGAATAGGGTCAAAATCGAACCCTGAGTCCGCGGCCTCAGAATCAGTGCGTAAGCAGTGATCTCGAGCAAAGAAGGGGTTAATAGCTCTTAGAAGAGCCTATCTAGTACTGTAATACATTACAGTACAAATAAATTAATCCATAAAACAGTGCAGACAGCAAAACATACTGTTGCTGTGCAGGATTACTGCTTACACAGTGATGAATGGCAGGGAAGGGGTTAATACACAGTGAAAGACTTTCATAAAACCTGCTAATTTTATAAAATGTTATTTTATATCACTAATACTGATCTGTCTCTTTCCGTCACAAAAATGTAAGTGAGGAGAGGGAGGCAGATCAATATTTGTGAATATTGATCCGATTAATTTTGATCTGACCAGGGCGAATGGTGAGCTTAATTGAGAAATCACCAAACCGCCTTTGCCACTAATTCGCTGTTACTGATCGCTATGCGCTCAGGCAGCTTAAAAAAAAAAACTCAAATATTTTTACTTTACATGTAATCCCCTAGCGGGTATGTGTAAAAAAAAAAAAAAAAAAAAAATATGCAGACAGATAAAAATTGCTTTGGCGTCAATATCATTGCGTAAGCAGTGATCGACGGCAAATAAGGGGTTAATAACTCTTAGAATAGCCTTTTTAGTACTGTAATAAATTACAGTACAAAAAAATTAACCCCTAAAAAATGCACAAACAGCAAAAATAAATGCGCTGATGTGCACGATCACTGCTTATGCAAGATCAGTGGCAGGGAAGGGGTTAAACGCAGGGAATTGCTTTAATACATTTTTTTTTATTGTTTTATTATTTGTGTGTTGTGTATTTATTGTTTTTTTTAACTTTTACTTACTTTTAGAACTTTGATCTGTCTCTCTCCCTCACTAAAAAAAATGTGAGGAGAGGGAGACAGATCATAACTGGTCAGATCAATATAGAGTTAATATTGATCTGACCAGTCAGTGGGGATGTTCAGGAGAGCATCCCCACTGCCTGTCAGTGTGCCTGGCAGTCACTGATTGCCTCTGTGAAGAGGCAATCCTGTGACAGCCAGAGAGCACAGGAAGCAGGTACTTCCTGCCTCCTGTGCTCTTGCCCTTAGAAGGGCAGCGCCATCTTGGTCACTTAGTGACCAAGATCGTGCATTTTTTTTTTGTGTTTCTGATTGCCTCGACTTGCGAGGCAATCAGAAACACTTTCTGAGCATAGGAAGCGAAAAATTCGCTTCCTATGCTCATTTTTTAAATGCCTGCGTTTTAAAGGCTCTGTGCCTTTAAAACCGGCATTTCGATCGCTCTCCGGAGCGATCGAAATGCCGACGGGCATTTTTTTTAGCATTGTACGATGCTTCCACACGGAAGCATCGTTACAATGCCCTTAGAGCACTGAAAGCGGAAAAACTCCGCTTTCAGTGCTCGTTTTGACACAGGACGGACTAGGTCCGTCCTGTGTCACTAACGCCTCGGCACACAGGACGGACCTAGTCCGTCCTGTGTCGCCAAGGGGTTAATGGCTGAGAGATTGGGTGCAAGCTTTCAAGACAAAGTTGCTGGGTCCCTTCCTCAGGCATAGATGAGGCTAAAACAAAATTCCTAATTACAAAACATAGTTAACAGCTTTATAAAAGGCAAGAAAAACACAGGGTATTGAAGAATGTTCTCAGCTGTAACTCAGTCAGTTCTACAGAGATACAACAGATAAAATCAGTTTGGTCAGAGCACCTCTGATCCCTCCACTCCCTGGTTGAGGGATGGGGGAGGGGCAGGGCTGGACTGGTAATAAAAACCAACCTTGGAAAAAATGTTATACCTGCCCCACAGCATAAAATTACTTTTTTTTGTTCATAAAAAGGGAAAACCATCTGAAGAGTGTATTATTTGTAGATAAGACTAATATATACCCCTGCCTAGTGCAATATATACCCCCAGTATGTACACAAGGTTATATCTCACACACTGCCCTGATACATACCCCATACACGGGGCAGTATGAAGACCCCAGGATGTACACAAATTTATATGAATAACCCTGTGCGGCAGTGTATAACCTTGTGTACATACCGAGGGCATATATTGTCCTGTGAAGGGGAATGTATCAGGGCAGTTTGTGGCATATACATTTGTGTACATACTGGGTGGATATATTCACTTACCCCAGCACCCAAATTGCACTCACGGGACTTGTCCCAGCTCTTAACCCAACATCCAGATTGCACTCACGGGTCTTACCCCAGCACCCATATCTTACTCCAGCACGCAGAGTGCACTCAGAAGACTTTCCCCAACACCCAGTTTGCATTCACAGGACTTGCCCCAGCAGCCAGGACTTACTCAAGCATGCAGATTGCACTGACAGCCTTTACCCCAGTACCCACATTGCAGTCACTATACTTACCCCAGCACTGAGTGTACTCACAGGACTTCCCCTGCAGTGGCGGATCCAGAGCCTGATGTCAGGAGTGGCACTGCCCATGTCTGTCTGCCTACAACTACTGTTGTTGCAGGGGTTGCAGCTGTGACCGGGCCCGTTACTCCAGGGGCCCGGCCGCCCTGCAACCCCTGCGACCAGGTGCCCGCCGGCATTGTGGGGGGGGCACATAAGATTTCCTGAGGCCCGGTCAGCGCTGCGGCGCTTTAAGGGCGAGACCGGGCCCCAGTGTAACAGCGCTGGGAGGAAGCCGTCACTTCCTCTTCCTCCCAGCTAACAGAGTGCCGCGGGAAGAGACCACCGGCGAGGGAGTCAGAGTGGGAGCTCTGACCCCCATCATCGTGAGGCAGCCACTGGACCCCAGGGAAGGCACCCTCCTGCATCTAAAAGGTAGGAAACAGGAGGAATAAAAAGTTTGTGTGTATGTCTGCATGTGGCTCTTTGTATGTATATCTGAATGTTTGTCATTACGTGTGTCTGTGTATTTGCATGCATGTTTATATGTGTATCTGTGCATGTGTGTCTGTATGTGTATCTGTTTGTCTGCATCTGTCAGTGTGTGCCCCTATGTACCTGTATGTGTGTCACCGTTTATATCTGCATGAATGTCATTCTGTGTATGTGCATCTGCATGTGTGTCTATATGTGTGTCTGTCTGCATGTGTGTATGGATATCCACATGTGTATCAGTGTGTGTTTGTGTATCTGTATGTTTGTCAGTGTTTGTATCTGTAGAAGTGTCATTCTGTGTGTCTGTGTATTAGCATGTGTGTCCGTGTATGTATCTGTATGTGTAATACAAGATATGGGGGGGCCCCAGTGCACTTTTTGCACCGGGGCCCTGTGGTTTTCAGGTACGCCTCTGCCTCTTCCCCATGCCAGTCTTCCTCGCTCTGCCCTCTCATGTGTGTAGTCTCTCTCTCATGTGTGTAGTCTCCCTCCCCTCTCATTTCTGTAGTCTTTCTCCTTTTTATTTGTGCAATATCTTGCTCTCCTTTTATTTGGGCAGTCTGTCTCCCCCTTTCTTTGTGCAGTCTCTCTCCCCCCTTTTATTTGTGTAGTCTGTCTCTTCCCTATTATTTGTGTAGTTTGTCTCTCTCCCTTTATTTGTGTAGTCTGTCCCTCTCCCCCTTTTATTTGTGCAGTCTCTCTTTCCCCTTTTCTTTGTGCAGTCTCTCTTTCCCCTTTTCTTTGTGCAGTCTCTCTCTACCCTTTTATTTGTGCTGCCGCTAGATCGTCCTCCTACCTGGAACAGTGCTGGATATGACATCCGGCAGTGCTGCTAAAGTCGATGTCGATTCCCTAAAGTGGCTGTGGCTGTCGAATCTCTTGAAGCAGCGGTGGCCGCTGAATCTCTTAAAGCAACCGCATACGGCCCCAGGGCAGACGGCCTACCGGTAGGATAAAACCATTAGACACATGCCAGATCCATGAAGGTGTCAAATGTTGGCAATTTAAAATAAGTCCACTACAGATAAAATCACTGTCTCTATTAAGTCTATTAAGGCCAGTGATTAAGGCCTTAAACCAAGTTTATGTATTTACTGCTCATTGACATGATATGCTAAGGGTATGCATTTACTGTTCATTAACATGATATAGCAAGTGTGTACATTTACTGTTCATTAACATGATATACCAAGTGTGTACATTTACTGTTCATTAACATGATATACCAAGTGTGTACATTTATGTTCATTAACATGATATACCAAGTGTGTACATTTACTGTTCATTAACATGATATACCAAGTGTGTACATTTACTGTTCATTAACATGATATACCAAGTGTGTACATTTACTGTTCATTAACATGATATACCAAGTGTGTACATTTACTGTTCATTAACATGATATACCAAGTGTGTACATTTACTGTTCATTAACATGATATACCAAGTGTGTACATTTACTGTTCATTAACATGATATACCAAGTGTGTACATTTACTGCTCATTGACATGATCTACCAAGTTAATGCAACTACTGCTCATTGACATAATATAGAAAGCGTATGCATTTACTGCTCATTGACATGATGAGGGACGGCCTTAGGTGCTCAGGCGCCCTGTGCGCCCCCCCATCATCACGCCTACAATCACTTAGTCCCCTCCTTCACCTCTCCTTTCCTCCCCCATGTATTGGCATTAGGGTTGCCACTCAGCAGGAGGCCATAGCATGGCCAATATAAAAGTGGCAACCATATTTGATAAACGATGTCATATATAAATATATATATATATTTATTATTATTATTATTTCAACTTTTACTATTGTAATACACTCACACACACTGCAGAGTGTTAAAAGACAATTATGCATGCAAAGTGTGAGAGTATTACAGAGCTCCACAGTGTTGTGTGTGACACTTGTTGTTTATTATATGTATAGTTCTTATAGATACACAGTCAAACATACAGTGTGACATACATAGTGTCATGGACACACCCACACACATCACATAGTGTCTCACACACACATCACACAGTGTTAGATACACACAGCGTCACGGTGTCACACACACACACCACAAAGTGTCACATACACATACGATGTCACATACACACTCACACAAAGTGTCAAACACATACAATGTCATGCAGGGTTCTGTAAAAAGTAAAAGAAAAGTTAAAAAAATATATATTTTTTCCCCCTTCCACTTTACCTTTCATTTCAGGGGGAGGGGGGCATCCACCATGACTCCTGCGCTGCTTACCCTTGCAGTACTCCTTCGGGAGCGCTTCTGCTTCGGGTGCTCCTTCCTTTTTCCGGTCAGAGCACCGGAAGGTCGTGACCTGGAGCTCTGATTGGTGGGGGCGCTGTCAGTGCCGCCTGGGCGCAGAGCACGCCCCTTGGCATAGCACTGACAATTAGGCAGCAGAGACTACCTGCCTAATTGGAAATCCTGGCTCGATCGCACAGGTCGCATATCCCCAAGGCCGGCCCTGGACATGATATACCAAGTGTATGCATTTACTGCTCATTGACATGATATACCAAGTGTATGCAAGTACTGCTCATTGACATGTTATACCAAGTGTATGCAAGTACAGCTCATTGACATATTATACCAAGTGTATGCATTTGCTGCTCATTGACATGATATACCAAGTGTATGCAAGTACTGCTCATTGACATGATATACCAAGTGTATGCATTTACTGCTCACTGATACAATATACCAAGTGTTTGCATTTACTGCTCATTGATATGATAAACCCATTAACATTGTAGTTTAAGTTACCCACCTCACAGTCGCATTGGATCCGCCGCCATTGCAGATCAGGGGGCCGCCATCCCATTGTTCAGTGCCCCATATTAGAGCCCGGGGGGGGGGGGGGGGGGAGGGGAGTTCTCTGTATTTTGGAGAGCCTTTACCAGCCCACTTTTGGATCTCTTGGCACTAGACTTTCTAACTTGTGCCTGATATTGAGCGGCATTCCTTTTTTGTATTTCCGTATAGGTGTGTATGGGATCCTCCACACACACAGTCCATATCATCAGAGAATCTGTGTGCTTCTTCTATGTACTCCTTAGTGTCCATAATCACAACAGCACCCCCTTTGTCCGCTGGCTTAATTGTAATGTCCTTTGTAGTTCTTTAGTGATCACATAGCCGTGTACTCCTTGGTGGTTAGGTTGGCAGTCTGTTTGTCTAAAATATCAGAGTTCACTCTGTGTCTCTATACATCGTCTAGCATGAAGTTACAGCATGGTTTGGGGTTTTGTTGTATTTTTCCATGGTGTCACTGCTTTCCCTGTCTGTTTTCTCATGAAAGAATTCCTTGAGACTGAACTTTCCGAAGAATTCCTCCATGCCACTGCACAGTGTTATTTTGCCCAGAAGTCTTGTTGGGCAAAATGATAGCCCTTTAGAGCATAGACAGTTCATCCTTGCTTGGTGTGTCAGTGGAGAGATTGAGCACACCGTTCTGTTGGTTTGGGAGGTTCTGTCTTCGTTTAAACGATGGTGTCTTGGTTTATTTAGTTTATTTATAAACCATTAACAATGTTTGCAATGCTATACAGTTTCATCAGTCCTGTTTAGCCATTACATCACTTTCGTTGGACGAATTAAAAATGATGTACAGTTTTGTAGCATGGCACAATAGTATCCTTTGTCACTGAGGCATCTGGGAGTTGATAACAGGACTTTATCTGCATTACCTCCCTTTCTCCTAATCACACCATAATAAATCTGCAAGTCAGAGCAGACATATATCACTGCTTTCCCTTTCTGCCCCCACCAAGAGGAGGATAAGGCTGGTTAACAGGAAATCTTTGTTTTTACTAAACTTTATCTGTTGCAGTTTATTGCTTTGGATTTACTCACATAGTTGGAATTCCTAGAGTATTAAATTCAAGGATAAACAAATGAAAATGAATTCAGCCAAGGATTTAAAAACATACTGATACCTAACACAGAAACACATCAATTAGATACATGTCACATTTTAAATAAATACACTTAATGTCAGGCAAATGGGCAAAATATCTGGCAAATAACTGGCAAATTGGAAAATAACTGGGGCAAATAACTGGCAAATGGGAAAATAACTGGCAAATGGGCAAATAACAGGGGGCAAATATCTGGCAAATTGGAAAATAACTGGGGCAAATAACTGGCAAATAACTGGCAAATAACAGGGGCAAATATCTGGCAAATGTGCAAAATAACTGGCAAATGAGCAAATAACACAGGCAAATAACTGGAAAATGGGCAAATAACACAGGCAAATATCTGGAAAATTGTCAAAATAACTGGCAAATAGGCAAATAACACAAGCAAATAACTAGCAAATGGGCAAATAACTGGCAAATTGGCAAAATAACTGGCAAACGGGCAAATAACACAGGCAAATAACTGGAAAATGGGCAAATAACACAGGCAAATATCTGGCAAATTGGCAAAATAACTGGCAAACGGGCAAATAACACAGGCAAATAACTGGAAAATGGGCAAATAACACAGGCAAATATCTGGCAAATGGGCAAAATAACTGGCAAATTGGCAAATTACACAAGCAAATAACTGCAAATGGGCAAATAACTGGCAAATGGGCAAAATAACGGGCACATGGGCAAATAACTGGCAAATGGGCAAATAACACGGGCAAATAACTGGCAAATGGGCAAATAACTTCAAATGGGCAAATAACACAGGAAAATAACTGGCAAATGGGCAAATAACACGGGCAAATGGGCAAAATAACTGGCAAATGGGCAAAATAACTGGCAGGTTAATAGTGGCATATTAATGGGAAAATTGGCTGTGGCATATTGGCAATATGGCTGTGACATATTAATGGGGAAAATGGCTGTGGCATATTAATTGTCAACCTGAATGTCTGGCTGTGGCCAAAGTGATACTGTGGCATGTTCAGTGGGGCAAAATAACATGGATCGGACATGTTTGTCCAGCACATCCTACAATTGCTCGACTGGATTAAGATCTGCGGAATTTGGAGGCCAAGTCAACACCTTGAACTTGTTATTGTGTTACTCAAACCATTCCTGAACCATTTTTGCTTTGCGGCTGGGCGCATTATCCTTTATCCTGCTTAAAGAGGCCAATGCTATCAGGGAATACTGTTTCCATGAATGGGTGTACATGGTCTGCAACAAGCTTTAGGTAGGTGGTACATGTCAAAGTAACATCCACACGAATGGCAGGAACCAATATTTCCCAGCAGAACATTGGCCAAAGCATCACATCGCCTCCCCCCAGCTTATCACCTGTCAGTGGTCATAATGTTATGGCTGATCAGTGTATACCAAGTTTGCGTAGTCTCCCTTAGTTATGGATTCTTTAGTGACAGATTAAACTGTGGTATACAGATGGCCCTTACCTTTGTGGTGCAGAGAATAATGGACACTACCAAACATTTGCAATCTTTTAGCCTTTTCTCTGAATATTTATTTGCTGGAAGGATTCTTCAACAGCATTAAAACTCTTGCCCACAGCAGGGCAGCGCCATCTTAGAAAGGCATTGTGCCTTCCATTATAGCAAATATGATTGTTCCGGAGAGCAATAACATGGCCTCCTGGCGATATTGAGGCATTTCAGCAACACTGGCTGTTGATCATTTCCAAAACTCATTTAGACACAGAATGTACCGTATTTGCTTGAATATAACATAGTAGCATAGTAATTTAGGTTGAAAAAAGACTTGAGTCAATTAAGTTTAACCCTTCTACCTATCATTCTTGCTTTTGATTCAAAATAAGGCACAAACCCCTACAGAAGCTATTTCGAATTTTGCCACTTTGGGGGAAAAACTCCATCTTGACTACAGAGAGCAATCAGATTTCTCCTTGCATTATTAATAGCCCTGTATGTCCTGCTATTCTAGAAAAACATCCAGACCATTTTTAAATGCATCTATTGTGGTTGATAGCACTACCTCTCTTGGCAGTGAGTTCCATAACTTTATTGTCCTTACCGTAAAGAATCCCTTCCTTTGCTGTCTATGAAATCTTTGCTCTGCCAGTCTCAGGGTATGACTTTTTGTTCTTTGTCATTTCTTCTAATGAACAGGTCACTGGGGAGCTCTTTATATTGACCCTGCATATATTTATATAATGTTATCATATCCCCTCTGAGATGCCTTTTTCCTAGCCTATATAAACATATATACATTTTTAGTTTCTCATAACTAAGATCCTCAAGTCCCCTTATTTTTTTTCATAATACTTTTTAAGGACTGGTGCCCAGAATTGTACTGCATATTGAAGGTGAGGTGTTACCTTTGACTTGTGAAAGAGACAAAATGACATCTTCCTCCCGTGAATCAATACTCTGTTTTATACATGCCAGTATCTTATTGGTCCTTGCAGCTGCTGACTCCCATTGAGCACTGTTGCTAAGTCTGTTATCTACAATTATTCCTAAATCCTTTTCATTCGAAGTTTTTGCCAGGGAGATACCATTTAAAGTATATGTTGCATTGTTATTATTTTTACCATAATGCATTGTGACGGAACCCCCTGGTACCCCGGCTGGGTAATTTTGTCAGTCGCTGCTTCCTAGGGACCCTCAACTCTTACAAAGGCTGAGAAGGGTGATTTTAGCCCAGGATCTCCTGATCTCTCCAGCCATCCAAATCACTATCTGAGACTTCGTGCAGGATGAAGAATAAATAACTTTATTTGAACAGACACATAGTCTTATATACAGACAGAATCAAGTTAACATAACTCAACCCACATATTAACATGCAACACCACAGGAACTAAACAGCAATTAACCAGGCGTCTTCCTATTACGCTCAATTCCTCTGAAAGTGGAGCAATTTCAAAATAAATTTAACCACTTTGTGTGGAGAGGGAAAAAATCAAGAGTTCCTTTTTATGTGATGTCAAGAATACAGAGCCAGGGAGGTCTTAGGATGCCCGATATAGTCAAAATTCATGATACCGTTATGCTCAGCCATTTAGCTAAATGGTCACATACAGACACAATAAAACATACATGGATGGTAATGGAACAACGAGGTCCATCATTGATAGATAATCTGTTTGTGCCAAAACAAAATATGAAAAAGATCAATAACCCTATAGTAGATAACCTGTGCTTTATGTGGAAGAAAAAACTATATTCCGAGATATGTAATAAACGGAGTATTATCATTAAATGCACTAGAGATCTTTATCCCGGACCTAAACTTAAAATCCTGGAAGGAGGCAGGAATAACCTCAATTAGTCAGATCGCGATAGATGGGAAAATCCTACAATCTTCTGATATAATCAACAAATTTGACATAAGGCCAGGAGAAATATATTATTATCTAAGAGTAAAACACTTTTTTGAAAGAGAAATAACTCCGCAGCAACACAGAGTAAACATGGACATGGACTATTTTTTTTAAAGCAGCCTGGAAAAAAAATGGGGTAAAAGAGCCTTCCAATCATTAGACACTGCTGAAAAATTTGACAACTAATAATAAAAAAAATGGTGTAATGAGCTTAACGTACCGTGCAGAGAAAGCGACTGGATTAGAGCCATAAACATAACAAGAACGTCCTTTCACTCTTTAAACATGATAGAGGTCTTTTATTAACTAATATTTAGATGGCATCTTTCTCCGGTAAAACTAAAAAAGATTTACCCCTACTATAACGATAATTGCTGAAGATGTCTAAACAAGAAAGGCACTCTGTCCCACCAATGGTGGGATTGCCAATTAGTAAAGACATTTTGGAGTAAAGTCTCATCATTAGCCTCAGATATCTTAGGAATGGAAGTCCCATGTCTCTTGACTCTAATATTATTTCATATGTGGTTAGAAAGATGGGACGTGGAAAAGAGATTCCTACTTGTCCAAATCCTTCTTGCAGTTGAAAAACTCTGATAAAATTGAAAAATACTACAGAATATGGTCAATAAGATTTGTGTTCACTATCCACAAGAAATGTCTTGGAGGAATATCTTATTCAAAAAAATGTGTATCTTCCTCCATAACTGTGTATAACTGTGAATGTGTATAACAGCAATATATTTTACTGTCTGTATATTTTTACAACGGCAAAGTGCAACAATAAAGATTATAAGAAAAATAAGAAAAAAGAAAGAGACGAAATGACATTGTCCTCCCGTGAATCAATACCCTGTTTTATACATGCCAGTATCTTACTGGCCCTTGCAGCTGCTGACTGGCATTGAGCACTGTTGCTAAGTCTGTTAACTACAATTATTCCTAAATCCTTTTCATTAGCAGTTTTTGCTAGGGAGATACCATGTAAAGTATATGTTGCATTGTTATTATTTTTACCATAATGCATTGTGACGGAACCCCCTGGTACCCCGGCTGGGTAATTTTGTCAGTCAAAGGCTGAGAAGGGTGATTTTAGCCCAGGATCTCCTGATCTCTCCAGTCATCCAAATCACTATCTGAGACTTAGAGCAGGATGAAGAATAAATAACTTTATTTGAACAGACACATAGTCTTATATACAGACAGAATCAAGTTAACATAACTCAACCCACATATCAACATGCAACACAACAGGAACTAAACAGCAATTAACCAGGCGTCTTACAGATATCTAATAACCCATCCCAATTAGTTTAACTGTAAATTCAACTAGCACAGAATAATGGATGAGTCACATAGTAGTAGTGTGCATACTTCAACATCAGTTTAAGATGGGAAATCAAACCTAAGCAGCACACAAGCTGCAGTGTAGGTACAATCAACCATTGTCCCTGGCTCCCCTGTGACACATTGTAATCAATCAGAGTGCTCTCCTCTCAGAATTATGCATTACTGGACCAGTAATGGACACCTTCCTCCCAATCTTGTTGAACGAGTCTGGACACTGATGACTCCTCTGTGTAAGCCGACTGATGTTGTGAACCATTCTTTTTATATTTTTGTTACTGGACAAATGAAACTGAGCAATTACCTTCTTTATGCTGAGAAGTTTTTTGATATTTACCTGTATAGGTTCTCGGCTAGCCTGTTATTTTTTTCACAAGATGAATCTCCGACCCTTATTTTCATATTGTATATTTTATTGCTGATTTTGAGCACCCCACAGTTCCACAACTGTTCCCTAACACAGTGGCTGTTATACGCGGCAATCCTCATTTAACGGACCCCGTTAGATCAGCTACGTCATCTTCATCTTAGATGCCTGCTGTTTGGCTAACATTTTTAGACTGGTTTATGTTTAATTTAAGATATACTGAGTTCATTATAATTATTAAGATTACCCACTCGAGAGCACTGCATACACACAGACTTGGGACCAACAAAGTGCAGTATAACCAATAAGCCAATATTATTGGGAAAATTGGTTGTGGCTTATTAATGGCAAAGTAATCCTGGCATATTATTGGGCAAATTGGATGGGGCATATTAAATGGCAAAATAATACTGGCATATTGTTCGGCAAATTAGCTGGGGCTTATTAATCCCAAAATAACACTGGAATATTATTGGGCAAATTGTCTGGGGCATATTAAATGGAAAAATAACACTGGCATATTATTGGGCAAATTGGCTGTGGCTTATTAATGGCAAAATAACACTGGCATATTTATGGCAAAAGTAATACTGGCATATTAATGGCAAAATAATACTGGCATTATAATGGGCAAATTGGCTGTGGCTGGTTTTGCTTGTCCACTTATTATTTTGTAATGCACTGTTTTTGTTTTTCTATTTATGATTTTGTAATGCACTGGTTTTGTTTGTCTATTTATGATTTGTAATGCACTAGTTTGGTTTGTCTGTTTATCATTGGTAATGCACTTGTCTTGGTATGTCTAATTATGATTTATAATGCACTTGTTTTGGTTTGTGCATTTCTTATTTATTTTGCACATTTGTTTGGTTTTAAAGGTAAATAAAGGCATCTAATCCTTATGTACTGTGTATGCACTTGACTTTATAACTTCATTTTTATATATTTTTGCTTGTGCCATGGAATTCTGGGAAGAGCTTTGGTGTGCCCTGAGTGAAAGTTGAGGAGTACTGTCTTACAGTATTGTATTATTATTGTTCATTGCTAGATTTATTTTTACATCCTACTGTTAAAACTACCATGTGACTCAATAAAAATAAAGAAAAAAAGAATTATGCATGGGACATAAACCAATATTTGGTTTAGAGAGGGCACAATCTGGGGACATGAGTAAAGGGCTACAGTGGACAACCAGGGGCAACAACAGCATAAATATTGTAAAATCAATGCAAAGTGCAAACTTACCCACTGTACCCACCTCCCCAAAAACAGAACCCCTTTTCAATGCCAGTGTCCAAAATCTATATGGAGGCGACGGGCCATTAGTTCTCTCCAAACCATTGAAGTGATCTCTAATCAGCACGAAAATCGTCCAATGTAGAGTTCAGCTGACAAAATGGTAGCCTTGGTTTTCCCTATAGACTTCTATAGGAGTAAATCGGCTATTTCTGGAGTTCGGCTGCCACATTGGTAGCTTCGGATCTCCCTATAGACTTTTATGTGGAGGACTTTGGCTATTTAGGGAGGACAGAAATAGCAGAAGTCCTCCCATAAATGGGTCAAAAGTTTGACTTTGAAAATGCTATGTATGTGAGGTAAAAAAAAAATATTAGTTAGTTATTATCTGCTTAGATTTGGAGGGAAGAAGAAGTACACTCCACTCAAACTTATTTTAGAAAACTACCAGGGCTCTTAAGGGAATCATTTCATGAAAAATCTGTAACTAGGGAATAGATTTATTCAGGGGGAAAAAAAGCATTTAAAAGAAACATATCTTTCTTTATAACTGTAAATCCTCTGGGGCAATGAAGGAGGACATAATAATAGTTATTAGAAGGAGCCTGTAGCAATCGAATATATAAATATATATATATATATCTCACATATTTAATGTAGACATCTGAGGAGACTGTTAAATATACCTGGATTTCTGCATAGTACAAGATTACAAATTAAAAATGTGATGGACATGATATTAAATAGCAGGAATCCCTAATGGATTAAACTAAAATGAATGTTGCTGTTTGTAAATCTATGACATTCTTTCTCAAAGTAGAGCAGTTATTTATAAAGATCGGAAACCCAGCAGCCTTCTCTGGACTATATTAACAGAAAACATCAGTGGCACTCTAATGCTTGTACTCCGTATACACAAAATATCCAAAACACAGGGTTGCAGTAGAAAATGTAATAATGTTTTTAATTATAATCCATGGCAAACACGAAAGAACCTGACACGCTTAACGCGTTTCTCACTATCTGCTTAATCATATGACTCACCAGGTCCTATGCAAACATTAAATACACAAATGAATAAAACAAATGAAATAAACAAGTGCACTTGTGAATGGGCTGATTCTCCAAAGCTGCAAAGTCAGTTGAATTCCTTCTTTCACATACTTTTTTTTTTATTTGATCTGAAATATATCAAGGCACTGTGATGGGGGTGAAGTTCACTCCATCTATGCCAACATAGATTTACTAGGTGTCACGAGTCAACCCATGCGCAGACTCATCCAGATTTTATCCAGTCATTCCTGTATCCTTTTTTGCCTTGCTCACTTGCTTATTATTTATGCTCGCTCCTGTCTTTTTTTTTGTATCATTATATCTTGTATTCCTTCCCAGTCTGGCCACAGAGTGGCACCTTTCCTAGCTCTGCCACAGAGTGGCACCTGGCCAGTCCGGCCACAGAGCGGCACCTGGCCAGTCCGGCCACAGAGCGGCACCTGGCCAGTCCGGCCACAGAGCGGCACCTGGCCAGTCCGGCCACAGAGTGGCTTAGAGCTCTGCTGGGGGCTGCCATATCCTAGAGACCTGTTATAGTTTTGCCCTGTTTTAGAGCCCCATTAGGAGTCTTTCCCAGTTCCTGTTAAAGGTTGACTGGCCCAATATTACTGGGCTCTGAATGTCACAATATTACTGGTATCTGACTGGCACAATATTACTGGGCTCTGAATGGCACAACCATTATGGTATCTTAATGGGCATATTGGCTGGGGCATCTTAATAGTACAATATTACTGGTATCTGAATGGCACAATAATATTGGCATTTTATTGGGAAACATGGCTGTGGCATATTTATGGCAAAATAATACTGAATATTAATGGCAAAATAATATTGGCATATTGATGGGCACATTGACTGTGGCAAATTTAATGGACAAACGGTGTCATTTAAACAGGCAAACTGTCTGTTGCATATGCAATGACAAAGTGACTGTGGGATGTTCTCTGGGGAAAAATAACATGTACTATGGGGAAAAATGTCAATGTGGCATTTTTCTGCATGGGCAGTTCAGTGGAACAAAGTTAAACTGGTATGTTCTGTGGGGCAAATTTACACTGTAGCATGCGAAATTGTGTGGGTTCAATATGAGTGCAAGCCATGTGCCGTGGGTGCAATATAGGTGCATGACAAGTGCTGTGGGTGAAATATAGGTGCAAGACAAGTGCTGTGGGTGCAATATAGCTGCATGACAAGTGCTGTGGCTACTCTATGGGGCTGTGTTAAGTCCTTTAGGTTCAATGTGGGTGCAGAAAAGGGGAATACAAACAAGAAATGCAACTCTTCAATAACATTTTTATTACATATGGAAATAGTTGAATATAATATTAAGAAGTCCATATAAGTATAAATGCAACTAGTGAGAGAGAGTGAGATGTGTATAGATATTTATAAATATAAATGAACATATGTAAGTGCTCTCTAATATCTGTGTATATCTTTGTCATTTAGGTAATGAGTAGTTGTAGTGCAGTGTTGCATAGTAAGATGGTATACATATTGCAACCATATATACACATTTTGTATCCAAAAATACAGTTTAAACACTGCAATTATACACATAATATACACATTTTATTCAATGCAATAAAAATACTCACTGCAAGAAAAATCCAACTGTGTGTGTGCTTATGTTTATGTTTTTTGGTGTGTGTGTGTGTGGAATGTATAGATGTGGATATAATATTTGCAAAAGCTGCAGTTTTGTGATAGATTGCGAAAATGATGTGTCTATAGTCACAAACAAGTGCTATAGCTTTGAGGACTATGCCAACTTCACGTCTCACTATGCCATTTACTTGATTGAATGTAAAAAATATGTTACAATACCTTGGTCATATGACTAGGGAGGTTAAAAAGAGGATCAGAGAACACATACAGGATAAACAGAATAAATGCAAGTCTTCCCATGTTGCTTTTCACTTTAATCAAGTCATTGATATGATCAAATCTCTGATTCAAGGAAAATATGTGCTAAAATTATTTGCCAGAGGGCAAAAAAAGACCACTAGGTCAAAACGTTGCCACTGGCGTGTATGGAATAAATATTTGACCTCACAGATTTGGAGTGCTGAGCATTTTTAATGTTTTGTTTAATTTTAAAGGGACCCTCCCATCAAAAATATAAAAAGGTTTTTTATTTTTATTTTGTATTGTGGACTTCAGATATGTATTTTTTTGTTATGTAAGTTTATTTAATAAAATATTTTACTAGTGTCACAGGGTGTCTCCCTTTTGTAAAATATCGTGTTTTTGGGTGCCACCCCACAGTGACTTTACAGCACTGCGCGGGAAAATAAAAAACGTACCTCCTTCCTGCTCTGTCTCCCGGCGCAGGTCCGCGGCTGTGAGGGAAGCGTTGTGTGCTCACCTCCAGCCGCGCAGATCAATAAAGTTTGTTGAAACTTTTTTTTAAAACAAACTTTATTGAAGCCCGCGGCTGGAGGGGAGCGCACAACGCTTCCCTCACAGCCCGCGGACCTGCAGGGCACCGGGAGACAGAGCAGGAAGGAGGTAAGTATTGGGGAAGGGGAAGGGGGGAGGAGGGGGGCACAACGAGCATACTGAGGGGCAAAATTCTGGCATATTGAGGGCAAACTCCTGGCATATTAAATGGCATATTGGGGTGCAAACTCCCGGCATATTGAGAGCAAAATCCTGGCATATTAAATGGCATATAGGGGGGCAAAATCCTGGCATATTGAGGGTCAAAATCCTAGCATATTAAATGGCATATTGGGGGTCAAAAATCTGGCATATTAAGAGTAAAATACTGGCATATTAAATGGCATATTGGGGGGCAAACTCCTGGCATATTGAGGGGCAAAATATTGGCATATTAAATGGCATATTGGAGGGGCAAAATCCTGGCATATTAAATGGCATATTGGGGGGCCAACTCCTGGCATATTAAATGGCATATTGGAGGGGCAAAATCCTGGCATATTGAGGGGCAAAATCCTGGCATATTAAATGGCATATTGGGGGGCAAAATCCTGGCATATTGAGTGGCAAAATCCTGGCACATTAAATGGCTAAAGAATGGCATATTGAGGGGCAAAATCATGGCATATTAAATGGCATATTGGGGGGCAAAATCCTGCCATATTAAATAGCATATTGGGGGGCAATATCCTGGCACATTAAATGGCTAAAGAATGGTATATTGAGGAACAAAATCATGGCATATTAAATGGCATATTGGGGGTCAAAATCCTGGCATATTAAATGGCATATTGGGGGGAAAAATCCTGGCATATTGAATGGCTAAATCATGGCATATTGAGGGGTTAAATACTGGCATATTTTAATTGGCAAAGTGATGCTGTGGCATGGTCTGTGGGGCAAAATAACATGTACTATGAGGAAAGTGACACTGGCTATTTCTGTGGGGCAAAGTGACACTGTGGCATGCCAAATCATGTAGGTGCAATGAGTGCAAGCCAAGTGCTGTGGTTGCAATATAGGTGCATGGCAAGTTCTGTGGGTACTTTATGGTGCTGTGTTAAGTCCTTTAGGTGCAATGTGGGTGCAGAGGAAGGGAATAAAAAATAGGAATGCAATTTTTCAATAACATTTTTATTAAATATAATATTAAATAATTAAAATAAGTATAAATGCAGCTAGTTATAGAGAGATGTCTGTGTTTATAGATATGTATTGTTTTCGAATTGTACAATTGTCATCTTGTGGGGCTCCTGTCTGTCGCATAATTAATGGCGGTCCCATGTGTGGCATATTTATTTGGCCCCATGTGTGGCATAATTAAGGGGCTCTTTTGTGTGGCATAATTATGGGGCGCTTATGTGTGACATAATTAAGGGGCGCCTGTGTGTGTGGCATAATTAATTGGGCTCCAAGGTGAGGCATAAATAATGGGGCTCTGGTGTGGCATAATTTATGGGGCTCCTGTATGTGGCATAGTTATGGGCTCCTGTGTGTGGCATAGTTAAAGTGCTCCTGCATGTGACATAATTTGTGGGGCTCCTGTATGTGGCATATTTAATGGGCCATCTGACTGGCATTACTAAGGAATCTGTTTGGCATGGTATTGGAGGAAATCCAGGGGGGGGTGACACCATGAGTTACCGCACCGGGTGACACCAACCCTAGTGATGCCTCTGATCTGTAACAATCAAAATGCAGTGCATTTTAAAAATTGTCTGTGTAGATTAAATAGTTATATAAACAAGTACATAGCACCCATAGCATTAACATCACAGGTAAAGCCTGCTTCTGATTCAATAGGCAAAAATATGAAAGTAGGTTAAATAGGGGAAAGAGCATGTTATATTAGAAAGGTATAGCGCTTCTTGTAGCATATATATATATATATACAGTAAGAGCAGGATTTGCTTCTTGTGGAGTAGCTCTCTCATGCGGTTAACAAGCATAAGAATAGAAATAGGCAGCATAGAAAAGTGATGAGAACTGCCATACACTGTGTTACGCTTCATGAGATGTACTATAAGATTGTATACTGTTTGCCTAAATATGTTTCAACACACTGTCTAAAATTTTTGCTGGAGATGTAAAAGGGCCACAGGAACCATGAACCATATATGGTGGGAATGCCTGAACCTGGAAAAGATTAAAAATATTTTACAGGTGCTCCTCAGGGATGTCTGGGGGATTAAAAACTCCATAAATGATCCCTTGTTTGTATTTATTCTTGGCTGCCCAATTCTGGAAAAACTGCATCAAAATTCTCTCTGCAATAGAAATTTGCTTAGCCCGATACTGGAAGAGAGTGGAGATTCCCGTGTTGCAGGAGGTACGTACTCAATTCACCTTTCAGGGCCAAATGGAAAGATCACTTTATGTACATGAGGGGACATATCAAGTATTTTTGGTCCCTTTGGCTAAACTTCCCTATGTGATTATGAACTCTTTACCTTCTAATTGATTAACCTGGTTATTCCCTTCTCCCCTAGACGTTAGCAGCCATGGATAATACCTTCAATTACTTCTAGAACCAATGAGCACTATGTTATGTAAGAGTGTGTTGTGTGTTAGAGTTTTGTATGGTATGAAAGATGACTTTCTCGTTATGTAACACCATATGGGTATGAGGACCCATATTTTAGATCAACTTTAGTTAAATTCTACTTTTGCGCTATTTGAAACACAGTCGTTTGTATGGTATTTAAACTTATTATATTTGATATCCTCTGAAACTTATATCTGTTTATTAATGTTTGTAATCTTTCTTATATATGTGAAATTGTGTATATGTGAATTTACAACTTAATAAAAAAAGTGAGGAGAAAAAAGGTGTGAAGGAAAAAACAAAAACAAAGAAACAATACTGAAGGAAACACAGTACAAATAAAAAGAAATCAAATTCCATTTTTATGGGCATTTCTTTTGCTATGGGGTTACACATTATAGAATGACACTTGATGTACCCACCCATGTAATTCTGCAGATTTGGAGACTCAACCCATTCATAAGTGCACCTGTTTATTTAATTTGTTTAATTCATTGTGTATTTTATGTTTGCATAGGAACTGGTAAGTCAGCTTAAGATTAAGAACATAGTGTGAAACGCATTAAGTAAGGTTCTGTCGGGTTTATACTATAGCGTTCATGGATTATAATTAAAAACATTATCACATTTTATATTGCAACCCTGTGATTTGGATGTTTTGTGCACACGGAGTACAAGCCTTAGAGTGCTGTCATTACATTACCATTTATTTATACAGCGCCAACAATTTACGTATGGCTAGATACAGAGCATAGAAGGGAACTACATACTAACATACACAAACTAGAACAGACTGGTACGTGAGGTAGAGAGCCCTGCTAGCACGCTTACAATCTAGAGAGAATGGGGTACATGAAACACATAAGGGAGTGAAGAGGACAGAGGGAATGGGGTACATGAAACACATAAGGGAGTGAAGAGGACAGAGGGAATGTAGTTGTAGTAACAGTAATGTGGAAGGTTGGCAGTAGGTGAGTGTGGCCAAAGAGTATTTGTGTGTGTTCTTGCTTGATCAGTTGTAAGCTGCCTGATCTCAACAGTGATTGAGGACAGCGAGAGCTAGGTGGGAATAGCTAGAGGTAAGCCAATTGGTATGCTAGTTAGATGGGTAGTAAGCTTCATTAAAGAGATGAGAGGGACTTTTTAAAGTTTGAAAAGAAAGGAGAGAGCTGGATGCTCTGCGGAAGGGAGTTCCAAATTGATCCTAGAGCAGACGGGAGCAAGTGGAGGGCAGAGCAGAAGGGAGCAGCAGAATCAGGCTGACAAGCAAGAAAGAATAGTCTGGCAGCTGTGTTTTGAATAGATTGCAGGGGAGAGAGACGAGCCAGAGGTAGTCCATTCAGACGGCTGTTACAATAGTCAAGGCGAGAGATCACAAGCGAGTGCACTAGTATTTTGGTAGTCTCTTTGCTGAAGAACAGGCGAATGTGTGCGATGTCCCTTAGGTGCAGGATTTGGATAAAGTCTGAATATGAGGAACGAAGGAGAGAGCAGAGTCAAAAGTGTCCCCAAGACATGGTCAGCTGGTACCTTTGTAGCACTAGCATTTTCAATGGTGACTGTGAACCTATGTGACAATAGAGAGGGAGTGAGGTCGGGGGAGGAGAGGTAGATCTGAGTATCATCCGCGTACAGGTGGTATTGGAAACCAAAAGAGCAGATGAGCTCTCCTAGAGAGGTGGTGTACAGGGAAAACAACAGCAGGCCAAGGACCGATTCTTGCGGAACACCAACAGAGAACGGAACAGGCGACGATATCGCTCCAGCAAGGGACACTGAATAGGAGCGCTCAGATAAGTATGACTCAATCCAAGAGAATACCGTACCACCTATGCCAAACAAGGATAATCTGTTAAGAAGGAGGCGGTGGTCAATAGTGTCAAGTAGGTCATTGGCAGTCAGAAAGTCTGTTAGTCACGAGTGCACCGTTCTCTCCAGCAACTTGGACATGAAGGGGAGAAGGGATATAGGACGGTAGTTAGATGGAAGTGTGGGGTCGATGGAAGATTTTTTCAGTACAGGTACCATTTGGGCTTGCTTGAAGGTTGACGGTACTTTTCCAGAGGACAGAGAGAGGTTGATGAGATGGGTTAGAGTTGGACAGAGTAGATGGGAAAGAGAAGATACAAGGTGAGATGGGATGAAATCTAGCGCACAAGTAGTAGACCTCGAGTAGGAGAGCAGATCATCAGCTACAGAGGAGAAGATATTCAGAGTGGATTTGGGGGATGGGAACGAGACAGGAGGTAGTTGGGGCAAGTCACGGGAGGTGAAGTTACACCTGATACTTTGTCAACTTTGCATAAGAGTGGAGCAAGTGGGAAGAGGAAAGCATTAAACGTTGAGAAGAGACGTTTCGATGAGAGGGTGTATATTAAGGTAGAGAAATAGTGTTGTTTGGACTGAGCGGGAGCAGAGTTGTAGGAACACAGCATGAACTTATAATGAAAGAAATCCTCCTTGCAGCGTGATTTCCTAAAATGGAGGTACTGTGCTTTGTGTGCCATGGTTGTTGGTTGGGTCTGCGGGCACGTTTGGCAACAACAGGGGCAATGTTGTCAAGTGCTGAGGTGAGGATGCTGTTGTAAGAGTAAGACGTTTCCCCTGGACATGAGATGGATGGCAAGGAGGGGAGAGAGGTTTGAAGAGCTGTGGTAAATAGCGGGAGGGTGGAGTTAGATAGCAGTCTTTTTAATTCAGTCAGGGGGAGACATGCAGTTGTTGACTGAGGTACAGTGGGATAGAAGGTAAGAAGGTGGTGGTCAAACAGGGGGAAATGTGAATGGCAAAAGTTAGAAATGGCACATGATTTAGTGAATACTAGGTCCAGAGTGACCGACAGTGTTGGTTGAAAAGTTGGTCCAACTGCTGTCAACATTTTCTGATATTATGAATTAGTGGGGGGGGGGGGGGGGGGTCTGGATCCAACCCTTTAATCAGCAGAGCGTTCTAGCTTCTCAAGTGGATTTGCTGTCCAGGTTCCTAAACAAGTGGCGGGTATGTATGGACAACAGGGGTCATAAAGTATCTGTGCTAGAACGGGCAGGTGAGTGGGGTGGACAAAGTAGGGAGATTGAGTCCAAGAACAGGCAGGTTACTGTAGGGCAGTAAACAATAGGGAGATGAGTTAGGATGACAGATTAGTGGGGAAATATCTATTTGTATGCATGTATATGTGCTGGAATAAAGGTTTTTTTGTATGGATGGTGGCAGTATTTATGAGGGGGGGTCTGTGCTGGAAGATTTGTGTGGATAAGGTGTGTTTGTATGGAGGTATAATCTATATAGTGATATGCAATGGCACATGTGTGGGGAAAAAGGGGTATTAATATGCATAAGTCAGTATCTGTGGGGGTCTATACTTAATGTCCTTCAGCTGTACTACTCTACACTGTAGGCACCTGATTAATTTTAGCACTGATTGACTCCTAGTCAGTTAAGTCTAGGGGGAGGGGCAAAAAACCTCCCATACCAAACCTCCCTGAACTCTACCTTGTCAACTTCTTTTTCCATGGGGTTGACACATGAATATGCAATATGCTATGGTAGACACAAAATTAATTCCTATTCAAATACCAAGCACATACTCAACGTAATCAATCAGTATTCCTTAATGACCTATTTTACCTAACTTCAGATAATGAGATCGCCAATGAGTGGCATTAGTCTCATCGTAACGTTTAACATCACATGAAAGTGTTTTTCTCTCGTTTTCAGATCTATGGAAACAACTAGTGAGTATCTCTAGCCATGATATTTTGCTTCTACTGACAAAACTATCTGTAACATTCTAAACATTTTTGTCTATATCTCCTAGCTACTAAACATACCTGTTGGCAACGTACCAACTATTCATTTTGAGCATAATCAAAATACATTAGTAAGTAAGTTAGCGTTTTATGTCATTAAGTGGTGTGCACAGCATTACGATGGAAATTTAAACACATATATATCTTTTTAGGAAAAAACAGATCCTGCAAATCTGATTATTTTACTAATATAGAATATCCCCAATTGCCAGTAACTTTTTTTTCCCCTATATTTTATTATTTATCTTTATATTTATCTTTCTTGATCTTTGCATGCATCTTTTATTCTGTTTTCCTTTACTTTCCAACATTGCAATATAGATAAATGTCCATATGATGAATGATGTAAGATTGCTGTAATATTTCATACCAATATGATATAATATATCAAACCAATTCCTTATGTATACATTTTTATGTATAATTTGTAAACATTTGCTGTTTGTTGTATTTTTAATCCAATCTTATTGTTATTTGTATTTCCTAATCAATCACAATTAATCCAATGTGATAAATAATTGTATTTTTTAACATGTTAAAATAAAAGTATATTAAGTGTAAGGGAAGGTAAAAAAAAAAAAAAAAAAAAGCAATATTTTTGTAACATTTGAGTAGATATTGATTAACACAATCATTATTGTATTTAATTTTTACCTATATTTTTACATTATTTATATACCGTATTTGCTCGAATATAAGATGACCCTGATTATAAGACGACCCCCCAAACTTTGGATATTCCTTTAGAAAAAAAAACTAAAAGCCTGAATATAAGACTACCCTATATGAAAAAATGTAACTTGTATATATCCACATGTAAATTGCTTTTTAAAATGTAATAAAAATTATGATATTAAAAAAATGCATTTCTTGTTTTTATTTCCTTTTATGTGCCAATGCTGCCTCTCTCTCCCCCTCCCCCCAGCTTTGTCTCTCTCTCTCTCCCCCCCAGTGTTATTTCTCTCCCCCTCCCTACCATGTTGTCTCTCCCTCCGCCAAACTTTTCTTTCTCTCTCCACCTCCCTCCTTTTCTCTCTCTCCCCTCCCTCTCACCTTGTCTCTCTCTGCCCCCCCTCTCACCTTGTCTCTCTCTGCCCCCCTTCCCTCCCACCTTGTCTCCTCTCTGCCCCCCCTCCCTCCCACCTTGTCTCTCTCTGCCCCCCCTCTCACCTTGTCTCTCTCTGCCCCCCTTCCCTCCCACCTTGTCTCCTCTCTGCCCCCCCTCCCTCCCACCTTGTCTCTTCCTGCCCTCCCTTTGTCTCTCCCTGCCCCCTCCCTTTGTCGCTCTCTGCCCCACCTCCCCTTATCTCTCTCTGCCCCCCCCTTGTCGCTCTCTGCCCCCCCCTTGTCTCTCTCTGCCCCTGTCTCTCTCTGCCCTGTCTCTCTCTCCCCCCCTCCCCTTCACCTTGTCTCTCGCTGGTGGCTAGTGGGGACAGCAGGGGATGTCTGCACGATAGTGCAGACATCCTCCATGCTGCCCGACACTTCCGTCTATTATGACGGACAGCCAGTCTGTCATAATAGAAGGAAGTGTCGGGCAGCATGGAGCATGTCTGCAGACATCCCCCGGCTGCCCAAATCTTCTGGTGGCTAGTGGAGGCAGCCGGAGGATGTCTGCACGATACACGCAGACATCCTGTGCTGCTGCCCAGCACTTCCGCTGGGACTTTTATGATGAAGCTGGAAGGGCCCGGCTTCATCATAGAAGTCCCTACGGACATGCCAGGCAGCAGCGGAGGATGTCTGCACTCATCGCGCAGACATCCCCAGGCTGTTAGTGAGGGGGATCCAGGTCCCCTTCAGTTCTGCGGGGGACCTGGATTCCAATGTTATAATCTGACCTTGATTTGAGGTCAGATTATAAGACGACCTTGAATATAAGACGAGGGGTCTTTTTCAGAGCATTTGCTCTGAAAAAACCTTGTCTTCTATTCAAGCAAATACGGTATATGGTCCTTAATTACTATTGTTTATTATGCATTATGTATATATAATGTGTGTTTGTGCCAGGAGACCTATATAATTTGAACGAATACAGGAGAACACAAATATTTGGGGAGACGTGGAAGCCCCAAGTCGAAGCTCCAAACCAACACCAGCAGCCTCCTCACCATGCTCCCTACAAAATAGAAAGAGACAGAGGGCAAAAGTGGCAAAAGGTGTCCAGCAAGGAGGAGCGACACCATGCCACACTCATTTCACCTCACAATAAGACAGGACCACTAGAAGTTAGATACAGCAAGAAAGAACAACCTTATTTTGTGAAACAGCATAGACTTATATACACACAAATGTTACATCAACAAGGGGGGAGGCACAGAGAACTAATTATAACATGTAAGCCTCAAACAATAGAAAACCTAATCTAACACAGGTAAATAAACACAGTATAACGTAACATAATTAAACATGACCCCTTGAGATACAGACATCCAGACTACAAGAGAAAATACGTGGCTCACAGGACAGTAAACACTTATTGATTAGAAAAATACACATTTCAACACAACATATAATAACATTGCACACACAACTTGGAATAGATTTCCCTGGGCACCTTGCATTGAATTCCTGGCTGCACTGAATGGGTGCCTCATGTGCCTACCAAAGTGTGTAGGCCCTGGCTAGTGACAGGCTCTTGGCCCTAACAGGGTCCATAGTCCGCAGGGAGGTGTTTGGCCCTCAGGGCCCTCCAAGAACCTCAGTCACGCAGGCTGTCACGATTCACTTTGTGACAGGTACCGTGACAACGCCAAACTCATCCAAACATGTATTTATAGACCTTGATTTGTGCACTGGGGCACAGTCATGCTGGAATAGAAAAGGGCCTTCCCCAAACTATTCCCACAAAGTTGGAAAACATCCAAAATGTCTTGGCATGCTATGCTGAAAGATTAAAGTGTCTACTCAATAAAGAAAGATTTGCAGGTAATTGAGATGGGAATTTCAACCTTAAAGCCAAAGTAGCTAAGTTGGAAAAATTCTCCCAGTGGCCTAAAGTTTGAAACTCCCATCTCAATTCCCTATAGTTCTCTCTTTATTGAGTAGAACATTTAGAATTCCCTTCTTTGAAGTAATGGGCCCAAGCCCTGAAAAATACTCCATACCATTATCACTCTTCCACCAAACTTTTCAGTTTGCACAATGCAGTCAGGCAGATAACATTCTCTCTGCATCCACCAATCCCAGGTTCTCCCATCACACTGCCCTGGCTATGCTGATTTCCTGCTTACAAGGTAAAGTAAGTCTCTTCTGTGAAGGCTTTCCACAAACTTTTGTGTGAAAGTTTCTGTGAGAATTTTTGCCCATTCGTTAAGTGGAGCATTTGTGAGGTCTGGCACTGATGTTGGAAGAGAAGGCTTGGCTGTGATAAACTGATAGGATGAGCAGTGAGAAGACCACTAGGCAGGATTTGTTTCAAACACTGAAAGCAATATATGTATATATTATTAGATATGGAAAGTGGTACAAACCTGACACAGGTGTTTTGCTGCGCTTGTTGGATCTGTATCTTGTGCTCCCAAGAATACCTTCCACGAGATATGAATAATATACAGTCCTGATCTCGTACTCTAGTAATGCAGGTAGCGGCAAATACAATGCTTGTAATCCAGTGAGGAAAGGGTTAACCAGCAGAGATGTCAGCAATACAGTAGTTAAATGAGCAGGTGAATACAGTACTTGTAATCCAGTATGGTAGGGGTTAACCAGCAGAGATAGCAATGGTACAGACAAGGGCATACGAAAACAGAAGGGTCAGCAAACAGTCCAAGATCAGGGGAATCAGCAAGCTTCATAAACGGTAAAACAGTCCAGGATTATTCACTCAAATTCAGCAAAATGAGTAACAGACCAGAGGTAGGGAACCAGAAGACAGGGGTAAGCCAGAGAACAATCCAAATCAGTAACGAGCAATCCACATAAGAAAAAACGCCAGGAGTTCAGGAAATACACGAGAATCACCAAGCACAGTTATTATTGTGAGAGGCATTTTTAAATGTTCCCGCTAGTCGCGAGCTCACGTGGGGCGTGACGTCATCAGGGGCGCCCCTGAGTTCTGACATTGGTGACAGTGGAGTCAGACCAGGAGGGGATATTCCAGAGACCTGCTGCGAGGTAAGTTGTGACATTGGCTCACACTCTCATTTCTAAATCATCCAAAATATGTTTGATTCAAGTTCTTCCATTCCAAAACCATCCAACCATATCTTTATGGACCTTGCTTTGTGCACTTGGAGCACAGTCATGCTGGAAAATAAGAGGACCTTGTCGCAACTGGAAGCATAGCATTATCCAAAATGTCTTGGTATGGTGAACCATTACGAGTTCCCTTCACTGAAAGCAAAGGTCCTAGCTCAACCCCTGAAAAACAGCCCAATACCGTTATCCCTCCTCCACCAAACTTTACAGTTGACACAATGCAGTCGGGCAGGTAACATTTTCTTGTTGTCCGCCAATCCTAGGCTCACCCTTTACTGCTTAACAGTAAAGTGTGATTCGTTACTCCACAGAACATGTTTCCACTGTTCCAGAGTCGAGTGGAGGTGTGCTTTATATCACTTGATCTGACACTTGGCATAGTACTTGCTGATATGAGACTTGCATGCAGCTGCTCGGCCATGTAAACCCATTCCATGAAGCTCACGCCGCACTGTTTTTTTTGCAGATATTAATGCCAGTTTATGTTTAGAACTCTTCAGCTAATGAATCAGCAGAGTACTGGTGACTTTTACGCACCATGCTCTTCAGAACTCAGTGACTTTACATCTTCCGCTTCGTGGCTAAACACTTCACTTTTCAATTATCCCACTTACATCTGACCGTGGAATATCTAGCAGGGATGACATTTTATGGACTGACTAATTGCAAAGGTGTCATCCTATCACATGCTTGAATTCACTGAGCTCTTCAGAATGACTTATTTTATTCACAAATGATTCAAAATGCAGACTTCATGGATCGGTGCATCATTTCATACACCTGTGGCAATGTGAAAACCCTGAATTCAGTAATTAAGAGGTGTGTCCCAATATTTTTGTCCATATAGTGTAGTTACATCCAGAAACATTTATATATCAGTGATGCTTACAAAAAGAACAGTAACACTGATTTTCATGCAGCCCTATATTATACATTTTACATGTGCCACTCCCTCTTCCCCAAAAAGAGATCAGGTCGTCCTTATATTGCAAGTGTAAGAAATGAAATGAGACCCTCATTCATGGTTATTATTTTAGGGAATGTGTGACAAATAAGACACAAATACAAGTATATAAAAAATGTATATTAATATTGACGTAGTTTGCTGTTACAGGTTATAAAGAAAATACACGGTACGCACACCACATAACCAGTTCATTATCAATAGATACACAGAAAAAGGAAATACTTAAACATTTTAATGACGATCTTATCCATGCGCCTTCATCTTCAGACATACTCTCTCAGTTGACCATCTTGTGCAGATTCCCTCTGAGTCTCCTGACACTTCTGCTTGCTGCAATCTTCTCACCCAGACTGATTCTTGTAGCACCAACCATTCCCAGAATCCCTTGTACTTCACAGAAGGTGGTTCACCCAACTCCCTTTCGTTCACTGTGCGTGATAAACTAGAAAGGTGGGATTCCTCATGACAATTGAGTACAACCTCTTCTAATATGCAGATGACCTTCCATTGTGAATCTGGATAGCTTATCTACACACCCATATCACCAAAGCATGTGCCTATATATTAAATAAAATATTTAATTTTTAAAGGTACCCCCCTATGTTACAGTCCCTTCTTCAACTGTGAATGACTCAAATAGTAAATGAGCCTTCAAAAATAAAACAAATTGTGCCTTTATTATGTGTACTTTAAAAGATTATGTGTATTACTGAGACACAAGAGACCTGACAACTACAAATATTTAAACTTTAGGGTACTTTAGCAGAATCACGGAGTCACTCATGGTTTCACCAATAATTTGAACTCCTTCAGCCATTTTCTTAACCTTACATTACTCTATTGGCTTGGCATCATTGTAACCCTTTGATTTCATTACCATCACACTTAGTTACCCATGCCACTAACTCTGCTTCCACCACATGGTTCCTTTAACCCTGGGCTTGCATACTTTGAGTTATTAGACCCTTTTACCTCTGCCCACAGTGACATCTGATGTATTTTCACACCGACAGCAGCTAATTTTCTGTATTGAAGAAACAAGACAATAAACACAGTTTATTGATTGTCTATAGTGGGGATCTGGGTATGGGTGTCTGTGCATGTTTATTTAAAGCTGGAGTGGGTTTGTGCCCTTCAGGGTGTTTGACAACTTCTGGAAATGAAAAGGTACCCAGCACAGAAAGTGTGCAATGGTATATTAGCCAAATCACTAGTGGTTTCATTATCACTCTTATCTCAGCATCACCATCTGGCTTCACAAGTGGTCATCTAAAATTGTGTCAACACAAATTTGAGCAAAATACAACCCTTACATTAATGGGTACTAAGGAAAACATCATCATAACAGTATAATATCATTTACTACCACCTTCTCATACGTGTAAACGTTTAACCCCCTGCGGATAGCCAAATAGGGCAAATAGAAAATGCCATCACCATACATTGTTCACCCCACCTTGACTCGAGGCAAGATAAAATATACAAAATAGTCTAAATTTCCTATATTCTTCACCCCACCTTGATAGTAATAAATACAAAAAATTTCACATAATGTTAATTAACATTGGTAAAAAACAATCAGAGAGAAAAATATTAGATTGAATGCTACCTTTATATTCAAACATGAAATCTGCATTCAGTTTGGAAGTAGGCAAAGTCTAGACAAGTGACAATGGTATGTTACCATTCAAAGGTTGAAAGAAAAAAGCTTGAGGCTATATTTGTTGGTAACCAACTGAAGAAACAAAACTATTTACTGCTGCAAACTAACAGAAAGTTACACAACTCTGCTGGCAACAATTCACCTGATCTATGAGTTTATCATTTTTTAATCCAGCATCAAAAATTTACAAAAATACATAGCTGGCAGTGCAGGCGTGCTAATCTAATAAAAACAAAAATAATTTGGAATTTGGCCACCCTGACTTTACTAAAATTAATCTAGAGGCGTATGCTTAGGAAAAATCAAAATAGATATTACGGTCCTCTATTTAAATCTTGAATGTTTAAATTTCCTGCAAGACATCACACGTTATCTTTATTTTTCGGAAAAACAAATACTTTAAGAGGAAATAAGTGTCACACAAATAGAAAAAGTCAATAAAGAACAGCTGTATCTGTTCTACCTTCCTGAAGTTTCTTTGTTAATCATCTCCTCTAAGACAATCTAGTATCGCTAGAAACCCCCTTCGCTCACATTTTAGAAAATGATTTTCTACCCCTAGCTATTTTTCCTGTGCCTTGAGCACATGGTAATGAGTCCAAGTTTGGTGGGGGGGGGGGGATTTACAATCGTCTCTGAGATTACTGTGGCAGAGAGGTCATACACGGAATTCAGCTCCAGCAAAATCCTCCCGCGCCTCCCTGTAGCAGCCGTTTTTCGAAGGAGAGAAATGAAAGTATACCTTCCACAGCAGGTCTAGGACAGTTCAGGGCGACCGTTGCACTGCTGACAGTTGAGCAGCAGTTTGAGCGCTGAACTGTCAGCAGTGAAACGCAATGCGTTCGTTTCACCGTGGCAGTGTAAGTGCTGACATCGGTGAACTGTCAGTGCTTACAATCAGAGTAACCCCCCATATAAATGAACCCCCCCCAATAAATTAAAGCCAGCTAAAATGTACCCCTCCCTGAACCCTAATACCCCTAATACTAACACTAACCCCCTAAGCCCTAATACTTACACTAAGCCCTAATACTAACACTAACCCTTAAGCCTTAATACTAACACCTATAAGCCCTAATATGAATAATATTCTCTGTGTAAGCGATACTGCAATGAAATCTAGGAAATGACCTATCGCGTGATGAACGTCCAATCATGCGAGAGGTCACAGTGAATGAAGCAGCCATGAAGAAGAGACCCATCCCCACCACAGCAACTGTGCCCTATTTTAGGAAAAGACAGAAGTTCTCGGCATTAAAACTTTCTAGGCAAAGCCCCAGCGATATGACCGACAGCATCCACAGAAGAACATATAGGATCATAAGCTGAACATCAACAAGGAAATTCAAATTCCCAGGAATCCTCCAAAACTCAGTTTTTCATGTACAGTATTCTCTTTACTGCAACTTGTACTATTTTATGTATCTGTTATTATTGAAGGAAATATTATTATTATTATTTTTTTTTTTTATGTTTCAAACATTTTTATTTAGACTTACATCAGGTTACAGAAACCAGTAATATAGGTCAAGATAACAGGTGATATACAAAGTTACAGTGACAAATATCGGATCCACGATCTTCAGTTACATGGATTTAAACATTTAGATCTCTTGATGTAAGAAAACAGAACCAGATTAATAGTCAGGTACATGAGTAAAACATCAAATATATACAAGACAATAAAATACAGAGCATGGCAAATCATTGACAAGAGAGTTCAAACACGACCGTGTACATATCGTAATTTCTAAAATCTGAATATATTAGCTGTGACACCTGTGAACCTGTGTCTTTCAAATCGAAGTCATTAATAAACACGTAAACAAACACAAAAAAACACATAAACTTGTCTCCTGATACCGGGTGACCAAGGGGTTCAAAACATGTTGGCATGGGCTCCCTGCCATGAGGTGTAATAAGGTTTGAAATCAGGTAAAACCTCGCCTAGAACATTGAGTGAAACAATATGGGGTGTTTATATAGAAGAAAAAAAAGGGGGGTGGTGGAAGGAGTAAAGACTGGCTGTCCGATTAGGGAATAGGGACTTTTCCTTGTAGAATTTGGTCCATGTACCATGGCGAATGTTGAAAAGAGTGTTTGAGTTGTTGTTTAACAATCGGGGATAAGGAGTTGATATAACGTTGCCAATTTTCAAAAAAACTTTTTGTGGCCTGAGTTCTGGCGCGCTGTGTGCCAGTTCATTCTAAATAATTGGAATAGCTTGTCCTGAAACATGTGAAGGGAAGGTTCCTCCTTTTTTATCCATACTTGTAAAATGGTTTTGTTGGCCACAGCCATCAGCACTCTGGCCATCTTCACACCAGGGAAAGGATTATGAGTCAGGCCGAAGAGCACAAAGGCAGCAGTCAACGGAAACCGAATACCAAGTATGGTCTTCGCATAATGTTTAACCCTAGCCCGAAATTTACATACAACTTTACACTGCCATAAACAATGATTAAGATCTGCCTGTGCCCGGTTACATTTTGGGCAATTATCTTGGGTATTGTTGAACATCAGCTTACTCTGGGCTATGTATGCCCTATGAAAAAGTTTTAAAAACATGTCCCTGTATGCCGTGGCTTTAATTGTTGTGAGTAGTGTATTGTGTGCTTTAAGTAGATCTTCCATAGGCACATTCGGCAGAACCGACAACCATTTACTGGGTCCAAACGTCATGGTGGAATAGTCAATAGGTTTGTCAAAAAAGCGTCGTAAATGAGTCGTCGAATATTTGGACACATTAGATCTATTGATAAAATTATCCAACTGGTTATCCCAGTCGGTCTCGGAGAAGCATGCTGTGACGTGTTATGAAGCTTCGCATCTGGGCATATGCGAGGAAATTAACAGGGACATTGGGAACATTTTCTGTGACATTAGCTAGGCTTAGACAGGTTCCTTCCTGGGAAGGCAGAGTATGGCTCTTATGTTGTGTATGTTGAACTTGTGCCATTGGGTAAAAGGACGGTGGACTTGACCATGTTGGAAACGCGGGTTCTTTAGAAAAGGTATAAAAGTAGTATGTGTGAAGCTTAAACCCATCTGCGTACGTATGAGTTGCCATGCCCTTATGGGGCCAAATAATGAGAGGGAGATGCCTACCTTGCTGGGTAATAAACCGACTGGTGTGTGCAATAACGCCGTGAGGTTAGTTGTTGGATAAATATTTTGGTCTGTGTAGTACGTTCTCAGATTAATCCAGTCAATAGCGTATCTCATTAGCGCTGCCAAATGATAGGCGCGGACGTCAGGCATATTTAGGCCCCCTAATGACGTTGGCTGTTGCAATTTAGTTAAGCTCACCCTGTGGCGTTTTCTTTCCCAAATAAAACGGCGGAATGCCGAATTAGAAAGTTTGGTATCTTTGTGTTGAAGTATTAGGGGTAGAGACTGAAGCGGGTATAGGAGTCGAGGGAAACTGATCATCTTGATCAGAGCCACTCGACCAATGTATGATAACTTCAACGAGTGCCATGACTTAAGTTCGTTAATGATTTTGGATATCACTGGAGTGTAATTAAGGGAATAGCGTTTGTGTTGTTTCTTGGGAAGATGAACCCCCAGGTATTGCAGGGAAGTAGATGCCCATTTTAAAGGGGTCGGAGGCATATGTGGAGGGATAAGAGGATTACATAGGTATAAAGCTTCAGATTTAGCGTAGTTGATGGAAAATCCACTAACAGTACCGAAACAGTCTATGGTACTTTTAATAAGAGGCCAGTCCCTACCAGGGTTGTCCACGTATAAAAGTACGTCATCTGCGAACGCCGTTGTTTCCAGTGTCGAGGAGCCTATTGTTATGCCCGGGATGTCAGGATGTGTTATGCCCGGGATGTCAGATAGTCTATGCGGGATTTCGAATTGTGGACTTGGGAAAAATATGTATATTCTTTAGAGTTAGAGTTCAATATACGCTGTGGCGAAAGGAAGAGTTCTGTTTAAAACTTGTTTTATATACAAATTTAGCTCAGTTCGTGAGTTTCTGCATTGCTAATGGCCTGCTGGTTTTGAGATGGCTCCAGGGTGTCTCAGGATGTATCCCAGAGACAATAGGACAATGGGCTATAGCCTGAGACATCCTGGCAAGTTAGGGATTAAAAGTAATTAGTTTAAGGGTTCAAGGGAGGGGATCTTAATTAGGGTCAGGAAGGTTATCAGTCAGGGCTATTTCAGATGTAATTTGTGGAGTGAATAATTCTAATGTTTGTTTTCATTGGGAGCTGTACTGTATTTGGTGTGCTGGGGGAAGCTGGGTTGGGATTATACTGTAATCCATTTATCTCTCCGGATGTGGGGAGGAGTTCTGGCAGAGCATAAAAAGAATGATTTGAACGCTGATTAAAAACACTGATTTTACCCCTTCATGAAGTCTCGGCTCATGTTTGGGGAACTGGTATTTTATATTCACTTTGCAACGTATTTCGGCTGTTTATTCGGGAGTAAGCTGCACAGGGCTCATTTATTATATATGGGTTCCTTTACATACGCCATATATCAGTCAGCCCCAAATGCCCCATTACAAAATTAACCCCTTGTTCAGAGTGTGCAGGATGCATTCTATGCCCAGTAGATGTGTCTAGAGAACTATCAGAAACCGTGTTAAAATCTCCCCCCACGACCAGCAGCAGATCCGGCAGACCCGAGAGGACACTAACCATCGAGTAGCTGATGAGAATAGCGACACCCCTAATTTTCCTCTTGTGATTTGCAGTGAGACATTCAGTTACCCAAGAATCCCTCAGAACTGTGGTACATTATTGGGACCAGTGTGTTTCTTGTAGGAACCTGATTGCCGGGCTTAACTTTTTTAGATGGGTTGTTATCTTCCTCCTTTTCACCGGGGAATTGAGACCGTTTACGTTCCAGGATATGACTTTCAGGTTCTGTGGAATGCGATAGCCCGGAGTGTGGGGTGGAATCGTAAGTCGATTAGCCAATTCCTGTAGCGATACGCAGGTGTAGTATGGAGAATATCTTGTGTATGGGATTGCTTCCGTCCCAGCAAGCAGAAGCAAAATCCCTGTGGATCTTGGTCAATTCAACATGCAAAAATAACGGAGACTTGAGCCAACAAATTAACATAACTTTCATACTGTCCAAGCAAGTGTTTTTGTCCAACGGTATAATGCCACCAAGCCTCTGGGAAGTGTTGGATCCTAGGGCTTGCCACTAGAAACCACCAGTGATAATAAAGAACCAGAGTCATTATGAAACCTGAGAACCTACACTCCTGTTGCGTAGCATCTGGAGGAAATCATTTGCCTTTTGGGGAGTTTCAATGATTTCCGTGTGGCCATCGTGAGATACCCTAAGTCTGGCCGGGTACATTAAGGCAAAACGGACTTTCAAAGAGAAGAGATCCTTACATACTTGTGAAAACTCTCTACGTTTGTTGGAGGCCGCTGCTGACTAATCATGGAATATGAGAATTATTTTTTTTTAGTGACCTCCAGGTTTTAGTGACCACCAGAGCGGTTACTGAAGCTTGGCAGGGTATCATTTCGTATTGTGAAGAATTCATTTCCAATGGAGATGATGAGGGAAGTTTCAGCAGGCTGCGGTCGTCTTTGCTTTGTTTTTTTCTGCCGAAGGAAATATTATTAATAAAAAATATATTTTATGTTATAATTCATATAGATATTTATTATTCCTTTCTTTTCTAAATTCCTCGTCCCCCCATGCACTCACACCTAATTCCAAAATTCTCTGACATCCCCATCTAGAATTAATTTGTCTCATTTTGTTTCCCAGTGACCAGCTATTCCTAGTCAGAGTTTGATTGATGCATTTTTAAAGAGTTACAGTTTCTTGCCATGTGCCTAACCTTAGCACATGCAAATTACTTGATATCTTCTCTTTGTCGTTTAAATGATTTGTTTTGTTGGGTACTATTTATTGCAGACACTTTCTCTGTTTTAATTTTGCACTATTTTTTTTTTTTTTTTATAATTCTTTAACATATTTAAAATGTTTTGAAATGTATTCTCTGAAATCACAGATAATCCAACAAGTTCCTGAATGGAAGCAGCACTTTGCTTTATATCTGGAATCATCTTGACTTGTTTGTTGTCCAGCTGGGAGTGTTCACTTTAGTGTTCCTTCTCTGAACTTTCTCCAAAGTATCAATATCCTTCTGGAGATACGGTCTCCAGTACTGCGTACAATACTCCAAATGAGGTCTCACCAGTGCTCTGTACAATGGTATGAGCACTTCCCTTCCTTTCTACTGCTGCTCTGCTACCATGTCTGCCTACCTTTAAGTTCTCTGAAATAATTACCCCTAAAATCAATTACCCCTAAAATCCTTTCCTCAGATGTTGAGGACTATATGTTAGGACCATATGAAATATTCTTCATTCTGCCCTAGCTTTTGTTTGCCATGTGCATGCGTAATAGGCTGGACTTTTGGGTCCTGTTAACAGACTGACTATTACCCAGCATGTGAGGTTGCCAGGTGGAACTATAAAAAGTGGCTGGTGAGTCAAAGAAAGAGTCTGTACCTGACAGATACCAATATACTGACAGTGAGACAAAGATACCGAATACTAGCCAATACAAGGTTATTGTCTGCCTGATTTCATAACAGTGGCAGATTCCAATCGCGACCAGGATAGCGAACAACTACTGAGGGAAACCATCTCCGAGAGACCAATTCATTCACCAATGGCCTCAGGCCAACCACCAGTGTTTATATTTATCTCCCATCCTGGAGCATTAGTAGATGGCTATTTATAAAACATGGCAATACAGTTGTATTAGCCACGAGAGAGAGGTTGTGCCAAAATGACCTTAAAACTATTTCATGTTTACATTTGCAGAAGCATTCAGTGCGCACACACTTTTCTAACAAGAAAAAAAAAATTGCACAGAATAAGATTTCTGTGCACACCAACTATTAAAAATTAGAGGGAACATTTCTACCAACCCATCCCTGCCTGCTTTGACCCCACAGATTTTGTTTGACCCTGCCTACTCCGTATTTGCTACATACTACTTCTTTATTTTTGGGGTCATCATGCTCTGCTTGGGTAGATCTGTTGCAATATATATTTCAGACTACTTATCAGCAGGGCTGGTGTTCTATCGAATTTCTTGAGCAAATTCTACTGCACAGGCACAGTAGAATTTGCGCCTTGCGCACCACAGCGCATGCGCACACAGTTACGGCTGTCAATCAGACGTTACTTTGGCAGAAGTGCGCCTGCGCGAGGGACACACACCACTTCACGCCCCCTTCGGATCAGAAGTATAAGCGTATTACTGTTTATTGTCATTTACTAGCGTAGCAAGCAATTGGTAAAACTTATATCAGTTACATGCTACGCTAGTAAGTTGAAGACACACACGGGGGACACACACGGGAGCCTAAGGTGCTGATCACAACTCCCATCAAGAAGCACCAGCCCCCCCCCCACCCCCGTGGAAGAGCCAGCCCCACCCCGTGTGTCCCCCGTGTGTGTCTTCCACTTACTAGCGTAGCATGTAACTGATATAAGTTTTACCAATTGCTTGCTACGCTAGTAAATGACAATAATCAGTAATACGCTTATACTTACCTGTCACCACAGCTCATCCGGAGGAGGCGTGAGGTGGTGTGTGTCCCTCGCGCAGGCGCACTACTGATTGACAGACGTAACTGTGTGCGCATGCGCTGTGGTGCACAATGAGCAAATTCTACTGCACCTGTGCAGTAGAATTTGCTCGAGTTTTTTGTCAGAACCGGATTAAGGCATGGGCTTTACGGGCTGCAGACCAGGGGCCTCGGCAACATAGGGGCCTCGAGGACTGCAGCTCGATGCCCATGCCTTAATCCGGCCGATGAAAAATAAAAAAAACTTGCCACAGAGGCACTGGCTGGGGAGATCGGAAGATCTCCCCTCGCCAGTTCCGTGTTGGCAAGCAAGCAGCATGGAGTCTGTGCGCTGCACAGACAAGTCTCCATGCTTCCTGTCTTGGACTCCCTGTTGCTCTCAAAGTGCCAGGTCTCGTGATCGACGCAGGTCACGTGACCTGCCGGCGATCACGTGACCTCCCGCAATAAGAGTAGCGGGGAGCACAGGAGATGACTGGAGACAGAGCAGCAGGAAGGTAAGTTCTAAGGAGGGAGGCAACAGTATTTTTGAGGCATACTTATTGTGGCATTTTAGTGGGCATATAAATTGTGGCATATTATTGGGCATGTTAGTTGGCATACCAATAGTGGAATATTATTGGGCATATTAATAGTGGATTATTGAGGCCTATTAATTGGGGCATATTTGTGGGCATATTAATTGGGGCATTTTAGTGGGCATATTAATTGTGGCATATTAGTGGACATATTAATTGTGGCATATTAGTGGGCATATTAATTGTGGAATATTAATGGGTATATCAATAGTGGCATTTTAATTGTGGAATATTAATGGGTATATCAATAGTGGCATATTATTGGGCATATTAATTGTGGCATATTAATTGTGGCATATTAGTGGACATACTAATAGCGCATATTAGTGGGCATACTAATTGTGGCATATAAATGGGTATACTAATAGTGGCATATTAATGGGCAAATTGACTGTGGTATATTTATGGGCAAATTGGCTGTGGTATATTAATTGGCATATTCGCTATGGCATATAAATGGGCAGACTAACAGTGGCATACTAATGGGCAAATAGTGGCATATTAATGGTCAAACTGACAGTGGTATATTGGCTTTGGCATATTAATGGGCAACCTGGCTGTGGGAATACTGACTGGTTGTAGAATGCCAAGTCTGGGGGTGTATTAACAAATCTGAGGTGCAGATAGAATAGGTCAGATGGGCAGAGTGGCAAGTCTGATGGTGCATTGTCAAGTCTGAGAGGCAGATTGGCAAATAAAAGAAAATCAAAACAATAAATACATTTTCTCAATCATAGGTTTTAATATGGAAAAAAACTGTTTATATTTGAATTATTAAATACTAGTAAAACTTTTTTTCATGTAAGGTCATCTTATATTTCTTGGGGGCCTCACAATATCTGTAGCCCAGGGGCCTACAATGTCTTAATCCAGCCCTGCCTATCAGTAGTGTCTGGCAAGAGTTGTGTCCTCCTGCTCCTGAGTTCCTAATTGTTGAACTATGACGAGTTTCTTAAAGGTTGTGCTGCATACTCTAGGATACTTTATCACCTTAGAGAACACTTTCATTTTTTTTACTAACTGTCATGGAAGCCTCCATGCCGTGGGCTTCTGGAGGGGCCTGCCGGTCAGCCTCCTGCCATGAGACTATGGACCCTGGCTTGGGAAGCAGTACAATATGCGATCTGCACTGGTTTGCTAAAACGCTTCACAGGCATGCAAAACACGTTTCTGGTGTTCAATATTGAGAATGGAAATGTGTAAAGACTATGCGTTGCCCTTATTGACACGTTACCCCCAGTTATGGACTGTTTTAGCTCCCTGCCCTGATCCCCTTGCTCCTATGCTTGAAAGGGAGCATCCCTCTGACCCCTGTGCTGACAGGAGTCACTTCACAACCCTGCTGGAACTCTGGGACGGATCACAAATTTGTTGCAGTCTGCCAAAACATCTATTAACTGTCAATCCTCAATTATGATAGGCATCCATGGATGTATTGGGGTTGGAGGTGAACACTGTGGGGCAACCAGGAGCACCCTGGTTCCACTGACTGGGACATATCGCAACAGGGTGCCTGGAAAGGCGCCAATCAGGCGGCCAGCATGTTTGCCCAGGGCGGGAAGGTGTATTGTCTTCTGTTAAACTCATTATGAAACATCTATTGTTTGCCAATTTGGGTTAATGCGAGAACCTGATGGGGAACTGTTTTTTAGTTCCTGTTCCATTGTGTACGGTAATTGAGTTATGTGTTGTTATCTGATGTAAGCCTGAGTTGTGTTTCTATAAATGTTGCTCCTGTTTGACCGTAACACTGGTTCTGTCTGTTGATTTCGGGTATATCATGATACATAGCTCTTTTTAGAGTTACCTATAGTGAAGAAGCAGAGTTCAATAGAGCTACCCACTATGGGTACCATAGGGTCAGTCACACTGTCTTTCCGTTTCTTAATATTGTCGGATTATTTAACTCAAAATGTTTAATAGATATCCTCCCTTTATAATTTACTCACTGTTCAACAACAGGCTACATCCCTATATGCTGTGGAAACTATATAAAAGTATAAATAAGCAGGGTGGGAAATACTGTAGATTGAAAAATGCAAATGGGAACAAGTATTCAGTCTGGAAGATGGCACATGAACTCCAGAAAACCAAAGGCAACTGTTACAGGCAAGGATCATCAAGGACGTAACCATAAAACGGAACAGAAATACACTAAAATACTAACAAGGAAGCCCAAACAAGGACACACCTCTAGCACAGGCAAGGCATCAGAGTGTACCAAGGACTTTACAGGGTAAAAACACCGATAGGACTCTACACACTATCCTTTGTTTCACAGCTCATCATAGCACCCTGCTATGAGCTGTACTTCAGAACCGGATCCCACCTCTCAGATGAGGCAGTTACATTTTTTACCCAAATTTCCGGGTTCTGACATTGCTACACGATGTTACAAGGTCTTGTGAGCTTTCGGCAGGGACCCACAGAGTCTGTTTAGACCCAGATTGGGTCTCTGTCACCATATCCTTGGCTGTGGTTAACTTTGTGATCAGTACAGGAACACATACAACGCTGTTCAATTGCTTTTGTCCTTAAAGTTACTGTATCGCCAAATTGATTTTACAATGCATGTAGAGATAAAAAAAATTATTGAAAATGATCACAATTTTGTGTTAACAAAATTGGATGCAAATTCCTAAATTAGGAGAAAAATGTGTTTTGAATAATTGTGGAGTCTCCTGCTTATGATATCACCTGTGGCCTAATATGCAATTGAACTGCTTTTCAATGGGAAATGTGTAATTAAGCCAAGGTGATGTCATAAGCTGGAGACACCACCAACACATTTAAAACATATTTTTCTCCTAATTTAGGCATTTACATGCAATTTTGCTAACACAATGTATAGATCATGTTCAATCATTTTTTTATCCTCTAAATGCACAGTAAAAAAAAATGTTTATGTGAAATAGTGCCTGCGGTGACCGCACCTCCTGGCCATTCTGACAGCGCGACAGGTGAAAGCTCAGCCGCCGTTGCCCTGTGAGTCTGGCTGCGCGCTGGATGTGTCATCCGGCAGAAGAAACGGTGTCTGCTACTGAGAGAGAGACGGTGTGTGTGTGAGAGAGAGATGGTGTTTGAGAGAGAGAGACGGTGTGTGAGAGAGCAAGAGATGGTGTGTGAGAGAACGAGAGATAGACGGTGTGTGTGTGAGAGAAAGAGACGGTGTGTGTGTGAGAGAGAGAGACAGTGTGTGAGAGAGCGAGAGATGGTGTGTGAGAGAACGAGAGATAGACGGTGTGTGTGTGAGAGAAAGAGACGGTGTGTGTGTGAGAGAAAGATAGAGAGACGATGTGTGTGTGAGAGAAAGAGAGAGAGACGGTGTGTGAGAGAAAGAGAGATAGACGGTGTGTGTGTGAGAGAAAGAGAGAGAGACTGTGTGTGTGAGAGATGGTGTGTGAGAGAGAGAGAGATGGTGTGTGAGAGAGAGAAAGAGACGGTGTGTGTGAGAGAAAGACAGAGAGACGATGTGTGTGTGTGAGAGAAAGAGAGAGACACGGTGTGTGTGAGAAAGAGAGACAGAGCCGGTGTGTGTGAGAAAGAGAGATAGAGACGGTGTGTGTGAGAAAGAGAGAGACGGTGTGTGTGAGAAAGAGAGATAGAGAAAGAGAGACGGTGTGTGTGTGAGAGAGAGACGGTGACGCGTGAGAAAGAGAGGGAGAGAGACGGGGTGAGAGTGTGTGCAACTGAGCTCATCTGGGCTCTAGCCCACGATCATTTGTTGACCTGGCAACGCCCCTGTCTGTTACGTAAACAGATCCAAATTAAAGATACGGTAGTCATTCACTTTATCATTATACCCCATTATATTCCTTTAAATCAAATGTCTTGTCCTTTTTCAATTTTGCTACTGAACATGCATCTACTGTAACATAGTAATTTAGGTTGAAAAAAGACACAAGTCCATCAAGTTCAACCCTTCTACCTATCATTACAGCTTTTGATCCAAAAGAAGGCAAAAAAAACCCTAAGGAAGCTATTTCGAATTTTGCCTCCTGGGGGAAAAAATTCCTTCTTGACTCCAAGAGGCAATCAGATTTCTCCTTGGATCAGTAAGCTCTTTTATTAATGCTTATTCTATTATTAATAGCCCTGTATGCTCTGCTTTCCTAAAAAAACATCCAAACCATTTTTAAATGCATCTATTGTGGTTGATAGAACTACCTCTATTGGCAGGGAGTTCCATAACTTTATTGTCCTAACCGTAAAGAATCCCTTCCTTTGCTGTCTATGAAATCTTTGCTCTTCCAGTCTGAGGGGGTGACCTCTTGATCTTTGTACCTTTCTGTTAATGAACATGTCACTGGAGAGCTCTTTATATTGGCCCTGCACATATTTATATAATGTTATCATATCCCCTCTGAGACGCCTTTTTTCTAACGTATATAAATTCAATTTTTTAAGTCTCTCTTCATAACTAAGATCCTCCAAACCCCTTATTAATTTTGTAGCTCTCCTTTGCACTTTTTCTAGTTCCTTAATATACTTTTTAAGGACTGGTGCCCAGAACTGTACTGCATATTCAAGGTGAGGTCTTACCATCGATTTGTAAAGAGGCAAGATGATATCCTCCTCCCGTGAATCTATACCTCGTTTTATACATGCCAATATCTTATTGGCCCTTGCAGCTGCTGACTGGCATTGGGCACTGTTGCCAAGTTTGTTTTCTATAATTATTCCTAAATCGTTTTCATTAGTAGTTTTTCCCAGGGAAAAAACATTTAATGTATATGTTGCTTTGTTATTATTTTTCCCATAATGCATAACTTTACATTTGTCTATATTGAACCTCATTTGCCACTTTACTGCCCAGTCCCCCACTCTGTCCAAATCTTCCTGTAAAGAAAAAACATCAAGATCAGTCTTTATTGCCTTACCTAATTTAGTGTCGTCCGCAAACACAGAGACATGGCTCTCATCACAATGTGGCAGATCATTAATAAACAAATTAAAAAGAAGAGGGCCCAAAACAGACCCCTGAGGTACTCCGCTTAATACCCTTGTCCAATTTGAGGATTTTCCATTTACAACAACCCTTTGTGTTCTATCTTTTAGCCAATTTTCAATCCACATACACACATTTGCCCCCAAACCTATTTCTCTCAATTTTTAGAGTAACCTTTTGTGTGGAACTGTATCAAATGCTTTCGCAAAATCCAAATAGATCACATCAACTGCCACACCTAGATCTATATTTTTACTGACTTCTTCATAGAATGTTATTAAGTTTGTTTGACAAGACCTGTCTTTCACAAAACCATGTTGACTTTTACTAATTATATTCTGGTTCAAGATGTATTCTTGAGTGTATACCTTTAGCAATCCTTCAAATAGTTTCCCCACTACAGATGTCAAACTCACTGGCCTATAATTACCTGGCAGAGATTTTGATCCCTTTTTAAATATTGGAATGACATCCGCCTTTCGCCAGTCTGTTGGCACTGTACCTGAACTGAATGAGTCCCTAAAGATCATGAATAGTGGTCTGGCCAGAATTATGCTTAACTCTCTAAGTACCCTTGGGTGTATACCATCTGGTCCTGGGGCCTTGTCTATCTTAACAGAGTTTTCATTGCTTAAGCACTTTTTCCTGTGTCAGCCAATCCCATGTTTGCGGCGAATGTCCCATAACTTCCTGTAGCAGGGGCTCGTCCATCTGCTCTTCCTTAGTATAAACAGAAGAAAAATAAGTATTTAAAATGTCTGCTTTCTCTCTGTCCTCACTTACCAAATTTCCCATTTGGGATAACAAGGGCCCAACATTTTCCCTCTTTAGCTTTTTTCCATTTATTTATTTATAAAACATTTTGGGGTTAGTTTTACTCTCCCTGGCAACCCTTTTCTCATTTTCCAATTTAGGCATTTCAATTGCCTTTTTGCAGGCTTTGTTGGCCTCTTTGTACTCTATAAATGATAATGCTGATCCCGTGTTTTTATAATGTTTGAATGCCATTTTCTTGTTTTGCATTTCCTGTTTCACGGTACAGGTAAGCCACATTGGTTTTGATTTGTGTCTTTTGCATTTGTTTCCCAAAGGTATATATTGGGATGTGTACTTTTGTAATGTGTGCTTAAAGGCATTCCATTTGTCTTCTGTGTTTAGTCCAGAAAACAATCGTTCCCAGTCTAAATGTTCAATCGATGCCCTTAGTCCATCAAAGTTAGCCCTTCTAAAATTAAGTGTTTTGGTGGCGTAGTTACCAATTTGCTTTTTTGCATTAATCTCAAATGAGACCATATTATGGTCACTATTCCCCAAGTGTTCTCTTATTTGGATGTTTGAGATAAGCTCCTCATTGTTTGTTATTACCAAATCCAGACAGGCATCCATTCTAGTTGGGGTGTCTACTAATTGTGCCATAAATTTGTTATTAAGCAGGTTCAGAAACTTGCTGCCCCTAGCTGAACTAGTTGTGCCACACTTCCAATCTATATCTGGGTAATTAAAATCTCCCACTGTAATATTGTAATTTGGAGCCACTGTCAACTGCAGCAATCTAACTAACTAAAGCAAAGTTTGTTTATGACTGCATGACCTAAACATTGTTTTACTGTTAATCTAGAGAATAACAAAATATTGCAAAGTATCTATGTATTGTGTTAGCAGAATACATAGAATAACAGATAAAATAAGAGAAAAGTGTGTTTTAAATGGGTTGGTGAATTCTCCTGTTTCTGACATCACCTGTTTCTTGATATGCAAATTAACTGTTTTTTAAAAGGGACATTTGTAATTTGCATATGAAGTCACAGGTGATGTCATAAGCAGGAGACTCCACAGATGCATTTAAAACACATATTCTCCTAATTTAGACAAGTTCATGCAATTCTGCTAACATAGTGCATGAATAATTTGTAATTAATTGTTTATTTTCTACATTACCAGTACAAGCATTGCTTAGGTTAGCGGTGGCGTACCTATGGCACGCATGCCACAACTGGCACGCCGAGCCCTCAGTTGTGGCACGCTGCCAGGTTCACCTCTCACCGCTTGTCTGCTCCATCCGAGAGAAGCAGGCATCAGTGGTAAAAAGGGTGCCGCTGGTCATCCGCTTCTATTTTTAGATGTTTGGGAGCATGCGCGCTATCTGTAGAAGCTTTCAAGTCGGAATGCAATTAACGGTTTGCTTTCTGAATTGAACACTTCTTCCAATAGCGTGCATGTGCACAATCATCTGGAGAAGGAGCAGATGATCGGCAGATTCCGTATTTAAACCACTGATGGCTGCTCCTCTCGGATGGAGCAGACAAGCGGTGAGATCTGAACATGGCTGTGCATATGTGTGTGTGTGTGTGGTTGGGTATGAATGTGTGTGGGTATGAGTGTGTGTGTAAGAATAAGTGTGTGTCAGTATGAATATAAGTGTTTGAGTATGTGAGTATAATTATGGGTGAATGTAAGAATAAATGTGTGTCAGTATGAGTATGTGTGAATATGTGAGAGTATGTGTGAGTGTGTGACTGTGTGTGTGCATGTGCGAGTATGAGTATAAGTGTGTGAGTATAAGTGTGTGTGTATGCGGTGTTGGCACTTTTCTGCAAATCAGTTTCGGCCAAAAACTGGGCACTCAGGCCCAAAAACGTTCACAATCACTGGCTTAGGTTATACAGGCTCTTTAACAAAAGTGTACACTAAGAAGTGTGCAGCTGTATGTTTGAATGTGTACAGCAAAGAGCAAGGGGGAAGAACAAATTCAAGAGAGACTAGGAAGTTAAGTATAACATAGTGCAGAGCAAAGAGTTGGATTTAGCAGATGTTTTTTAGCACAGGTCTACACTTGTTTTTGTAAAACATGGTCTGCGTCGGCACTATATGCACATCCCAAGATCAGTGGTTTTGGTGCACATAGCACTAGCTCTATGTGCACTGCTATGGTTGCCACCTTTTCTTCAAAACAAATACCAGCTTTGTTATTGCATCCCTAACAGTGGCCATACTAGAGTAATAAGCAATTGTATTAGGCAAAGTAGTAAAAATGGAACAATCACCAATAAAACCAAAAGATATCCATTTTGAGAACATGACTCCTGAATTGCTCTGTGTGTGTAATGACTTTTCTCAGACTAATCCTATATAGTTTACATTTTCACCCACTCTTTCCAGTCTCAGACATAATCACACTTTCTTGTCTAACAGAATCTCATATGGCCTCTACCCTAGTGTCTAGTACTACCTTCCTACTACTCTTCCCTACAATCTCAACTCTCCGAGGATTTATGTCTCCACCCTTTAGTTTCCTCTTCACTCACCCACTTGGTTCCCAGCTGTTTCCTCCCCACTCAAGGATTATTCTCCCCTCCCCCACGAACTAAGTCCTCCCCTACTGCACATGCTCCATACTTTCTTACCCCCGAGCTCACTGTTTTGTCTACCTATCCAAATACCTGCAGGATGTTTAGAATCACAATGTGCCACTGACAGCATGATGAACCTTGGAGGATCTCAGGGCAGAGCAGAGCAATCCACAGGAAGGTATCGTAGAGCCCGCCACAATCTGCAGTATATCCTCTGGGACTACAGCACAGTGTGCACAGAAAATCACTACATAACATCAAGAAGTGCAGAGCAACTAAAACCCAACCAAGGCTTCCCGAGGCGCAGAGATCGTGAGCCTGGCACTATCTGGAGAATAACTACTGCTGCAGCCTGCATGCAAACTCTTAGCAGAGCGCAAGCTGGTACTGTTTGGCTGGACATAGCAACGCACTGCAACAAGTACGGATCGTATTGGGATCCTCAAAAAGCACATGTGAGTATCTTCTGATCAACACACACTGAGATGTGGTACATTTAGAGCAGTGAAGACTAAATAACCTTTAGCACTCTGAGCTGAGTAATTTGGAAGTCATAGTCCACAGGAGCTGCTGTGTCAGACAGTAACTATCGCTTCTTTACAGCGGCTTCCAATTGTACCTACCTTTTGGCAGACAAAGTGTTAAGGGTAGTAGTGCTGCAAATTTCGGATTAAAATGGTGCAGCAGAGGTTTGATTTCATGCCTAGAGTAAGTGATCGCAGGAGTATGTTCGATGATGCTTCTTACCTTGTCTCACATCGATTGCGATTGGTGGATATGTTAACATTAGATATAGCACATGCATGGAGAAATGGAAAAGGGACATAAACAATCGTACACTATGTACAACCTATAGGATGATATCATTATACTCTAAATGGTGATACAATTGATAATGTTTTGCGATTTAAATGTATGTATGTGTAGTATTCAGTCTAAAGTGTAATAGCTGTAACGATACAGTATAATTAATATTTTATATATAATATACACACTCTATGCAACATTATGTTTCTGCAGGGTTTACCAGTTTACTATTCTCTTGGGTTATTTTCCACACAGACTGAATACAACCTGCAGTTTCTAAGCGTTGAAAACATGCGGTAGAAGTACTGTGGTGTCTCTGGCAGTGTGAAAGATACTCAGCTATTCATAGACATAGGCAAATTTATACCATGTGGATACCAATTAAGTCTACTTTGTAGTCTATCACATGTTTCACCCCTACCTGGGTCACAGACACTTTTGTTTGTTTGGTGGGTACTTTGGGATCTAAAAACCTATTTTTTTCTAACCTGTTAGTCAGTGAGTTGAGGGATGATTTGGAATTACCATCCTCATTTACACATCCATTGTAATGCATTTATATTGTGACACCCATGCAAATAAATATAAACAGCAGGGTGCTATTGGCTTAGTAGATCCAAACTGTGCAAGTCCTTTATTATGTACCTGTGTTTGTTATGTTTATATGTACAGTTTATATTAGTTGCTACTGTTAATTTCTATTGTTTCCCTCTGGAGGTGGGGGAAAGTTAGCATTTAAAGAATATGTAAACATTTCCAGCACCTAATCCTAGATACAAACGTACATGAATTAAAGCAAAATATTGTTTATCCACATTAATACAAAAATACCATTACTTTTCAGCATGGTGTTTTTCAGAAATAATGTAGAAAACCGTTATTGTACATAAATGTTATTAAAAGAAATGCCAGAAAATGTAGTGATTAAGAAAATAATTTGTTTTGTGGCGTCTATTATAACACCTTGTGACATCATATGTGACCCAATACCATAAACATCCCTTTTTATATATGGCACAATGTCATTAACTAGAGCCTGCGTAAGGTCATCTAAATCACAACTAACAGCAGAAAATAAGAGCATCAGGATTAGACATTTTAAATAGCTTTTAATGAAATAATATAAATAAAGCTCCCTATTGAGCCCTCTGTGCCTGTTCAGGTGGCTGACATTTTGTTCAGGATCTTGGGTCAGAGGGGTCAGTTGAAGGAAAATTTGAACCATCTGACCTAAGATGCCTTCCAGATGTTAGTGATACAAGCAAAGAGCAGTTCAGTAAGGTCCTTTATTTGTATTCTTTCATTAAGCCTAAACTTGGTGCAATCTTTCAGTTCAACAGAAATAATTATTTTGCTGACAGTTGTCCTTTTAAAACACATTTGTCACTTCATATATACATTTGCTTGCAATAATTGTACAGTACTCTACATACCCACTGTGCATACTATGTAATTTATAGAGTGCCACTAAGACGTACGTGTAACAATTTCTTTGTTTTGGCCTTTTACATTTTAAGCCTAGCTGCAGTGGCAGTGCCTATTGAATTAATGATGTAATACCATGAAACCTGTGGGATTTTCAAGCTTTACTAAAACCCTTGAGGACTGAATCTAAAATTGGACAAGACTATTTATTTTAGAACATAACAATCAGGGATGTGAACAGTTGTAACATACTGGACCTTTAAAACAAATGGCAATCCATTGTGTAGAAGGCATGCCCTTCACCAGGAGACATTTAAACAGCATCTACATTTAACCTTCTTACTGGTATTTATTAGCTGACATAGTGCTGTATATTCAGTATTACAGTGAACTGAAAAGTGAACAATAAAAATCAAGCATTAATAGCCGATTTGAACATGCTTATTTTTCCAACTTGGCTATTAAAGCCTGATTTTTGCCATTTTAATGCAGTTCTCCACAATTTGCTCTTGCGTTCATAGACCTCAATAGGGAATATGTTTAAATGATGGTGCTATTTCTATGGATAAACCATGGTCATTTAGTCTGAATGAATTGTATATACTAAAAACTAAATCTGACATTTTATTCTTAATATACACATTTCTGTGCAGAAAGCAGCAGAGTAGGGCATTGCAGTGCAATAAAGTTACATTATTACACTGACTTTTGATTTCATATCCTGAGACAATATTTGAAAAAAAAAAAAAAAAATAATATATATATCTATCAAATACTTTTCTATTTTAACTCAACTGGTGCACTGTGGCTTTTTTCAGGCAGTCATCATTTTCTGTATAGACCTAATTTATGGCTGAATTGTGCTACTTTTCTGACCAAAACACCTCTATACATAACTCCCAATGTGTTTTATTCCTTACCACCCATAAATGAATATCCATTTGAAGAATCCTAAATCCCAAGTCAGTATATGGTTCGGATACGGGCAGAACCTTCCCAAGATATTTTGCAGGTTCATTGAAACATGCGGATAAAATTCATGCTGTCTGTTGATCAATATTAAAATGAAAATATCATTAAAAGATGCTCTTGTACGTTGTTGAGAAGACAGTTCTACATCATATGAAAGCGCCACATACATGCAATTCCTATTTATAAAACCTTGCTTCCCTTTTTGAGGTAATTTCCTTAATGAGGCAAAGAAACAACATTGTTAAGGTGCTGGGCCTTGGTTTTTATCTGAAAAATTACGGTCTAAGCTGAATTCTTAAATTTGGCTTGGAGATAAAACAAAAACTTGAATTTTAATTTTTTAATCAGCACATGAAAGCAAGGCTGATGATTCCAAGAAATACATTAAATAAACATGTCATATGTACATATACATATCTATATGAGAGATAGAAAGTTAGGGCAGCAGGCAATGTACACACGTGTTCCTCTCTCACAGGTGTAGTCCACAGCAAGGGTTGGTTATGGATCTGAAAAAGAAGACATAACACTGGATGGAGCCAGGCCATGGATGAATAAAAAGAAATTCAATACGTTTTATTGCCATCACCTTACAGAGGCAGCAGGATAGAATGGACAATGTCTTGTCCATCTAAGGCCCACCACAAAGCACCACCAACATCAGACCGTTTCAGTGAAAAGCAGCTGCACAAAATGGCCAGACTGTTTTATTTTTTGAATGGTACAGATGATACCACTATAGCTTGGGGCTCGGGGTCCACAAATTCCCACTGCATTCAGAGCGTGATCGCAATGTGAGTCCTGACATCTTTCTTATGACTGGCTTTACCGTTGCTTTGTAGAAGTACCATTCAAAAATGATAGAATATTTTTAATTAAAATATTGGGAGCTTTACTCTTCACTTTTAAGAATCCTTCCCAGGAGTCTCAGTTTCTGTCACACTACAGACTGTAAACATATGTTTTGCCAAAACAGTGGAGTTCACACTATTTAATGTTTCTCTATTATTGTAGCAGGAGAGCTGATTACTTTCATACATTTACTTAGAAAGCAAGTAAAAAAACCGAGAACGATGGTATTATACAAACAGAACCTTGTTTTAAAGATGGTGTCCTTGACTGAAAGCTATCCAAATCACTAACTGAGACTTAATGCACGATGAAGAATAACACTTTATTTGAACAGAAACTGTCTTCTATACAGACATAATCAAGTTAACAACATAATTCAACTCCCATCTTAACATGCAACACAACCAGGAACTAAACCGCAATTAACCCAACCTTTTACAGATATACAAAAACACATAATAATTAGTAAATTCAATTAACACAGAACAATGAATGAGGGAGTAAACAATCAATAATTGTCACTGACTCCCCGGTGACACATTGTAATCAATCAGAGTGTTCTCCTCTCAGAAAAATGCATTGGATATAAACAACCACATTAAAAATACAGTGTTAGCACATAGGGCACAAGCTGGGGACATGAGTAAAGTCAATGCAAAGTGTATATGTAAAGGATATTCTTCACTTTTATGTTCACCCTTAAAACAAACAAACATCACAACAATGGTCCTAGAGTGAGTTATTTGCTAATATTGAAATATTGCCCTTCTGCTCTATTTTTTTTTTTTCATAGAGTGCGCTCCCTTATGATGGTTGGGCTGAGGTGTGTGATTAGTAAATATTTGTTTAGAGAGGGATGCCTAGCTAATGTAAACGTAAACTAATATTGAGATCATATTCTAATCACATTACATAACACAATGATGCTTTTGTTAATTCATGCATTTGGCCCCTATTTTATTTAGATGACATTCCCTACAGTGTGCAAATCTCATCTAAAAATTAGAAATTTGAGATGTGTGCAGACATCAAACCTTGTTTGACAACACACCACTTTAAAGGGAAGGTCTGGTACCCACAATTCCTCCTCCATACAGTAATGCATAATTTCTGTGGTTTGTGTTTAGCTGCCATTTTCTTCGTTTAATGTACATATATTTTTATTGCCATAAGAAGAGTTTTAAGATCTCATTAATTTCATATATCTATATCTTATAATCTATTTAGTAAAAAAATAAATAAAAAAAAATCATAAAATATTATTCCCCTATAGTGACCATTTGACCCCAACCCTGATGATCAACTTAAACCTAATTCTAGCCTTTAACCTAGATCTTAACATTAAAGCAGTGATGGCGAACCTATGGAGTCACTGAGATGGAGCAAGTAAAATAAAAGAAACAAAACACAGAGAAGGGGAAACTAAAAGGAAGAGAGCCTGTAATAAAAATGGGAGATGGGTAATTTATATTAGGGAAAATGCCCATTTTGGGGTTGTTATCTTGGTTCATTGCATAAAAATGGGCACGTGAGTTCAAAGTGTCCTTTTTGTTTGTAATATTGCTTACTGCCGCTAGAGGCAGTCCAGCAACTATAACAGAGCAGCAGAAGTGGTAATTCACCTCTTCTGAAGATCTTGACCACAACAGGGAGCGCCATATTGGAGATGTAGCTGCTTTTCCCGTATGGCGCGTATGATCGCGCATAGGAGCAAATGTATAAGCGTGGGAGGGTTCTTTGTGTTGCTTCATGGACACATCGTGGCATCACAGTTTGATAGCCTCCAGTGGTCATAAAGACACAGGACGTACACGTATGTCCAGTGTAGCAAAGGCGTTAAAATGCTTTCAAAGTACTTTCAAATGCATATTGTACATTAGTTAAAAAAAATAAACTCCGTTAAATGAAGTTTAAACTTCACTGGGTCTTGCTAATGACTGAGACTGACTGACTTTTTTTTCTGTCCAGCAGCAGGAACCAATAGAAAAAATAATTTGAATGAGAACATTATACAGGGACTCGTCTAGTCTCACTAACACTATACAGAGTACAGAGTACTGTGTAACGCTATAAAGAGTCCTAGTCAGTCACACTAACGCTATACAGAGCCCCAGCCTGTCATATAACGCAGTGCAGCCTCTCTCACCAATATCTCTGCTTTTCTATAGGTCTAGGCGTGTTACTTATCAGGTTACACCAGCCTTGCATCTAGCACAGAAAATAACAGTATAGCATGCTTTATAATTTGACACAAGCTCCTCTAAGAGTTACACGAGTCCTGCTGGGTACTTTGCATCTACTGAGACTCTGCTTCCCATGGAAACAGTTTATCTTCCAAGTTAGTTTTCATCTATGTTGGTAGCTAATTATATTAAAGAGCCTTGGAGGGTCAGAACAAAAAAAAAAAAAGGAAAAACCCATCTCCTCTTCCCCCTCCTCCCCACCATCTCCAGGATGGATGAGCGGAGTAAATCACTTAACCTGCAGCTGTGCAGAGAGCTTCTTGTTGCTGTTTAAAGTGTCGCTAATATAGAAGCACAAGTAAAAAAAAAATATGAGTGGCACTAGTATGAGGATAACCTTGCATGGACTTTTTAAGGTACATGTTAGTTTATCCTCTGATGGTCTGACTGTCAATGACAGCCCCTGATCAGACAGAGCAGGGTGAGCCAGAAGGCAAACTGTAGCCATATAGATGCCCCCAGTAGCAGACTGTTGATCGTTCTCAGTACAGTTGAACATGCAGGAGTGTCAAGCACACGCATGGCTATCAGTGTCAGCAGTGATAGATATGAGCTGTCCCAGCCAAAGGATGGTGTTGCATGCCTTCCAACTCTCCAAGCTCTGCCTCTGTCCTGCTTTTTTTAGACAGGTAGAGTTTGACAATCACATTGTCCCGATAGTCTTAGACGGTGTTCTTTATTAGAAGCACAAGTGAAAAATGAAGGTTAGTGTCCCTTTAAAGCACTGTCAATCTTTTCCAGAGCTGCAGAGGAAAAAACGAATACATACAGGCCTGCATCTAAATAAGCTTCACTGTTCATGAGACGCTGGGCGTCTGTCTATTTATTATATTTTAGAACTTTTCATGGCAGAGATTTCTCTCTCGTTTATAAAAAGTTCTAGTTTTGTAATTAGGCTGACTGATTGCCAGTAAAGCCTCTACAGCGCATTTTCCGTCCTCGGTTAAAATGAAGTGGATTTTAGAACTGAATAGCAATTCAAAGAAAAGTTTCTGTGATTAATAATTAATTACCATAATGGCTTTATTGTCCTGAAACCTTAGGATTGTGGAAGACTATTTACACGGTGTATTTCGAAGGAAATAGAATTAGAAATATATATATTTAAATACACACATTTTTAAACATTTTTGTAGTTCCATATAAAATGGTCTCAAATGTACAGCATCAGCAGGTAGCATGCCTACCTTTCTCTTGGTGTTTGTAGAAACTTTGGGTAAGAACAGAGCATGTAGAAATATATAGTAATAATATATTACTATATATAATTAACGGCTTGACAAACACAGGAGGATAATGGTTTTAATATTGTTCAACTCTATTTGATTAAAGATGTCGCTGTGTACATACTCAATAATATATAGTTCACAACAGTTGTGAACAAAGATGGCAAGGCATACGTTTCTCATGATTCTCATGCAGCCAGGAAAAGACTGTTGTAATACAAATGTTTTTAGCGATGCCTGAGCTAGAGAATACGAGTAAACCACAAAGTTTGAAATTGCTGTGCATAAATAGAGTTGGCCAGCGGGCAGTCTGCTGACAAGTTAAACAACCAAGCTGGCTAATTACGATGATGCATGCTTTAGTCTGATACATGATCTGCAGCATATTACACCTCCGACCCCTATTTCCACTTTGTCTCAAACAGACCAATGCCTTCTATTTCCCTAACATTTTAAACCATTCTCTTTCTGCTCCCCAAACCTTATTATTCTTCCAGCAGCTCCCCCAATCTAGTCTACTACTCCCTGTATCTTGCACTATTAAGTAAACCACGTCTTCCGCTCCATGCCAGATATTCTATCCCCCTCCGTCTCTTATTCCTTAAGAGTTCTTCTGCCTTATTAAGCCGGTATTTAGGGTTTAATCACATCCTTATTCAATGTAAGACATGTATGATATATATATATATATATATATATATATATATATATATATCTGCAATAATGTGTGCTATGTATGTATATTGTGTAGCCTTTTTCTGTGTTTGTCTTGTGTGCTTAATTTCCTGCTTTTTCTATGTAGTCTTAGACGGATTAGACTTTGTTTTTCTATTTGGCTGTTATTCCAAACTGTCATGGGATCCTGAAACAGCTCCTAGGGGCATAGTGCAAGAATTGTGTGAATGTGTATGCCAGCATTAACTGTCCGTGTGCCAGGTGTAGTTCCCTTTCAATCTACCTTGATTATGTGCCAACCAAAATGGAGAATTTTTTTTTTTTTTCTTCTCATCTTTACTTCCTAATTCTTCCTCTTCTACCTCCCCTAATTTTGCAATGCAATCAAATACTAAACTTGCATTATGTTCCTGGTAGCCCAACTATTAGTAAACATGTTTCCTTGCTCTTTCTGCGTTCAGTTTTATTATAGGGTCGACTCAATAAAGAGAAAATTGCCGGGAACTGAGATGATCATTTTAAACTTTAGACCAAAATAGCCAAGATGGAAAAATTCACCTGAATGGGAGAACTCCGCTATTTTGGTCTAAAGTTTGAAATGCCTATCTCCGTTCCCTGCATTTCTTTCTTTATTGAATGGACCCTTATCTATTTTGCTTTTTTTGAAAATGACATGCAGATCCTTTCAGCAGTCACAACTACTAGCTGGTACTAATTTTGTATTGTTATACTTTCACTCACAAGGCCATTTCCCCTCTGACTCATTGTGTAGCTATGTTTGCTGCAATTCTTCTGGCTGTTGGAACTTGAAATAAGGAAAGGAAACTACAGTCCAGTAACAGTAGGCAAATAAGAAGCCAGCTTATTCAACTTATACATTTAGGCACAGAGAAACTTTCCTATCTAATGTCTTAATGACATACCGAATGCAACTTTACAGTTCATCCACTCAGCAGTGCTAAAATATAAATTGATACCAGTAATTTGTGATATTAAAAGGCATCTTAAACATGAATTGCTTGGTTTTTATTGTCTTTTTGCAGCTGAAATTTGGCGGCGTTAAATAGCCCTTTCCCGCAAAATGATGTGTGTGTGTGTGTGTGTGTGTATATGCATCCCAAATGCAATGGTCCTTGTGGATTCGTATAGATGCATCCTATCTATCCGAGCAACGAGTGCATTCGTTCCCAAAATAGGAGTTGAGGCAGTCACCCGGGACCCTGCTTGGAGCTCTTTCGGGGCATGTAATTGCTGTGATAAACAATCACAAAGATCATATGCTGTGTGTGACAAAGACGATTGGCACTTGAACATATAAAAGACGTGAAGAAGTTAAGGTGCTGGTCCATGTAGCATGAGTCCATATAAGTGCTGCATCATGAAAACGGAGGCTAAAGGAACAGATATTTTTTTAAAAATTTTTTATAATGCTCCACCGTCCCATAAAAAGTGATTAATAAGGTATAGACAAATCCAGGTCTGTTGGCATGTGTAGGAAGGGGGTCAAAGGTTAAAAAAAAAACACACATTTATTTACTTTTTAAAAGAATGGTATAGGCAGTGAAAAGGTTTAGATTTTGTTTAACCCTTACACTTCTGGGCTATTGGCTTTTCCCTGCTTGTTTTGTTTGCCAAAATAATAGCTAGTTTATGCTATTTAGACTAAGATGCCTAACTAGGGGAACATAGCAGACCAATGCTGGTTTGCAGCAGTGTCGGTAAGAATGCGGATCTCTCCTGCACTCCTTACACAATATTGCCACCATGAATGACCGCAGTCTCCTGCTCTGTTCTGTACATTACTGTGGTTAGGAGTGAATTATTGGTGTAGTCATTATTTCCCAATATCTAGTTGTTCTGTTTTATGTGTTATACACATCATTTGCTGTATTCAATGACCAGAGTTATTTTATCTCAGATCAGTGGATACCATAGAATGTTATAGAAAATGTTTATCTGAAAACCAATGATACATGAAGGCTCACATCCTACAATAGAGTCTAATATCCCCAACAACACTTTATGCATTCATTCTTGATGGTGGTATGTATTTGTTTTCCAGGGGAAGGGCATTTGCCCCAAAGTACAGAAACCGTAGCCAGAATGGCTGACAAGAGACAAGCAAGTGAGTGTGATAACACGACCTACAGTAAGCTGTCACGTGTGCAGGTGGAGCCAGAGAGACGTTCAATAGGGTACCCTGTGGAGGCCTCCCGCGAAGAGATGCTGTCCTACAAATCTTTCATGACTTACGCTGAGCCTGGTCTTGAGCGGCACAATGCGCCTGCTCCTTGGAGTGCAGCCACAGCCTATTTGCAATATGCAGGCAATGCTCTCGGTCAGCAATTGGGAACTGAAGAAGCCTCTGTGAGGTGTCACAGACAAGATGCAGAAAGGTTAAGAAACCACTCTCAGTTCCATGAAATCTCAGGCAACCATCTGCAGGTCCAGCAACATCACCAAGTACTAAGTTATCCCTTGCCTTCCCCCCATGGATGCCCTCGACTTGCAGTGCCACGACCTGTGTATAGGACTCCTGCTGCATTTGTGGATACAGGGTATGGTGCCCAAGGTTTTTCACCTCTGGGTATCCAAATGAGAGCACCACCATTACTTCATGCTCATGCTATTGAATGGAATGCAACACAACTTGCTTATTCGTCTCCTCCTATATATCCATCTGGTGCCAACAAACTTTGTACTACTCATATAGGTACACCTGAACGTGTGAGGAGCCCCTTCTCTCTAACACAGGGGATTCAGGAACTGAGCTCAGCACACAGACAGAGGGAGAATGCCAGCATGCCTTTTACACTACCATCTTCTCAAGAAGATCACTTCATAGATCACTATGCCTCCTTTGCTCAGCCTAATGCTTCGCAACTTTATCCCCAAGGTGATGTTTCTGTAGGAAGGCAAAAGAACTCTGCTTTCAACCCTCTTATTTACACTCCCAACAATTACATATCCAGTGCTTTCCATGGCAGTATGTCAAATTACAGTCCTGCAGGTGTTGGTTATCCCCACAGATCTTCTTCATACCACTGCAGTAATGACACAACATTTTCACCTTACTTTGCAAGGGGACCAGTTGCCCACACAACTGGGGAAATCACAGTGAACAGACCCCATATAAACAGAGACCTGAGTATTGGTACGACTCACACAAGTAAGAATCTGAAGTTGACTGAGAGCAGTACCAACAGAGAGGTGCAGGTGGCCACAACCCAGGTCAATAGAGATGTTAAACATTCTTCCACCCATGCAGAGCGGAATCTGCAGTTGGATCCAGTTCATGTAGACAGAGATTTACATGTGAGATCAACCCAGGTACAAAGAAATAATTGGATGACCCCTCCTAAAGAGGGTATTGGGAGATCCCGTGGCTCAACTCAATCCAGTATAGAGCAACAGGTGACTGAAACTAATACAGATTCTCTAAGGCAGAAAATTGTGCAGAGTTCACACCTTTCTCCTATGTTAAATCATGGTCATTTGGATAATTCTACTCCTGTTAAGTCTTCATCATCCTCACAACTCCATAGCAGCTTCAATTCTCATACTACTCGTGATATGAAGAATGCCAGTGTTTGTCAAAAAAATGATAATGTCTGTGTTCAGAAATCTGTCTTGAATGAAGAAAGCCCAAGGCATACCACTTCACCTCCTGCAATTTCTTCTGTGGAATCCCAACAATATGGTACAAGGGATAAACAATTAAGATCCCAAAATCTAGAAAGTGTACCATTAAATCCAAAAATTCACTCCCATTTAATACCTTCAGTAGCTGAGACAAATCTTAGTCGTCCCCCTTCCCCTCCTATGCCAGTCATTAATGATGTCTTTAGTCTTGCGCCATACCAGGATTATTTGGATGGCACAGCAACCCATCCTTTTTCTTTATCAATAGAGAATGGCATGAAGAATACATTATTGTCCTCTCCTTTTTTACAAGCAACTTTGCCAGAAAGTACAAAGGGACTTGAGAAGAAATCATATGAACCCCCTAAGATGGAGAGCACTCCTGTGGAGAAACTACTTACCCCCAGCAAACCCACAAATGATATGCAGGAAAATGATCTCAAATCAGTTTCTTTCCAAAATGCACAAGTAGAAGAGATGGTGCTTGATCTCAGATTAAAAAAATCACCACAATTATTTACATCACCTAAAAACAAAGAAAAAGCCCAAGCTCCTACTGCAACAAGAAGCCCATTACAATGTTCTAAAGGCAAGCCTTCACAGCTTACCATAGATCACCCATCAAATACACCCACTCATTCAAATGCACCCAGTTGTTCACAGGCCACTACAACCACCTTTTCAAAGACTAGTGCTCAAACAGCAGCAAATTACTTGTTGCATACTACCCTTGCCTGTCCTAGTCCAACTTCCATACAAACGTCGACTAGTCACCCTTCAAAGACCACAATGCAGTGCTCTCCTCAATATTCCAGTTCCTGCTTCCCACCATCTTTCTTTGCGTCTCCTACAAAATGCATAACTCAAAGCCTGATCCCTCCTCACACATCTACTGGATACAGTATTCAACTGTGTCCTCTTGTCCCCCTTAAAAGTCTTTCTTACTGCTCCACTCACTTGCAGCCAAAATACACAGAATCTAGAAGAATAAGACACCCAAGTGATTCTTCACATTTCATGTCCTCTGTCACAGAACCTGATAATGATATAAATGGCTTCCACAGTTCCAAGTCCTTTATGTTTAAAAAGTACAAAATTATGAAACGTTCCTGCCCAGGGGGAGAATCTCCGGGAACTGAAAGCAGATCTGCCTCTGATGCATTGACCAGCCAATGTCTGTTGCCCTCTGAATCAATGCAGTCTTTCCCCCCTAGTGCACCTGAATCATCTCCGACACTTGGGGAAGCCAATGTGTCTTTAGCCAGTGGAGAGGAGTCTGTCAGTGGCTCTGGACGGCACTTCAATGAGTTACACCATTCAGTGCTTCTAGCTATCTCAAATTCAATTATATCTTCTCCTCCTGCTCATCTTCAAGACTGGCTGTCAAAATCCAAGGAGGTAGAAAGACCCAAATCCCCAGTGAAGGGCAAGATGAGTTCTAGAACTGTTGAACCGTCTCCAGACCGTGAGATATGGTTGGCCTTTGATGGAGTCCGTATGCTTGTACATAACCTGCTGTCTCAGTTGGAAACATTCATGTTTACACGGAAATGCCCATTTCCTCATGTTATCCGTGCAGGAGCCATCTTCATCCCCATCCATTTGGTCAAAGAGGTTTTGTTCTCTGAGTTGCTGGGCGCATCTGTAGATCGGGTGTTGCAGAGGCATAAAGTAGAACTTCGTCCAACTACCCTCTCGGAAGAGAAGCTCTTGAGGGAAACCGAGCTGAAAGGCTGCCCTTCACGCATGTTAAAACTACTTGCACTAAAACAACTCCCTGATGTGTATCCAGACTTACTACATCTTTACTGGGGATACTGCATCCAGAAGCAGCTTGGTAAGTAGATTTCTTTAGTACACTATCACACCCTAATGCTCCAGTGCTTGCTTTTCATAGTGCACAAGACTGGTCCAAAGGGATGCTGAAGATACTAAATTAGTTGGCCACTGCATGTAGTTTGTGTGTATGTTTGTGTATATATCCTTTTCATAATGCTATGTCATTATGAGTGCAAAAGATGTATTCCTCTGCATTACTTGCTTTTGCGCACATTTCCTTTCCTGTACTTGTACCCCAAATGCTTTCTTCCTTTTAATATTCTCTGCTCTTTAGTGACTAAGGTGTCAGCTATTACTGTGCTGCTTGGTCTAAAACAATATTTTAGTGTGCTGTGGGATGCAATGTCTGCACAATCACATGTCCTGGTGACACCATCTACCTATATTTTACTATTACAAAATCTAATCATGTATGTCCGATGAGAATTTATTTGGGAATAACCCAAGTAAATTTAGTTCCCACCATTATAATGTTTTAACCCATATTGTAATTAAATGCGCTTATATGTGGTGTCTGTGAAAATAAAATATATATAAAAACAAATAAATCCAGTGTAATGAGTGACAAATAGGGGAATATAAGGGGTAACATCTAAATAACCGAGCAGGACCGATCCTTCCAACCAATCAAACCTAAAGCTTTATATGTGCCGATACTAGTAGTAGTATTGTAAAAAAAAAAAAAAAAAAAAATTTGAATCCTTTTAATAACCATAAAATATGCTAACAGAAAGCATGCATAACAACATAGGTTAAAAAAATTAATGAGAATTTAATAAGTTAGGTTTTAAATCTTCTTTTTTTTTTTCCACCAGAAAATTTAAACATTATGAAAAACAAAAATCTGTCCTCTACATGTTCTTATTTCATTAATTTTTTGCAGATCCTTAGCAGACCCTGTGCATCAAAAATGTCTTCTCTGTATTGAATCTGGACAAATTAACAGAGATAGTGTTTATTTAGATAAATAATTTATATCCAAACGTTTTTCTGGAAATCTTGTATATTAAAATTAATATCTCCGGTTACCACCACTGGGGGCTGTGTACTAACCACACACCACTAAATTGTGAAGCTTGTGTGTCACACCACCAGGACCATGTGCCACATACGTGAGGCACACTGGATCACTAGGTGTAAAAACCTGAATGTGTGAGATCTGTGAGACTTTCCAGTAAATTCCTAATATTCCAAAAACACAATTTGGTGCAGGCGAATCACTTGATCACTGAAATTGTGAGACGCATCACATTATTTTTACTGCAAACTTTGAAGTAATTTTATATGATTGTACAGACATCTGTGAGATTCTCTTCTATCATAAAATATTTTGTGGGATTAGATCTTTGGGGATCTTCCTGTTTCTTTCCTGTGCCCCATGGGCTCACATCCCTATACTTTATTTCTTCCAGGTTCCAGCACACAGTCTGAGCTGCATACACACAAGTACGTATGTGTTCCTTTCAAACCACACAACACAAAGCTGTGCAGGTGTGCGTGTAGATGTGCGTACCTGTGTGTATGTACCTGTGTGTGTGTCTTTCTCTCTCTTCTTGAATGATTGGCTAAGAATAGGGTTGCCACCTTTTCTTCAAAAAAAATACCGGCCTTGGTACCATCTCCATAGACTTAACATTGGCCTGATGCCAATTTTTTACCGGCCTGCCGGTAAAATACCGGCCAGGTGGCAACCCTAGCTAAGAATATTGGCAAAGCCAAGTTATGGCATACCAAAGGTAAATAATTGTGGTAATGTTTGTTACAGTTCATTGTTACCGTCTAGCGGTCACGTGTCATGCAAGATATGATACTGTATGAGATCTGAGACTATATTGAAAATGATTACACCTAATCCATAACACAATATTTATACCGGCCAATTGCTTCTTTCTAGGCTTCTATTGTTTGTATTTTTGTGGGCTGGTGGTTTTCCTTTTTTTGGTGTCTCACTTCTCTGGAACACCAAGGACATAAAAAATTACTTACACGTGCAAAAAAGCAATTTTACGTACGTGTGAATTGGATATATGTGGGTGGCTTATATATCTTTGGTTCCTGGACCAACATTTATGACAGATGGGGACACAGCAGGAGCAAAACATATCAAAATGGTATAAAAAAAGGAATTGGAGATTTGACTGCTATTCTATGCACTGCTGTAACATGAACACTCACTAAAAAGGAGTGGATGAATAGTCTTCAAGTACAGCACACACTGCAATTTTAATGAACTATGTTTGGGGTTTGTGGAATGTAGAGTGTACAAAGGAGCTTTGTTGCTGTCTAAGCAAGGCAATAGTATATTTTTGTATTATTTATGTCGCTGGGCTCAGATCTGAATTTACCTTGCTCTCTCATAAGAACCCTTTTGCTTATTTATCTCAGCCAGAATTGTTGCTTCAGCTGTCATTTTTCATATGTACTGTATAGTATTGTTAGTGACACTTCTTTTCCATCTCTACTTTTGCAGTCTCTCTCTTTCAAACTTTATTTTTTTTGTTAATTTTTTTTTTTTTTGCCTGAGAAAATATTTGTTTAAAAGTCCTCCATTATTATTATTATTATTATTATTATTATTATTATTATTTTTTATCCTTTCTCACTTTCTTCCAGTCTGACACTGTTTACTTTCTTCTACAGGTAGTGGCCCCTTGGTAAGTCTGAGGGAGGAGGAGTGTCACACAAAGGGAGCCTTAAAATCTTTTTCATCAGATGGAGATCATGCTAAGGTTAAGATTCCATCATCAAAGAAAGGGGAAACGTCCCTGGTCCTGAAGCTCCATCGCGTTTCGCAAGGGTCTGGAAATCATGTGTATAGCGCTCAAAAACTAAGGTCTCCACAGGATGGAGGTTCAGATGTCAAGCAAAAGGGAGACTCATGTCGTAAGAAAGGGGGTGTCAAGCAGCGTGCAAGATGCCCCTACAGAAAGAGGCGGAGGGGTCTTCGTAGAGGACTGACTAAAAAAAAATTCCCAGACTTAGTAGGAAGGAGGATCCTTCATTTGTTTGATGATGGTAAAAAGGATACTTGGTTCAGAGGCAAGGTCCTGCGTATCCACAGACAATCAAATAACCCCCGGGACACTCAGTATGAGGTATGGTATGATGATGAACCTGGGACCCGTTACTACTTGGAACTGCAGCAGGATTATGAAAAAGGCTGGCTTCGTCTGGAAAGACCAACTGCTAAAGAAAACAAAGTGTCCAATCGGTGATCAGTCACGCAGGCGGGGATCACTCTGATTATTCTGGATTGTGCATTTTCTGCTTTTAAAAAAGGAAGTTTTAATTTGTGGAGTCAAGTGTAATTTTACAGAAAACCTGTGTATCTTAATGAGAGGATTGTAATTTTCCTTACAGTCCCTCAACGGTTACCAATATACAGTTTTATTTAATTAAATAAATGTCCTTTTTTTACCTGTATCTGATTAGTGTCAGATGAAAAGAATTTTGTAATGTTAAGGCATTTATTTGTGTTGGTTTTTATAGCGCAAGGACACCACGTTTCCTGAAAAGTCCTATATTTGGTTTACATTTTAGTCTATTCCAAGCCATGCAATGGATAGCTGTGAATATGGGTCCTCTAATGGACAGGGTCACTGATTAGTTTATGTGTAACTGTGCATAGGAAGTATAGAATCTCAAGTCTATGGTAAAAATGTTTGTTCAGGAAATTATTCAGTTTCAACAGAAGTGTATGTAGTTTCAAAACAGATCTACAACACATTTACTACACTATTGATTAACACTTTCTAATAGAACTTCTAGCAGGCACAAAGTCCTAATCACCAACCAAACAAATTGTTTAGAACTAGGGAACGGTACATCTACAGAGTTACATATATAATGCTTAAAGAAACTTGGGGACCAACAGTTGCCTTTTTAATAGTCATGGCTCATAGGTTTTATCAAGACTTTCACTAAGTTGTTCATCCACAAGACGATGGTTCCGGCCCATTAATTATATTACCTCAAGTATTCCCTAAAAAGAACCTGGGCGTAATTTGGACAACGTTGACACCTAAATTTGGTGATATCACACTGTGCTTGTGGTCATTTGTTAAATGCTATCCTGTGTAGTTCAGTTAAGTGTACGAAAGCTTTTTAGTGTAGCTAGACTCAAATGTTTGATTGGCTCTGCTGTATTTCTACCATGTTTGGATGCTTTTTATAAAGACTTGTCTCTTCAGTGTTTTTCTGCAGTTCCACAATCTGTGAATTCACTGCGTGGTTCTGTTGAGTTAAGGTCCAGTGCATTCAGGCTGCCTTGAGTTAAGTTAGTAGCCCAAATTTTGAGTTTGCTATAATTCCCTTTTTGATGTAATGCTATTCAAATTGTTGGAAAATGGAAAATATAATTTATGGCCACAGGTTCCTGAGTTTATAAAAGAAATGGCAGTTTCTGACCTTTCCTATAATATATACAAGTTGAACTGCTCTTTCCTTGCAATCAAGCTAGAACCATATATGTTATACAGAAGGCAGTGTAAAGGTAACCTGCACACACTTTATTCATTTTTGCAAGTACAAAGCTCAAACCAGTTTGAGATCACCACGTAAAAGGCTTTATACAGGCTCATAAGTATATTGTGTCTTCTTAACGAGTCCTAATTAGATCTAATTTGTTAGCCTTGGGGCAGTGTACTCTGAATTGGAGAGAGGCAAATAGGGTATTTTTTTTAAACACTAAGTCGCTCCAAATATCTGACAAATTATTTTCCTAAATGTTTGATTTAAAACATTTGGTGAAAATTCTTATATAACAAAAAATAAGATACCTTCTAAAAAAATTTGATATCAAAAACAAATGTACTGCCTTCAACCACCAATGCCTTAAAGATTTACAATTAACTATTGTTGTATTTTAATGCTGCCCTTTTCATTCCAAATAACTTTGCTTTACCGAAGATGCCCTAATCCCAAATTATGCAGACATGCATATTGGGTTCCTTTTACCTTAAGGTCCACCATATCTGTGTATAGCTTAAAAACGCTAATAACATACATTTTATTTTAATAGAATGTGATATAGACTACTTAATGCCCTGCTGCAGAAAAAGCCACAAAAGCTTAAGAGAGACTTTTGTTTTTATCATTATTTAAATTGCCTCCATGTCCTGCAATGTTTTATAAATAAATAATCATAATTGTTACCCATATAATGTTAAGTAATGGGGAGTATTTATAAAAATCGGTAGAGTACTGTGAATAGCAATTTGTGCTTGTATGGGCAAAGCCCACAGATTTTGTTACCTGGGTTTGTAAAAAGTTTATATAAATTTTAAAACAATGTCACAGTTGTTTAATATGTTTTTGTACACAAGTTAAGGAGTTTTTATATTCAATAAAAAATGAAAACAGTAGTGTCTTTTTTTTTTTTTGTATTTGTTTTATCTTTTTATTTTTAGTTTGTTTTTGTTTTCTTATCTCATGCTACCAAACTGTGGTTATGTTGTCAAAGTGGATCATGGCAAAGAATCTGGTTTGATTTGAACAGCAATCATTTTTAATTCTACTCGCAATCAATTAATTTGATCTAGGAGTTAGTTTATATGATATCCTACATGCCAATAAATGTGTAGCTGTAGGAAGGAAAAATAAGTGTCCCCCCACCCACCCCATTTTAAAGTAAGTAAATCAATGGTTAGAACTCTTGAATGTGTGCTAAATGACCTTAGTCTTGATTTTAAAATTTTTCAATCAGACAATTTGCCACTGGTATATAGAATGGAGCATCTAAACATTTTGTAGAAGTATACATTTAGAAACATTTGTGGGGGAAAAAGAGTTCTGAAGAGCTCAGTGAATTCAAGCGTATTGTGATAGGATGCATTTACAGTAAGTAATTCCTTGAAATTTCATCCCTGCTAGATATGGGATTATTGGAAAGTGGAACAGCAGCAACTCTACCGCGAAGTGGAAGACCACGTATAGTCACAGAGCGGGGTCGGTCCCAAAGTGCTGATGCGCATTGGTACTTAAGTTGCCAATGCTCTGTTACTTCCATAGCTGAAGGTCTCCAAACTCCATAGCTGAAGGTCTCCAAAGTTCTGAAGAGCTCAGTGAATTCAAGCGTATTGTGATAGGATGCATTTGCAGTAAGTAATTTCTTGAAATTTCATCCCTGCTAGATATGGGATTATTGGAAAGTGGAACAGCAGCAACTCTACCGCGAAGTGGAAGACCACGTATAGTCACAGAGCGGGGTCGGTCCCAAAGTGCTGAGGCGCATTGGTACTTAATTTGCCAATGCTCTGTTACTTCCATAGCTGAAGGTCTCCAAACTTCCTCTGGCATTAATATCAACAAAACTGTACGACTGTAATCGGTTTCCATGGCCAAGCAACTGCATGCAAGCCTCACATCACCAAGTACAATGTCAAGCATTGGATCCAGTGGTGTAACGCTCTCTGTGAAGTCTTCACTCTTTGGCAGTCTGATGGGCGATCCTGGGTTTTACGGATGCCAGGAGAAAAATACCTGCCAGTGAAGGGAAATCTTAATGTTTCAGCATACTAAGACATTTTTGGAAAGTGTTATGCTTCCACCTTTTGAGGGTACAGTTTGGAGAAGGCCCTTCTCCTTGCCATCACAGTAGCACAAAGAGAGAGCTCCTCCTTCCTTAGATAGGGCAGGAACAAAAAAAAGTCAAGACTTCAAAAAATAGTCCCCACCTCCCACAGGAAGACAGGTCTATCAATCTCTTCTATTTTCCCCACCCTCTAACTTTGGTATATCTCTCTTGGTGTACTACTGTGATGGCAAGGACATCTTAAATGATTACCTGTGAATTTCTTGTACATTATGGTAGCACACTTTTATTTCACACCTTCCCCCCAATATTATTTCTTTGTACTTGTATTTATTTTGTACTAGAGGTTTTCATTGCTATAATACTGACTACCTACAGAAGGTGGTGACTTTTTTTTTTTGGTTCTTGCCATATCTCAGGAAGGAGGGTCTCTCTCACAGTAATTTACAAGGAAAATACATTCACAGGTAAAAAATAAAAATTTGTATTCCAGCATGACTGTGCAGTGCACAAAGCAAGATCCATAAAGAAATGGTTGGATGAGTTTGGTGTGGAAAATGGCCCGCACAGAGCCCTGACTTCAACCCCACTGCTCACCTTTGGGTTAAACTGGAACGAAGATTGTAAGCCAGGCTTTCTCGTCCATCATCAGTGCCTGACCTTACAAATGCTCTCCTGGATGAATAAGCAGAAATTCCCATAGGAACACTCCAAAATCTTATGGAAAGCCTTCCCAGAAGAGTGGAAGTTAATACAGCTGCAAAGGGGGACCAACTACATATTAATGTCTATGTATTTAGAATGTAATGGTCAGGTGTCCCAATACCTTTGTCCAGGTAGTGCCCTCCCATATCTGATGACATCACAAGTACAGCACACAGCAGAAAACTTACTTTGAGTAAGTAGTGCAGGGGAGATGGCACTGGCCAGTAGTTTGGGGAGAAATGTCATAAACAAGCTGTTTGTTTCTATGACTAGCTGGGGACAGAGATGTTTGAGGTCAAATCTGGCACTGACAGGGCCTTAGAGTGGTACTGCCTGTAAGTAGAAACTATATGTAATGTGGGTGCATGTAGCCCTGCATTGCATACATACTGCCTGCAGTGCTATTCTCCTCCTTGCTGTATGCAGAGACTGCAATCAAAATGAACAGGGACAAGTTGATACCCCATTAGTGTAAGGGATAAACAAAATCTAGGCCTCTTCACTGCCTATGCCCTTCATTTAAAAGTAAATGCATTTGCTTTTTAAACAATTGTCAGTATAGTCACGTGACATATCTGACAATGCTGGCATTCATGCCATTAACTTGCAATGAACTCTGCACCTATGGAAAAAAGGTGTATAGGCTGGGAGCTGGGAACTCTGTGTTCAAGTGTGTGATATACATTCACTGATGTATGACATAAGGTGCCACTGATATCATGCTTGTGATTAAGTCTGATCCCATAGATTCATCAAAGCAATCCCTCTCATTAACCATCATTGTGAAAGCACTGTATATAGAGCTTTGCTGTTTCAAGTGCACTAGCATTGGATGACAGGTGGGAGGGGTTATGGGCGTTATCCTTGCAGTGATGTCACAGACAGAAACCTACGGAACTTTCTACAACTTTTTATTATCTATTTGATTAGCTTCCCTTTACACAATGCAACACTTATATGGAGTATTGCTATGTGGAACATAACTTTTACTTGAATGAGATTAGAAAACAATTTCAATTTAACAGTGATTTACTATGCTGCATTATTCTCAAATTACTCTACACATAAGTGTAGGTGTATTTTATTTAAATGCTTTAAATATTTACTGTAACCTCTCTACTGGTGTTACTTGTGTAAATACATACTTTGTGGTTTTATGTCAAATGTAACATTGTATAAGACATTCTGCCCAGGTCATATATGGAAACAATATAAATCCCATTATATTTATCTTGGTAAAACACTTTGTAAATGAATGTACATTCACAAGCCCTCAATCATCTCTATTAAAGAATTTGATCCTCTGCAATAGACCAAACGCTGTAAACGGGTATTATCCCCTCTTATCAAAGAATTGGATACTGAGCAGAAGTTTGGAAGGGGTTGAAGAAAGTAGGTTTTATTAATAGTCACGAAAAAGAAAACAGGTATAAAAGTCCAAATTTTATTAAAAACTCAATCATAATTTAGTTATACATATAAAGACTTGGTGAGACATAAGTGCAATTAATAAATCAAAATTTAAAGTCAGGGTTTATGTGCTAGACTTGGTGCTGGAGGAAATCATAAAACACACTTAATAGTAATTTCTCATACTTGTTATGGGGAAGTCCCCTTTAAATAGCCATTAAATCAAGTAACCAGTAGTAATGAAATAATTACACAAATAGGTGTTCATTAAAACAGAGCTCAGGAGAACAGTATCATCTGCATTATTTGAGTTAGAATCCCTGAGGGTTTTATAGTAGGTGCACTGTCACTTTAAGATTTTATTGCTGGTTCTCCCATGTAATAGTTTAGAACAAGCACTTAATATATATAGTACGTACAAAAATAGAATACACTGCGCCTTTTATGTGAGAAGAGTAGCAGCACCGAAACACAACCAGTGCTTCACTCCTGGTAAAAAATTACAAACAATACACACAATGTGAACAGTGCGCTTCCCAAAAACACTAAACACTCGTATTTACCCTATACGTGGAGGCAATCCTCTCCGTGGTATGCAAAGGGAAAAAGAATAAAAACTCTTATAGTGTAGTATATTCATAAAACATAAAGTGATATAGGTGCGTAGACGTAGACACACTCACATTTTACTGAGCAGTATCCTGCTCAGTCTGTAGGGTATTCGGGAGCCCCTCGTGGGGTCCTGGATAAAATAGGATTCCGAAGTAGCTCCAAATTCAGGTAGATATGGTGGAACAGGGGAGGAAGGAGATGTATTCTCAGTAAAAAAACACTTTTAATGATACACAAATAAATATAAAATCTTACATAAAAACAGGCAGCATCCAGCTTATAAAGTGCAGAGAGTCCCAGTTTTTAAGGTGCAAAGTGTTCATGTAAGTGCTCCTTCTCCATACACAACGCGTTTCTCCTTTTAAAAAAGGCTTTTTCACTTAATATATATAGCTTTAGCCAGAAATCTATACTAGTGATTATAGTTAATGCACACTTCCGCCCTTGTTAGATTTCCCCTGTATTTTTTCAGACAGCTGAAGGACAAATATTCTCCTCTCTGTGGTATAGACACATTGGCACCATATGCCATCTCCCCATACCTATCTTTGAACCCTCCAGCCTTGCCGGTGTTCCCCTCTTCATTCTGGTCACTTGCAGCACATTGCAGCCTCTACATGCGCATTACACCAGCTGTACAGAGCGCACATAGTTATGTGCTGGAGGTGAACAACTTCCATGCAAGTGTAGATCGTTCTGAAATCCTGCCCTTATGCATCTTTAAAGGAAACATGCTTAGAATTTCAATTTCTCACCTTCCAGTCTTCTTACAAACCTTGAAATACACAAGAGTCAGCCGCAGAAAAAAGGATCCACATTGTATGGTACAATGATAATTTAATAATCCTTAGAATTTATGTCGGATAAAGGACAAACCAAAATATACCCATGTGGTCCAAAAGTCTCACACGTTTTGCACCTCCAGTTGGCACTTACTAAACCTTGCCTTAATAGAGCCTGAGGTATGCTTGGGATAGAAAAGATTATTTGCATCTAGGGCATTGATTAAAATATTATCAGCAAGTCTGTATAGTAGAGGGACTATCAAGTCACAGCCAACTTTTTATTTGGGTGCTTGGACACACATTCAAATTAAACATCTGGAGGGCAAAGGAAAGGCGTGACGCGTTTTGAACTAAAATGTTGTACTTAGAAAAAACCTTTCACTGGCACTATATTGTGGCTTTGTTCAGACAATATTACTTGGATCTTGTCAGACAATGTTGTTCTAAAAGTTATCTTATGTTTAGTCTTTCAAGGACAGTGTAGAAACTTGTTTGTAGTTTGCCAATTAATTAAAATTCTATTGTGATCACTGCCTATCAAGATTTTTTAAAACGTATCTCTACTGTCTTGAAGACAAGGACATGTACTTAAAATTTAGACAAATTTCTTAAAATTTTGTCCATGCTGATTATATTTATTTTAGACAAATGTTTGATGATTTTTAAAAACAGATTTATTTAATCTGGTAATAGGAACATTGTGACAGCTTAACTGGTCAACACCATTTTGGACTGTTAACCTATGTTTTTTTTATTTATTGGTATAACTACCAATGTAATTATATAGTACTGTTTAATTTATGAATCTTCATTTGCTTTCCAGCCTCAAGAGACTAATTACATAGGTTATGAAATGCATCAAGGGGTAAAGATCTTGCCTCTGTGTACCAGATGCTAGGATGGATCAGCAGACTGCACTGAAATTATAAGTGAATAAATTAAATAATAAATGCATGCACCAGAAGCTCTGTTAACTATGGAGAATATTTTGGTATACCCTTAGTTGGTTTAGTTGTTAGGCTGCAGTGTAATGAATCTTGGCCAGGATAAAGGCATGGTTGTCTCTGTTTGAGCTCCATACTCCATCCATTCTCCTTGGGTGACTCCTCTCTGACTTCAAGACCAAACATATTACAGGGACCACTGCTCACAGGATTCAGGAGGGCTATGAACCTTTTTTCCTGCCAATGCCTCTATCGCAATAGGTGCACAAGCCTGACAAATTGTATGTCCCCCAACTGTCCCACTTTAAGCAATCCTGCAGTCCTGATTTTTATTCTCTGGTCTGCTTGAGTAACAGTACTCCCAGGGCCGGCGCTACCGTAAGGCAGCACAGGCGGCTGCCTTAGGGCGCCAAAGGGGGGGGGGGCGGGAAAATCGCCAGGTTTTACTTACCTGATCGTTGTGCGCTTCCCTCCAGCCGCGCGGATCAATAAAGTTTGTTAAAACTTTTTTTTTTAAACAAACTTTATTGATCCGCGCAGCTGGAGAGGAACGCACAACGCTTCCCTCACAGCCGCGGACCTGCACCGGGAGACAGCAGAAAGAAGGTAACTACTGGGGAAGGGGTGGGAGGAGGGTGGCTATATCCTGGCATATGGAGGGGCAATATCCTGGCATATTGGAGGGGCAAAATCCTGGCATATGGAGGGGCAAAATCCTGGCATTTGGAGGGGCAAAATCCTGGCATATTGAGGGGCATACTGGAGGGGCAAAATCCTGTCATATTGGTGGGGCAAAATGCTAGCATATTAAATGGCATATTGGAGGGGCAAAATCCTGGCACATTGGAGGGGCAAAATCCTGGCATATTGGAGGGGCAAAATCCTGGTATATTGGAGGGGAAAAATCCTGGCATCTGGAGGGACATATTTGAGGGGCAAAATCCTGGTGTATTGGGGGGCAAAATCCTGGCATATTGAGGGGCATACTGGAGGGGCAAAATCCTGGCATATTAAATGGCATATTGGAGGAGCACAATGCTAGCATATTAAATGGCATATTGAAAGGGCAAAATCCTGGCATATTAAATGGCATATTGGAGGGGCAAAATCCTGGCATATTAAATGGCATATTGCGGGGCAAAATTCTGGCATATTAAATGGCATATTGAGGGGAAAATACTGGCATATTAAATGGCATATTGAGGGACAAGATACTGGCATACTGAGGGGCAAAATATTGGCATATTAAATGGCATATTGAGGGGAAAATACTTGCATATTAAATGGCAAAAGAATGGCATATTGAAGGGCAAAATACGGGAATATTAAATGGCATATTGAGGGGCAAAATATTGGCATATAAATTGGCAAAATACTGGCATATTGAGTGGCTAAATACTGGCAAATTGAGTGGCAAAATAGTGTGTCTCAGGGTATGTGTGTATTGGTGTCACTGTGTGTGTGTGTGTGTGTAAGTGTCACTTTCTGTGTAAGGGTGTGTGTGTGTAAGTGTGTCACTATGTCTGTGTAAGGGTGTGTGTGTAAGTGTGTCACTGTGTCAGTGTAAGGGTGTGTGTAAGTGTGTCACTGTGTCTGTGTAAGGGTGTGTGTGTGTAAGTGTGTCACTGTGTCTGTGTAAGGGTGTGTGTGTGTGTGTGTAAGTGTGTCACTGTGTCTGTCTAAGGCTGTGTGTGACTGCAAGGGTGTCTTTGTGTTTAAGGGTTTCAATGTGTGACACATTTAGAGCATGCAAGTTGAATATTTAGATGTATTTATTTTCTACACTATACATTATACTTTTATATATATAAAATGTATGGAGGGTTGGTGGTGTGGGAGGCGTGGCAGGTCAGAGGAGGGGGGCACCAAAATGCACCTTCGCCTGTGTAGATGAAAATTCTTGCACCGGCCCTGAGTACTCCCACACATGCACAAATAGTCTGGCTCCCCATAACACCAGGATTTTCTATCCTAATCATCTTTTCAATGTGTCCCCTCTTCCATTACTAGCAGGGTTGGTGTAAGGATTTTGGCACCTTAGACATAACCTCATTTTGCTACTCCCTTGGCTCTGCCCCTTGTGGAGCCTGGAGAGGAGAGACAGACAGACATGGGAAGGGAGGGGAGAGAGAGAGAGAGAGAGAGAGAGAGAGACAGACATGGGAAGGGAGAGGAGAGAGAGAGAGAGAGATGGGAAAGAAGAGGATACAAAGACAGACATGGGAAGGGAGAGGAGAGAGACGGACATGGGAAGGGGGAGGAGGGAGACAGACAGACATGGTGGAGAAGAAAAGACAGACAGACATGTCCAGTGCCCCTCCCGAGATCAGACTCTGTGTCCGCCCCTGTGTCTTATAAGTAAGTTTACTGCCTTACTACAATGACTTTTAATTCAGTTTTTGCACATTATAAATCCCATTAAAGCCAGTCACACAGACCCTAGGACAGAGATGGCAAACATTTGGCACTGTGGAGGACTACACCTCCCACGATCTACAGAAAGCCTACCTTTGCACTACAGCATTTGTATACTGCATTTTCCCATTATCCTAGGCCGTTGATGGCTAACCTTTGGCATGCCACATGTGGTAAACTGCACTTCCCATGCATTCTGGCTGGCTGGTTCATGACAAATGTCACTTACCACAGCCAGACTGCAAAATGATAACCAATTCCAGCCTGATTGAAATGCTGTGGCAGGACCTTAAGAGAGCTGTGCATAAACAAATGCCAGCAAACCTCAATGAACTGAAACAACCTCAAGTTATTGCTACCAGAGGTGGTTCCGCAAGCTATCGAATCATAAGGTCTACTTACATTTTTCACACATGGCTTCTCCAGTTTGGCTTTATTTTTGTTAAATAAATCATGACATGTTTAATATGTTATGCACTGTTGTTCATCTGAGGGTGTATTTACCTAATTTTAAGACATAAGGACCAAATGATAGTTATCTCCTGATTTGTAAAATCATATTTTTCAGAGAGTGTACTTTCTTTCTTTCTTTCTTTTTCCCATGAATGTAATATATATATATGACATTCATGGCAATATATATATATATATACACACAGGGCCGATCCAGGGCGGGTGCCGTTCAACTTAAAAATATGGGGGCGCCTTGTCTGGGGCTGGCATGCAGAGCAGGCGCTGCTATCAATATAATTGACAGCAGCATGCACTCTCATGCCGGGCGCCTTGTTCCCACTCGTGATCCTGCTCCATAGTAACGGAGGAGGACATAAGTAACATACTAATCATGCTGCCAAACATGGAGGTGCAGCCAGTATATGATTGGTTCCGGTAACCGCATGTATGTATGCAGAGGGTATAGATGCCTGATTCCTGAAACATAGAATAAAGACCATTCCCATAACCGACCCCCAACTGAAACCCTCCAATAAACGGACACGAGACCTGTGATGGTAAAACAAGGCCACAGCAATTTTATTAAAACACATAACAGGCTGTATCAGCCGGCCACCATCCTTTTTAATATATATATCTATATAAAAGAACACAGCCTGACAAAATAACTAAGCCCTTGCCAGATAACAATTTAAACCTAAACATACATACATACATAGTGCAAATTTTAATCAAAGCAAAAACCAGGTGCTCGCCGCCCCTCCTCGTCCTTTGAGATGCCGTACCTGAACCTGATCCATCTCACCACAATGCTCACCACTAGCCGGCTCTCTTAGCTCAGTGGGCACGTCCACGAAAACAACTTCCATGTTGAAAGGTCAGGGGAGGACCGAGCACCATTCTCCTACTAATATCCCCAACTTAGCTTCCAAAAACCGCATCCCCTACTGGCAAGGACTGCCAACCTCCTCCTGCTGCGACAAAAAAGATTCAATACAATATATAACAAAATACAAATTAAAAGGGAGGGAGGGTGGGAAAATTGCTACCAAGTGCGTGTACTGACTAAAATGGCTGCTGGGGAGAGGGGTTCCAGGGCTTTTATTGACTCCCCCCAAAACCCCTCCCCCAGCAGCCGTCAGTCATCTCTGTCCTCTGTCCTCATACATGCCCGGTCCATACTATTGCATAATTACCAGGGTGCTCCTCCGTTGACTTCTGCTGACATCCTGCCAGCGCTTTTTTTTTGGGGGGGGGGGGGGGGAGAAAAAAGAAAATAAATCTGTCAGTGTATGGGTGTCTATGTGTGTGTAAGTATGTCTATGTGTGTGTAAGGGTGTCTATGTGTGGGTATGGGTGTCTATGTGTGGGTATGGGTGTCTATGTGTGTGTAAGGGTGCCTATGTGTGTGTAAAGGTGTGTGTGTGTGTAAAGGTGTGTGTGTGTGTAAGGGTGTCTGTGTGGGTATGGGTGTCCATGTGTGTGTGTGTAAGGGTGTCTATGTGTGTGTAAGGGTGTGTGTGTGTGTAAGGGTGTCTATGTGTGTGTGTAAAGGTGTCTATGTGTGTGTAAGGGTGTGTGTGTGTAAGGGTGTCTATGTGTGTAACGATGTCTATGTGTGTACGGGTGTCTGTGTGTGTAAGGGTGTGTGTGTGTAAGGGTGTCTATGTGTGTAAGGGTGTCTGTGTGTGTAAGGGTGTCTGTGTGTGTAAGGGTGTCTGCGTGTGTAAGGGTGTCTATGTGTGTAAGGGTGTCTATGTGTGTAAGGGTGTCTATGTGTGTAAGGGCGTGTGTGTGTAAGGGTGTCTATGTGTGTAATGGTGTGTATCTGTGTGTGTAATGGTGCGTGTAAGGGTGTCTATGTGTGAAAGGGCGTGTGTGTGTGTAAGGGTGTCTGTATGTAAAGGTGTTCGTGTGTGTGTTTGTAAGAGTGTCTCTGCGTTTGTGTGTGTAAGCGTGTCTGTGTGTGATGACACATTTATTTGTCAGAAAGTCATGTTAATGACAGATAAAAAAGAGCAAGGGATATTATGCGACTATTGATTAACCTTTTTCTCAAAATCTGGTAAATGGTCTATGCAACCTACACAAAATCTTGTATGCTCCGTAGCTGAAATCATGGGAATTTGCTCACATATAAGTGTCTGTGTGTGTAAGTGTGTCAGTGTGTGTAAGAGTCTGTTAAGTGTGTCTGTGTGTATAAGTGAGACACTGTGTGTATGTGTATATTACATTTATTAAAGATAGATAAATAGATACATTCATCTATCTATATATGTGTATTTGCAGTGACGTAACTACTGTGCCTCCCTCCCCCTTGCCAGCTCTCCTCTCCGCAGAGCGAGCCCTCACAGTGCATTTTCTTTTTACCACCATAGTGCCGGGTGTCACGTGACAACCCAGCGCTCAACGTGAAACCATAGTGGGACAGAGAGAACAGCTTAACATAAGCTGGCAGAGATCTGTGTGGGTTGTACAGAAAAACATTTGATTGCTACACCGACAAAATACCGGTATGCATAAGAATCTGCCCTGTTACAGGGGAGCTGCATTTTGATATTCCACTATTTATATGTGTGTACCCGTGAGTGACTGTATAGCCGTGAGTCAATGTCTGTGAGTGAATATGTGTCGGGGAGTGACTGTGTATATGTGAGTGTGTGTCGGGGAGTGACTGTGTATGTGAGTGTGTTTCTCGAAGTGACTGAGTATATGTGAGTGTGTGCAGTGCTGTATTTACCGCAAGGCATCCTAGGCCCTTTAAAAAAAAAAAAAAAAGACCTCGCTTGCAGGCAGAGACGGAGGTGAGAGGGGATCGGAAGATCCCCCCTCACCATCGCTCTGCCTGCCAGGCTGCACGGGGAGCCGAACAGGCAGCACAGAGAAACCTCCGTGCTCCCTGTTCGGCTCCCTGTGCAGTGTGCCGACACGGAAGTGCCGACAGTCACGTGACGGGCGCGCTGACGTCATACGCGCGCCCGGTCACGTGACCTGTCGGCACAATCGCCGGGTAGCCAAACAGGCAGCATGGAATGGACAAGGAAAGGTAAGTGCTGATGGGAGACTGTGTGTGTGTGTGTGTGTGTGTGTGTGACTGAGTGTGATGGGAGTCAGAGTGTGTGTGATGGGAGACAGTGTGTGTGACTGAGTGTGATGGGAGTCAGAGTTTGTGTTATGGGAGACAGTGTGTGTGACTGAGTGTGATGGGAGTCAGAGTGTGTGTTATGGGAGACAGTGTGTGTGACTGAGTGTGATGGGAGTCAGAGTGTGTGTGATGGGAGTAGGAGTGTGTGACTGAGTGTGATGGGAGTAGGCGTGTGTGACTGAGTGTGATGGGAGTAGGAGTGTGTGACTGAGTGTGATGGGAGTGTGTGTGTGATGGGAGTATGAGCTTGATGTGAGTCTGAATGATGGGGCATGTCTTAGGTGTGTAACGTGGGTGTGCAGCTTGGGTAGGGGGGTGCCCGCATTTTGTCTGCCTAGGGCAGCACAAAATCAGGATACACCACTGAGTGTGTGTCTGGGAGTGTCATTTATAAAAATTGCTTAACGGATTGTAGAATTTCACATTGACACAATGTAATATTTAGAAGATAAATTTACAACCTAATAAATCTAAATAAAGATATATAAAAGAGTATAAAAAAAAAGTGTCTGGAAGTGACTGGGTATATGTTAGTGTGTGCCTGGAAGTGACTGGGTAAATGTGAGTGTGTGTATCTCTGAGTCACTGTGTGTATGAGTGTGTGTATGTATCTGTGCATGGTGACTCTACCTCTTGCCTCCCCCACCCCTAAATATATTGCTGGAGAGTTGACACAAACTACAAAAATAAACAAGCCCAATCAAACACCGATTGAGCCCCCTATACCCAGGTATATGAATGTTATTATATTTAAACGTAGTATTTTTACTTTCCTTTAATGCCAAGGTGGTGTGTGCCTTCTCCATCCATTTAATTAATAGGTCATAATACTATTGAGCAAAGTTTCTTAGGGATTAACTAGTTAATTTGTTATGTGGAATGTACTAAATAAAACTGTTGCATATCTGAGAGAGCATGTGTTTAATCATGGTTATTCATATTGAATGTGATAATCAAATGTGAAAATAAATATAATATGAGATGATAGTATTGTTTTTATTTTCACACTTGATTAACCATTTTCTCCCACTGAATCTCTACTTCTCTTTTTTAAAAATAATTTATAATAACCGTTTGGTATTTTAATTTATATTTAATGAATGCATTTGTAAAGGGGAGGAGTTAGTAATATAGCCACTCCCCAACGTGGGGGCGCCAAAAAAAATCCTGCACCCAGTCGCTCTTGACCCTAGGATCGGCCCTGTATGCACACATAAACATTGATTCATAAACACATAAAATACATTTTATGTTATATAAATTATATACCATGTAGATTTCACATTTAATAATATATTTATAATATACATTGAGTAATTACTGGACATGAGCAGTTGCATAGAATTAACAAGGCTTTAAATATCACTTATTAAAAATGTGTTACTTTTTAAAAAAAAAAAGTGTTGTTGTTCCTGTCTTGTATAACATTATGTGTTTATTACTCGCTTAAAGTACAAGCTTAGACTAAGAGGTTAATCTAAATTTTTTAATACATTTCCCATCATTTTTTTATCCTTACAGTACTAAAGCAAAACTAATTTTCCAATACCGGTTAAAACACAATTAAACACAATATAATATTGCACTAGCAACCAAGGAATGTTGAAAATAAACTCATATAAAGTACTTATACTAAAGTAAAAACCTAAGCCATTTGTCAGGAGTAAATCTGCATGTAAAGGGTTGGTGCAAGACTTTTTGCTGCCCTAGGCGAACATATATTTTGCCGCCCCTTGCTGATGCTGCTCTCAGGCATTTACACGCACAGTAACACTTTCAGTGTCACAATCATATGCAAACACATTCACACACAGTCACACATGCAATGTAATCCTATCTTTGGCACCCGCTCTCTGTGCCATCCCTGTCTGTCTTGCTTTCCCTCTATGCCATTCCTGTCTGTCTAGCTCTCCCCATGCCATCCCTGCCTGTCTCGCTCTCCTCCATTTCATCTGTGTCTGTGTCTCTCTCTCCCCATGCCATCCGTCTCTGTCTCCCTCTCCCACATGCCATTTATCTTTATGTTTCCCCCTTTGTCTTTCTCCTCTCTCCATGTAACTTCCCCTCTTTTGTATCTCTCCCCATGTCAGTCTGTCTCTCTCCTCTCCCCCATGAATATCTCTGTCTCCTCTTCCCCATGTATCTCTCCTCTCCCCCCAAGTCTGTTGTCTCTCTCACTCCCCACAAGTCTGTTGTCTCTCTTACACCCCCCAAGTCTGTTGTCTCTCTCAGGGCCAGCCGTAAGTGTTCAGGTACCCTCTGCGGGCCAACCCCGTGACGCACCAACCTCCTTTCCTCTCCCTCCATGTATGTCTCTCTCCCTTTCCATGTTTGTCTCTTTCCTCTTCCTTGCCATGTCTGTCACTCTCCAACCCCCCATTTTATGTCTCTCTCCCTTCCCATGTATGTATCTCTTCTGCCCACCCCCCATGTCTGTCTCCCATCCCCCCAAATCTGTTAGCTCCCACCATATCTGTTATCTTTTCTCCCCCTCATATCGATTATCTCTCTTTCCCTCTGCCCATATCTGTTATCTCTCCCCCTCCCCAGATCTTTTTCCCTCTTCCCATATCTCTTCTTTCCCTCTCTTCCCCCCATATCTCTTTCCCTCTCCCCATATCTCTTTCCCTCTCCCCATCTCTGTTCTCTCTCTTCCTCCCCATATCTCTTCTTCCCCTCCCCATATCTATATCCCTCTCCTGTCCCCATTTCTCTTTGCCTCTCCTTCCCCTCCCCATATCTCTTTGCCTCTCCTTCCCCTCCCCATATCTCTTTCCCACTCCCCATATGTGTTCTCTCTCCCCTCCTCCCCATATCTATTCTTTCTCTCCCTCCTCCCCCATATATTTTCTCTCTCTCCCGTCTTTTCTCTCCCATCCTCCTCTGTTCTCTCCCATCCTCCTCTGTTCTCTCCCCATCTCTGTTCTCTCCTCCTCCCCCATCTAAGTTCTCTCTCCCTCTCCTCTGTTCTCTCTCCCTCCTCCCCATCTCAGTTCTCTCCCCCCATCCCCCCTCTCCTCCCATTCTTCCTTGAAGAGGGCAGCATGAGCTCTGCTGTCAGGGCCGGCGCTAACGTAAGGTAGCACAGGAGGCGTCCTTATGGTGCCCAAGGGGGGGGGGGGGGGCAGGAAAATTTCCCGCGCCCCCAGGCCCGTTTACTTACCCCCTTGCTGCTGTGCAGGTCCGCGGCTGTGAGGGAAGCATTGTGCGCTCCCCTCCAGCCGCGAAGCTTCAATAAAGTTTGTTTAAACTTTTTTTTCAACAAACTTTATTGAAGCTGGAGGGGAGCGCACAACGCTTCCCTCACAACCACGGACCTGCACAACAGAGCACCGGAAGACAGAGCAGGACGGAGGTAAGTACTGGGGAGGGGGGAGGAGGAGGAAAAAAACCTGGCATATTGGAGGGGCAAAATCCTGGCATATTGGAGGGGCAAAATCCGGACATATTAAATGGCATATTGGGGGACAAAATCCTGGCATAGTGAGGGGCAAAATCCTGGCATATTGAGTGGCAAAATCCTGGCATATTAAATGGCATATTGGAGAGGCAAAATCCTGGCATATTGGAGGGGCAAAATCCGGACATATTAAATGGCATATTGGAGGGGCAAGATCCTGGCATAGTGAGGGGCAAAATCCTGGCATATTGAGTGGCAAAATCCTGGCATATTAAATGGCATATTGGAGAGGCAAAATCCTGGCATAGTGAGGGGCAAAATCCTGGCATATTAAGTGGCAAAATCCTGGCATATTAAATGGCATATTAGAGGGGCAAGATCCTGGGATATTAAATGGCATATTGAGGGGCAAAATCCTGGCATATTGAGTGGCAAAATCCTGGCATATTAAATGGTGTATTGGAGGGGCAAGATCCTGGGATATTAAATGGCATATTGAGTGGCAAAATCCTGGCATATTAAATGGCATATTGGAGGGGCAAAATCCTGGCATATTAAATGGCATATTGGAGGGGCAAAATCCTGGTATATTGAGGGGCAAAATCCTGGCATATTGGAGGGGCATGATCCTGGGATTTTAAATGGCATATTGAGGGGCAACATCCTGGCATATTAAGTGGCAAAATCCTGGCATATTAAATGGCATATTTAGGGGCAAAATGCTGGCATATTAAATGGCATATTGGAGGGGGCAAAATCCTGGCATATTAAATGGCATATTGGAGGGGCAAAATCCTGGCATATTGAGGGGCAAAATATCAAGACTTGATAAAGGTTCGCGGTGCGGACCGAAACATCGACTGGATCTACAAATGTCTATTTTGACCACGGTGCCTCTGCCAGCAAACTTCTTTTTTTTTTTTAACCCGGTGGGCGCCCCCTGGGGTGTTAAGCCTGTGTGGTCGCATGGGTTGAACACCCCAAAGGCCGACCATGGTCTCTCTCACTCCTCCCACATGTCTTTTGTCTCTCCCACTCTCCCCCATAACTGTTGTCTCTTTCACTCCCACCCCTATGTCTGTTGCCTCTCTCACTTACCCCCCGCCCATGTCTGGTGCCGCTCTCATTTACCCCCCCCCCCCCAATGTCTGTGTGTCTCTCTCACCCTGCCCATGTATGGTGTCTCTCTCTCCCTCCCACCCCATTTGTGGTGTCTCTCGCTCCCTCCCACCCCATTTGTGGTATCTCTCCCCTCGCTCCCACCCCGTTTATCGTGTCTCTTCCCTCCCTCCCATCCCGTTTCTGGTGTCTCTTCCCTCCCTCCCATCCCGTTTCTGGTGTCTCTCTCCCCCCCTCTCACCCAGTTTATGGTGTGTGTCTCTCTCTGCCCCTCCCTCTCATCCCATTTCAGGTGTCTCTCACACTCCCCCCCCCATGTTTTACCTTGGACAGCACCAGCTCTGTCAGTGCTGCTTGCTCTCCCGTGCGTACTGATGACACAGAACATCGTATTTCCGATGTCCTGAATCATCACTATGTGCAGGGAGTGCGAGCACACTTACACAGCTGATGCTGTCTGCTTCCCTACGTTGGGGCAGTTTGGCACCTCTGTTCACCTCTGCACCAGTCCGCACCCGCCAGGATTCGCCAGTGCTGCAAGCGCAATAAAAAAAATGGCTGCCCTTGTGCATTCGCCTATTGGTAGTGCGTGCCTTGTGCGTGAATCTATAAAGATGGAGCTGATGTTGCTGCAGGCTCCGCAAATAAGAGCAGCCAATCTCCACTCGCATCTGATTACTGGGAAGGCTGGCAACTTTTAGCCCAGGGGACAAAAACATTTTAGTGGCCATTTATGCAATTTCATCATCTTACCTGTTATCATCAGAGACAGACACAAATACCCCTTTCCCACCCTTGCCAGCCCTCCCCTGCAGGTGCAACCACCAGAAATGTTAAACCCCCTTATAGAACAAATGATCTGCCTCCCCCCCCCCCCCCCGTTGCTTCTGCATTCTAATTGTTATTGCCCCTGCATCCCCTACCATAGCACAACAGTGTGTTATAGGCACCTCTTGAAATGATAGGTTCCCCCTTCTTAGAATGGAAAATTTTATTTCTTAAACTTTTTTTTCTGTTATCAAACTGGATTCACGCCCAGACTGATGTTTAGCCTACCGAAGCCATTTTTGTTTTTATTACGCATTTAGTCTGGTACAAACAAAATCAAGGCTATGTTGCAAGTATGACCTTGTCTATTTGTTACGTTATGGTTAATTAAGTTTGTCTTTCTTTTCTTATTTTAACCCTAGGTGTATAACTGACCTGTAAATACCTGTAATTTTTATGATTCTCTTTCATAGAAACATAGAATATGTCGGCAGATAAAAACCATTCAGTCCATCTAGTCTGCCCAATTTTCTAAATACTTTTATTAGTCCCCAGTTCCCTATATTATTTCTAGGATAGCCTTGTGCCTATCCCACGCATGCTTAAACTCATTCACTGTGTTTACCTCTACAACTTCCACTGTAAGGCTATTCCATACATCCACTACCCTCTCAGTAAAGTAATACATCCTGATAGCATTTTTAAATCATTGCCCCTGTAATTTAAGACTATGTCCTCTAGTTGTGATAGTTTTTCTTTTTTTAAATATACTCTCTTCCTTTACTTTGTTGATTCCCTTTATGTATTTAAATGAACAGCTCAATATCATATCCCCCCTGTTAAGTCTTTTCTCCAAGCTCTAAATGTTAAGATGCTTTAATCTTTCCTGGTAAGTTTTAGCCTTCAACCAGTGAACCAGTTTAGTAGCCCTTTTCTTAAAGTATCAATATATTCTGGAGATACGGTCTCCAGCACTGTGTACAATAGTGAGGTCTCCCCAGTGCTCTGTACAATGCCATGAGCTCTTCCCTATTTCAACTGCTAATAGCTCTCCCTATGCAACCAAGCATTCTGCTAGCATTACCTGCTGCTTTATTACATTGTCTACCTTTAAGTCCTCTGAAATTATTACTTCTAAATCTTTTCCTATTAAAATAATATGACCAGATGTGTTAGTCCAGAGAATATTTATCTAGAGTACTGATTAATATTATAGCTGAGGTTTGAGCCGGATGAACATATTGACAAGAGTTCTCTATGCCTTATTGCATAATACGATCAATCACTGGGCCAATATAAGTGATCCCTACTCCCAATTTTTTTGAATGCAGCGAAGATTCTGATGCCGAGATATTGGAACCAGGATAGGGTCCCTACTTATGAAGAAAGGGTAAATGAGGTAGAGCAGATTAGGAAAATAGAGGGACAAATCAATTCGGTAGAAGAAAGAGCTGGGGCAGATGCTAAGAAATGGTCCAAATGGATGCAATATCTGGAAGGCCCTTTCTTTGTACCAAATCTAGAGCAGTTGATTTACATAGAAATCTGTCAGCAGATACGAACCATTCGGTCGATCTAGTCTGCCCAATTTTCTAAATAGTTCCCTAACCTATAGCTAGGATAGCCTTGTGCCTATCCCAGACATGCTTAAAATCCTTGACTGTGTTTACCTCTACCACTACTGCTGGAAGGCTATTCCATACATCCACTACCCTCTCAGTAAAGTAATACTTCCTGATATTACTTTTAAATCATTTTTATTTAACTCTAATTTTAGACTATGTCCTCTGGTTAGTATTTTTTCTTCTTTTAAATATACTCTCTTCCTTTACAGTCTTCATTCCCTTTATGTATTTAAATGTTTCTATAATATCCCCCCTGTTACATCTTTCCTCCAAGCTATACATGTTAAGATGCTTTAACCTTTCCTGATAAGTTTTATCCTTCAAACCATGAACCAGTTTAGTAGCCCTTCTCTGAAATCTCTCCAAAGTATCAATAACCTTCTGGAGATACAGTCTCCAGTACTGCGTACAATACTCCAAGTGAGGTCTCACCAATGCCCTGTACAATGGCATGAGCACTTCCCTCTTCCTACTGCTAATACCTCTCCCTATGCAACCAAGCATTCTGCTAGCATTTCCTGCTGCTCTATTGCATTGCCTACCTACCTTTAAGTCCTCTGAAATTATTACTCCTAAATCCCTGCCCTCAGATGTTGAGGTTAGGAGTGTACCAAATATTCTATATTCTGTGTTTGGGTTTTTACACCCAAGGTGCATAATCTTGCACTTGTCCACATTAAATGTCAGTTGCCACAGTTCTGACCATTTTGCTAGTTTAGCTAAATCATTTGCCATTTGGCTTATCCCTCCATGAACATCTTTTAGATTACTAAGGGAGAAAAGGAAAAGAAAGGGATGAAAACAAGAAGGAAGGATGGGGGAGGGGAGGGTAGATGGACAGGATTATTGGTGTTTTGATAAATGTTAGTTTATGTAATTGTAGGAGGATTTTTAATGTGAATAATTAGAGACAATGTAATGAAATGTCAAAGATTTTCTTCTTTTTTATAATAGTAATTGAAAAAATATATATTGAAATAACCTGTAATGATCAGGATGGTATGTAATTCTATTTTACTTATATTGCAAGCAGAAACTTTAATTACTCTGCTTTTATTATTATCGTTTAGTAAGTGTTTATATTGTCTATATATAAATTCAATTAAATATTTTGAAGACAAAGTTATTGCTTTCAAATCCCAATTTTTTTTATTGTATTCTTAATTATTCATAAAATGCAAATAGAGTAACCTGTCCATATATATAATTTTTTTTTACAAGATACTTGTATGCTTAACCCTGCAATTGAATTTCTTTTCAGGACAGAGGTAGAGCTGGGAGGGACAGCAGGACTAGCATAGCAAGCAATTGGTAAAACTTATGTCAGTTACATGCTACGCTAGTAAGTGGAAGACACACACGGGGGGGGGGGGGGGGGTCTGGCTCTACTTGATGGGAGTTGTGATCTGCACCTTAGACTCCCGTGTGTCCCCCTCTGTCCCCCGTGTGTGTCTTCCACTTACTAGCTTAGCATGTAACTGATATAAGTTTTACCAATTGCTTGCTACGCTAGTAAATGACAATAATCAGTAATACGCTTATACGTACCTGTCACCGCAGCTGATCCGGTGGGGGCGTGAGGTGGTGTGTGTCCCTCTGCAGATTGACAGCCGTAACTGTGCGCGCATGCGCTGTGGTGCGCAATGAGCACATTCTACTGTGCCTGTGAAATTTGATAGAACACCCCCAGTGTCCCAATTGGCAGGGAGGTATGGTCATATGTGACCAGAAGGAAATCAATTAACTTTTCAACAGTGGTTCTGTGGGCTCCCTGCCATGATTAATGAATTAATTTCCTTCTAGTCACATATGATGTCACTCCCTCCCCTGGTGTCCTGACTTGTTGGGGGTAGAAGTTTGGAGATATGCAACCCTATTTGATAAAGTGACTGATTATAAAAATTAAAATAATTTAATTTTACACAATGCACTCCTGCTGCAGTATTTAGTGTAATCAGACTTCCTTCATTACAGAAGCAATAATATTTGAGTGTGCTAATGTGCTACATATATATATTTTGTTATATATTCAGTAATCTGTTTTTCCATTTTACACAACTGGATCATCTTTTACTTCACAACAACAAAAATAATAAATAATTAACGTCACATGGTAGGAAATGCTATATGGATTAAGCCTTTTTAACAATGACACAAGACATCAGTAAAACTATATGATATCTATGTATATGCGTGCATATAGTGCCATGTGAAAGCCTCCCAGTCCTAGTACTGATGCAGCTGGGATTCGTTTCACCTGATTATCATTACATTTCCTGCACAGAGGAGATAAATTCCAGACAGCTGATACACGTGTTTTCTTATCAGTGCTGTCAGGGGCAGGGTCACAAAAGGTGAGTAGGTTTCCGATATTGGTTGTTTTTATTGCCAGTAATAAACTCCTTTTTTTTTTTTTTTTTTTTTTTTTTTTTATTTCTGAAGTTGTAAAATAAGTTAAGCTACCCAGATTTATTTCTCGCTCTTTTTTTCCTTAGTGACCTAAAGGGCATATATGTGAACCTGTTTAAATGCTTACCCTATTATATTTCCCACGCAGGATTTTATGTGACAATAAACCAATTTATAAACCAAGTGTTTTAATATCGCCTGATTTAACTGCAGCTTTTCTTGACTGGAAGTTCAGATATTCTCTAGATTACAATATCCTTCACAGAATGTGTAATTTCGATAGTAAGCTTGCTTGCATCCCTTCACTTTGAGACTGTACCATATTGTGAGGGTTCTTGGCTACGTGAATTAGTCCTATTGTTAGTACATTGTGTGCTTTTGTTATGTGCTTTCTATTTGCAAATTGAATGCATGCTTAATGAAATGGTAAAATAGGATTCATTATTTTATTGTGTATATAAAAGGCATATCTAATATAGAATATGTCTGGAAGCAACAGCTACAATGTTTAACCTTAACACCTGGGTTGCTCTGATGCAGTTTGCTTAGCACAACCTGTTTAATTTAAAAAAAAAAGCAGATCTTGCCGCACGGGTTGCATATTTGGAATTGTAGACTCAAAAAAAAGAAAAAAGAAAAAAGTTGGGGAAATAAGTTAATTACTGTTCTAAATATAACTGCATTTAAATGTTTTTTCACTCTCCTGACATTGAAGTCTGTGACTCTATTCATAATAACTACCCCTCCCCCACCTTTGAGTGCTTAGTTCAACCGGCTAAATGTAACAGACACTCAATGTGACATGCTGTGTCCAAACTTATGAGTGAGGTGGTTCAAGCAGGGGCCAAAGGGTCTGTGTCTCTGCCACTGTGTCCTTTGCGCCTGATCACGCTGTGATTGGGATCCGAACAAAATAATCTTTTGGTAGGATTGCAAAAGCACCATTGGGCGTTAAAGGGACGGTCACCTGAACATTTAATACCTTGAATTTTAACAATCAAATTGACCTGTACATTGTGTTAACAGACATATGCCGAAATAAGGAGAAATTATTTTAAAATGTGTCTGTGGAACATCTGTGGCTTGGTATGCAAATTACACATTTCCCATTATTTCCCATTTCTCCTTATTTTGGCATTTGCTTACAAGTCTGCTAGCATAATGAATAGATTATCTGATATTCTTTTATTCTCTTCATTCACACTTTTTGACTCAGCTGGTCATGTGAAAAATCCCTGCTATAATCCCTTTGTATAATACTTAATCTTAATTATCATGTATTATCATGCCATTGTGTTGATTCCAGCACTGGAAACTGAGATTGGACACACTACTCATTTGTAGAATTCCAAAATATGTTGGTAAAAACATACTGCACAAAAGGGGTACAAATAGCCCCTCAGTCTGGACCTGTATTACTGATCTTACATCCCATGTAGGGTTGCCACCTGGCTGGTATTTTACTGGCAGGCCTGTAAAAAACTGGCTTGACATCAATGTTAAGTGTATGGAGGTAGTAGCATGGCCGGTATTTTTTTGAAGAAAAGGTGGCAACCCTAATCCCAGGTCATTGTAACAAGTTTAGAAAAGGACATAATTGGAAATATTTGAGCATTTTGTTCTGTAGTATATGGGTAGAACTTCAATCATCTGCAAACTATTTTTAATTAAATGTTATGGCTAGCCCATTTCAATTTGGGGAGTCTTTTGGAGCATATTGTGATTGGCTTTGTTAATGCTGGTGTTAAAAAAAACTGTTAATTTCAATGTGCAAGTGTCCAAAATATTTTTTTTTTTTTTTAGATTTAGCATGACTATATTTAAAGTGAGAGTAAACCTGCTAAAAAGTCTGCAAAACAGTGCATCAGTCAGATTACTTAGAATGAGGTAGAAGTGTCCAGTGCATCACTGTAAGATAAACATAGGGTTTACACCATCTTTAGCTGACTTTTATATATTTTTTTTGTCTCTTTTGGCAAAAATGATCTTGTTTTATGTAATAAAACAAACATGATGGTTTTGGAAGTTTCATAGTTATAATTTGAAAATATAACTATGTGGTCAGCAAAAATGTGATGTGATGTGCTGTGCTTGTGTCTTTAACTGAAAATTAATGCAACTCTGGTGTTATGGGGAGAAGAAGTTTCCAATAAGTTTACCATTTATTTCTGTAGCGCAAACAATTCTAATATAGATCTAGGTATAGAGCATAGAGGGGAACTACATACTGAGAGTACCAAGAACAGACAGATACATGAGGTAGAGAGCCCTGCTCGCAAGCTTACAATTTATACATTTGAGCTGTTGGTCCTGCGAGAGGCGATATCCATAGGGAGTTATTCCTAGGGGATTGTGCATTAGCATGGTACGTATGGGATAAATAGCACACAATAATTGCCACTGGTGCCAGTGGATAAGCCCAATGCCCCTTTAATGGTGGGAGTTGGCTCTGTGTGCCAGTCCCACACTTTCAAGTTGTGCTGGCATCCATTTTGTTGCTGCATATATAAAGAATAGAATACTCTGTTGCTTGGTTTTTCACCACTTTTCAAAGAGGTTAGCAGATACTCCTTTCCTGTATATACAATGTGTAGTTAACCACTTTAGGACACATATATATATATCAAATCATAGTTGTAAAGGGGCATGGCACACTGAAAAAAAAATCATTAATTTCTACTTTATAAGGATAATTATTGCATCAAGTGAAAGCTTTTGTTTTCCTTAAAAAACAACCCAGTATATAGTTTGGGTAACTAATTCTCTCCCCCCCCCCCCCCCCCCCCCAAAAAAAATATATAATAATAAGCAATAGCCATTAAACATAAGGTGCTGTCAATTTTGTTTTTTTTATTTTTGTTTTGACATCCTGGCACCTTTCCACACAGTGCTCAGAGTGGCATAGTGGGTAAGAGCAGGCAACGGATAGTGATATGGAAGCGGTAATTGTGTGGCAATAGCCTTCCAACTCTGAATGTAATTCCCTGAGGTTCTATTCTGAGGCTTTTGTAACCAAAATGAGAACGGGATTAAAACGCAGTTTTGTTCCTAGTGAATGAATTTTAAATGTTGGCACAACATAGAAAGTGTAGCGTTCATGTTCTTATTATAATTATTATTAGTTGAGAAACAGTGAATGTGGTTTTTAAAATGGGAACGATGAGGAAAAACATTATTTCAATAACAGACTTGACATGGTCCTTTCAACAGGATTAGTGCAGCATCTCATGGAGACGGTTATGAATAGTGATACTGACTCAATTGTCAAAATATAACCTTTACACCTTTTTAAGAAATAATTGATCACACACACATTGCACTTGGATGTTTCACACAGGGATGCCATATTGGATGCTATATTCTTACACAGGAAGAAACCATTAATCTTGTGGTTTGAATCTGCTATTGGTATGTTGTTTTGTAAACAATTAATGGTGATGACTGCACAGAAACACTGTAAATGGCACATCTCCCTGCCAGCCAAAAGAACTTGGTGCTAAAACACAAAGCACCAATACCAGAGTCTCACTGCCACCCTAACATCAATGGTTCCTTCCCATGAAAATCTTTCCACATGGTTCATCACTTGCAAATGTCCAACAGCAATGTATGTGGGAGAAACTGATTAATACTACAAAAACTCATTAATTCCCACTGTAATCACATCAAACAAACAAAAAATCCCAGACTAAACAGTCTGTCAACATGGACACCGTATTAGAGACTTGAAGGGTATTCTTTGCTCACTTTCAGAGATTAAAATTCTTATTAGAAATGTACTAAACCCAGTAACACAATCCTGGAAAACACCCACATACAAGTTATAATCTTAAAACACAGCATATCCCAACACAGTGGACCACGATACAGGCACCAGTCTTAAATGTTTTCATCCCTAAACATTTTTATATATAAATTGTTATACCATACTAGACACAAAATAGCATGACTGAAATACATGAATGGAGAGGTAGTAAGGGTTAAATACATTTTTATGGTTAATATTTCTGATGAAATTGCAGGACCAATGAAGGTTGGTGGAATTAAAATTGTAGCATCAGAAGTTTCAAAAATGATACAATTTTAAATGCAAGGTTTCCATAACAGTATGTTTGCATATCTAGAACTGTTACAGAATACTTGATTGAAATGTTTAAAAAAATGTTTAACTACATGTGACAAACCTGTATACATGCATAGTTAAAATAAATAAACACTAAAAGAACAATGGATATACAACTGCAATGGACAAAACAAACTTTGACCCTGATAGGTCTGGTGTGTCATGTTTTATGGCCCTTAACCAGACCATTGACTCATCAAAGGATCTGACTTAAATGAGCATGTCAAGTAGCTTAAATTACTAATGGGAAAACAACTTATTTCTGTGCCTCCCCCACTTTGAACATTTTTAAGTAAAAAAAAAAAAAAATACAAATAAATCACCTTAACATCAATAGTGTGACTAGAGAATAACTGATCAAACATAATCTATATCAAGTTACCAGACTTGCATGCAAATGTATAAATCAGGAGATAAACCTGCTAAATGGTCTGGTCTCTCCTGTTTAGGTCCCTTTTTAAGTTGTTACTCCTGTTTTTATTCATTTTGTTTTAGTCTTTAACAAATGGAAATGTCATTTGTGTAAAAAGTGTTGCGAAAGTAAAAATTAAAATAAAAAATGCAATCTTGGAAACTTTGAATACAATTTATTTTATTTTTTAATAAGTTTTATTGGGTCAGTTACTTGGTTTACATTAGACACTAAAGTCATCATAGTCACAACTTAAGAGAACAATTACACATAACCTATCACAAGGTTAGATTAAAAACATACTTGTATTTAAGTTCTAGTGGTAGATAGTTTTAGCTGCATTAGCTTACTAAACATGAATAAGGAAGTATATCATGAGTACTATGGGCTTACATAACCCCCTAGTGGCCCACCTTGCTATAACACTAAAAGGGACTGTAATGTGCTCTCAAAGTACTTTAAAGGGACACTACCACTTACATAAGATGGAACTAGATAATCTGGTCATAAAACAAACAAATATATAAATCATATGCCACTTTTTTATGATTTTAATTGCATTTAAAAGGAAAATAAAATTAGGTGTTTGTCCTGGCTCCATTTTGTGAATGTCTCATGATGCAACATCATCCAAAATCTTCCAGCCAGTCTCGCTTTACAACTGTGGCCAAAGTATGCATGATAATGTCATAAGATACTCCCCTGCTCTCTTACTGGCTCCTGTGTACCGTAGTGGCTGTGTACAACTTTTTTTTACCTGCCTTCCAACACAAAGCAGTTTAACCTGATCAATCAGGATAATAAGGCCGCCCCCTTATGATGTAATAGTTACATTAATTATGACTTATAGACTGCATTCTGTGTCCCTAGCCCCAAAGTGAGATGCTAGTAAAGTCACTAGGGGGTGGCACAAAAAAAACACTATTTCACAAAATGGCAGCGCACAGTCACACTTGTTTTAGTAAAATATTTTATTAAATACTCACAAAGCAAAAACAAGACATATCTGAAATAAACAATCTAAAAAAAAATTGAACCTTTCCATTTTTTGGTGGGAGTGTCCCTTTAAAATGCATGTTTTACATTTTGTATTGCTTAAAATATAAAATACTTGCAGCTAAATGAAACTGTGAAATTACAGCAGTATGCAAGAAACCAGTACTGCCCACACTAGCTGAGTAAGTAATTTCATTTTTTTTTTTGGTGCAGGAACAAATAAGAATTTATTCAAATTAAAGATTCTACTGTGTACAAGAGCAAGGTTCCTTCACAAAATGTATTTGATTACAGGAGCACACAGGGCCGCCACCAGGAATTTCAGGGCCCCTTACTGAACAAATTTTCAATGTGCCATTCTTTTCTCATTTAATATGCCAGTATTTTTCTCCTCAATATGCCATTTAATATGACGGTAATTTGCCCCTCATAATGCCATTTAAAATGCCGGTAAATTGCCCGTTAATATGCCAGGGTTATGCCTGTTAATATGCCAGTGTTATGCCTGTTAATATGCCAGGGTTATGCCTGTTAATATGCCAGGATTTTGACTCTCAATATGCCAGGATTTTGACTCTCAATATGCCAGGATTTTGACTCTCAATATGCCAGGATTTTGACCCTCAGTGTGCTTGTTATGCCACCCTTCTCCCCCCTTCCCCAGCCAGTACTTACCTCCTTGCTGCTGTCTACCGGTGCAGGTCCGTGGCTGTGGGGGAAGTGTTGTGCGCTACCCTCCAGCCGCGCGGATCCAATAAACTTTGTTAAAAAAAAATTAAAAAAATGCGACCAGAGTCTTTTTATTATTTTTTAAACAAACTTTATTGAAGCTGCACGGCTGGAGGGGAGCACACAACGCTTCCCTCACAGCCGCCAACCTGCTTTTAACAGATTTTTTTTTTTACCTGGCGTGACCTGGGCCCGGGACGCCAGTATCGCCCATCACCCCCTGATGGCGGGCCTGGGAGCACAGATAGTGACTAAATAAAACAAAACTTTATATCCTCAGTGTCTACAGGGCCGTCTTTTATAGTGATTGGACCCTGGGCAAGCTTTTTCTTGGGCCCCCTGGACCCTGCCCCCTCCCCTGCATGCAATCACTCCATCCATCGCAATGTTACCTAATAACCAAATATTTAAAAAAAGGAACTTATGCAGAATGCCTGTGTGGTCAATTTCTCCTAGGATACTCTTCAAGGAAGAGTCAAAGAAACGAGACCCAGCCAAGATTCTGAGTTGAATACGTGATGATGTTTAATACAAATGTATATACGTAGGGTAGCGTCTTTGCACAGACTGCTCTGCCGCACCCAAATTACATACAAATTTATAGTTCAGCAATACAGTTTGAGTTCTTAATTCTCGGCAAATTAAAGCATATGATTGGTTATAATTTGTTGCAGTGCTACATATTATCTTTATAAAAACCACATTGTTTACCAGCTAAATTAATTGGAAAATTCCAGTTAAAAACAACTGACCTTGCGGTTGTACCCCTTGCTCAATCTGTCAGCTAAAGTTTCAGGAAGCCATACTGTATCTGTCAGCTAAAGTTTCAGGAAGCATGATTTACTTATGTAATCTTTCAACACTAAAAGCAATAACCACATTTATACGTTTATGTTAACATAGACCCCTCACTCTTTGTTTATCACAAAGGACAAACATGGAAAAAGGCATACAAAATGGAGTCAGTATAGCAACATGGCTGCCAGGATATAAACATGACGTCCAGGGAAATTTCATCATCCCCACCTGTATCAAATAACACTGGAACAAAAGCCTGTGCATTATACAATCGGTAATCTTCTTATTGCACTAAAGTGAGTTTGGAGGCTAGCCTCTACACTGTAGCTTCTTGGTATCCCAAACATTCCATGGCTCCTGGGAATGGGATAAAGCCTTACATATTCAGTCTGGGTAAAACCTAATAGAAGACAATTTATTGGAGGGGGGTAAGTACCCACTTGAGGTGGCTCTATCGATTATCCCTGTTCAAGAAAACTCCAAAAGCATGCAATAAATGTATACTAGTTGTGCATCACACTGTATTAACCACATATAAAGAAGGGTAATATAACCCCTAATTTACCCTTTACATAGTGTGAAAAAAGCCTCGGGGCACACATCTCCTTTAAGACGGCTCATCAAGTAGCCTGAAACGCTAGAGAGTTTCTAGAGGTCTGCTTTAGTTTCACAATATTCCCCAGTCACAGTGTTGGTTCTTTTTAGTGGAGAGTTAATCGGTGTAGTTTCATCTCTGCCTGACCGTGTAAAAGGGCACAGCTTCAACGTTGAGTTGGGGCCTAGTAGGCCTTGACAGTCGGGTAGCAATAATTGACTTCTGGGTGATTGTGGGTGGCAAAATCTTTTTATATTTCTTCCCTATGTCTCCCACCAGCGGAGTACCAGTATTTCCAGCGGATTTTTCCGCTCAGAAATCAGTAGCTTGTCTTTTCAGTGTGAGCTCCAGCGCCATGCGTCTGCTCACTTTAGATGGTAGCTCTGCACCGCAAGTTAATCATTTTTTTTTTTAAAATACAAAAATCATGTAACAATTTTTTGGGCTCGGTGTGCTCCTAATTTTTTTTTAATGGGGTATGTCTGCTCTAAGGGCATTGAGTTGGTATATATTTGACCAGCGCTACTCCTGGACTGTATGAAGGTGAGCCTGTACTAGTCAGTAAAAGTATGGTAGTAATCTCAATTTATTTGTCTGAATATTATACTACTGTAATTGTTTGGGGTTATTCTCTACCTTGTGTACGGGGATGGGACACTTCATCGCGGCTGCTTCCGCGCAGCCGCTTCACCGCCGACTCTGCAGCACAAGACAGATCGTCGCTGGAGATTTTATTGCGGGACATTTCTTCGCTAAAGTTAAGTATTTTACCTATTTTAGTTTATTTTAGAAATGGGGGTTAGAATTAGGGGTTTAGAATTAGGTTTTAGGGGGTTAATTTTAGTATTAAGGTTTAAGGGGTTCATTTTAGTATTAAGGTTTAAGGGGTTAATTTTAGTATTAAGGTTTAAGGGGTTAATTTTAGTAATGGGGTTAGTATTGGGGTTTATGGGGTTAGTATTGGGGTTTAGGGGGTTATTTTTAGTATTGGGGTTATTTTTAGTATTGGGGTTTCGGAATCATTTATTGGGGGGGGGGTGGTGGTTATTTTCGTTTTACTTTTACATTTGTAAGAGCTGACAGTTCAGCGCTGAACGGTCAGCTCTTACATAGCCGCGGCTGCCATGAAACGGCCGCGTTATTCTTCATTGCTGACAGTTCAGCATTCTAACTGCCACGCTGAACTGTCGGCGATGAAGATGCGGCGAACAAGTGTCCTAGACCCTTGTGTACTACCTTTTAGTAAGGCCTGCACCATTTGAAGTGAATCGGTGTCCGTTCTTATCTGCTATTTGAAGTCTTTTTGACTCAATTTCATGGACTAATATTTGGATTTGCATGACTGTCAGCACGCCCAACTGGCAACTGCTGTATTTCAGATGTGAGACACAGCAGATAATAGATACATGTGGGTTTACTAAGATACACGTCCGGTTTACTTTCAAAGACCGGGACATATATTGTTTAACCCTTGCTTCCTTGACGGAAACTAGGGTTAAACAAGTTGGAATGTCCCTTTTAATGTTCTGTTAGAATTGTTATATTGTAGCCATTTTGCCTGTATTGGCTATGTGTTGCCTGTATTGCAATACAAAAAAAGCGCTGTTACAACATGAAACGGGGTATGGCAACAAGAGAAACATTATGTTTCTCTTGTTGCCATACCCTGTTTCATGTTGTAATCATATATTTTTGATCCTGCACGCCTTATTATTTGTTTGCTATTTACCATTTGTCATTCCTCTTTCTCTTTTTGCTCCTCCCCTTTCTCCTCCCCTCTTTCTTCTCTTTCTTCTTTGCCAATTCTTTCCCCCCCCCCTTTTTTTCATCTATTTCCCCCTTTCCGTTTCTATGTCCCCTTAGTATTAGCAGATCATTTTTCCCCTTGGTATTATAAAACGAAGATTCCCTTGGCTATGGTGATTTCGCGGTCCCCCACCCACTATGCCGGCTATGCGGTTGGAGGACGCGTCACTATGGCAACAAGACGCTTCTTGATGACGATTACGTCTTTTCCGGAAGTGTTCTATATCCGAACTTCCGGTTTATCGGCAACATAGTTTGCAACCTACTCTCCAGCTGTAGAGTATCATTAATCTTAATCCAATTTTCGCGGGTTTTTTGTCTTGTATATAAGATTGCCTTTCCCCACTGCCTGTATGCACACTCACCCACCAGCTGAAGAAGTTTTTTTACGAAACGCGTCCTGAGGGGTGTCCTGTTTTTGTGTCTGTGCTTATAGTGTATATTTTATACATATGTTCTGTACCTGGCCAGGTGAACAACACTATACTAGCAGTGGGTAAGGTTGTACTACTATATATATTTTATATATTATTTTATTCTACTTTACCGCTTATTGATATTACTTTTTGTGTTTATTCTACTCTATTTGTTTTCTTAATATTATATTATTGTGGTACTAGACTCAACTATAGTCTTTTTACCTTATATACATGTATATTTTGTGACAATAAATCTTTTCTATTTTTATAAATTATGTCTTGTTCTTTTTGGGGTATATTTTAGTGCTGTCTCTCTTTTCTATTAATCCTGTATTGCAATGTAGTATGTTGGTTTCGTAGAATAGGGATTTTACTGTTGTGTAACATTTCCATCCTGTTTTCTAGCTGCAGGTCCAAACTAGCTCTCATTTGTGTCTATACATATTATGGATATCCATTGACAACCTCTTGCCTCCTGTGTGTCTGCATAGGTTATGCTCTCATTCACCTCTGATTATCTGCACATTTTCTGTAGGTCCTTTGATACTACTGCTCTATTTTGTACATATGGATTGTTCATTTGATTTTGTCCAAAATGGAAAATGTATTTTTTTTTTATACATATTGACTTTAACTTCAGAATGTATTCACTAAAATAAGAGATTAGCGGTCAAGTTTGGCACTAATCTCAACCTCTAACCAACTCACATCTTGCAACCCCCCCTCCCCTCGAATGTCTCATCTCCCCAGCTCCCCTTTTTGGCCTCATGCATTGATAAGTTAGTCATTCAAAATGGTTCAGATAGTTATGGAAGGAGATTATAACCTACATCTGGGTTATAAAATCATTGCATTTAAAAATCCAAATCCTTTTGAATAAATGTGGTCTTCATGATTGTGCTTTTTCAATCTGGGCTCTAGGAAGTATGCTTCTAGCCAGTTTGTTACAATCTGTTCAACAAGCTACCATTGGCCTTATTTGGTCACACCCTAATTATGTCCTAATATCTATCTTCACCACCTATCCAGTAAGGGGGTTTGGATCATGGCTCCTAAATTATACACTATTTAAAGACAAACCCTAAATAAACTAATTTGGGGACAATTGTCAAGAACACTTCTGTCTAACTGTATCCATTCAGATGTCTGCTACTGTAGCTTGGCTTGCTCATAGCAAGAGGGCTGTTGATGCAAAGGGGGGCTAGATTAAAAAAACATGTACAAATTGTCCAAAATGACTAAAAACTTACAAGTTGCATAAGAATATCTAATCCCTTGAACAACAAATGTCACAAAATAAAGGCAACCGTACCCCAACAGGAGGCCTAGTCAGATTTGCAGGAATAAACCAAGGAAGGGGCAAGTCTTTCCAGGAGAAAGAGTCTGAATAAGATTAATTTGTGACCAGTGGTAAAATTCCATTGCAGACTGCTGGGTCCTGAATATAAGAGCAGTACAAACCAAAGATATCTGGCAATTCCCCATTTTAATGTTGCCTAAAGATGCACATTGTCTGTCTGGCAGTAAAAGGCTCTAGAATTCACATTTCAAAAAAATCTATTGAAAGAAGTCATAAAGCCAGTACTGGAGGAGATGGAATTCGAGGGTGCTTAATCCCATCTATTCCTGGTTCTCAGAACAGATGGAAGTTTAAGACCTCGGTTGGAGCTCATATTTATAAATCTGTGACAAAGGAGAATTTTCAAATGGAATCCATGTCATCAAAAATTTAGATACTAAACGAGGATGACTGAAAATTGATTTAAGAATCTAAACACACCAATGGAGAATAGGACAAGATTCCTCCATCTGGGGATGCAGAAAGCATGGTCAGCATTATCAATTCAAGGCTCTATCCTTTGGTAGAAACCTACGGTGCTGGAGACTGGGCAAACTAACCGTAACCCTGGCTTCTCTTCAGCAGGAAGGCATTTTTATTATTGGTTATTTTGATGACTGTTACCTCAAGGCGGATTCCAAAGAAACATTTAGAGAATCATGGCACAAGAACCATAAGTTTTATACAAAATGGTGGATTTGTCATGGGAATGGATTTGTTTAGAATTTCGCAATTAGCAATTCGGGTAAAAAGAATCTTGGAGCAGCCTGTAGGCACAATCCGTTGCTTGCCATGATTGCGCCACGTTAGAACTTTTCCCACAGACTTGCTCATTTTTTTACATATCCTATCCTAAAATTGTTTTAGATGGGTTTCTTAAATCAATTATTTTTGAGACAGACGGGCTGCTACTTGCTGGCGAGAGAGTAGTAACTGACGGCTACTGATATAATGGATCCACACTGCTCAACAATAGGCCGTTAAATATGCTGTGATTGAGAGGTAAAAACGATCCAGTACTCAAAGCTTCAAGGTAGAACGTTTTTATTGAATATAAGTAAAAAATTAAAAAGAGCCAAAAAATAGAGTGATAATGCAATAAAGGAAACATGCAAACACTTACTAAAATGGGTCTGGATGACTGTGTCTATGCAACAGGCGTGGTTGTCTCGAACTGTGTGTGCAGAACCGGGTGTGTGATTATGCATGTGGGGGAGCAGCATTTAAATCGGGCATCGAACCAGCTTTGGTAAAGGTAAACCTTGCTGCATCTAGTGCATTTCGATCAAAAAACTTTTTTTGCTTCAAATCCTTTAATCAGATGTTTTGTTAAAGGCACCTCTAATATATAATTTCATTCGTCCCGTTCCAGGCTTGGATTTGAATTTGGTCCTCCATCAATTGTGTATTCCTGCCTCTGCAGTCCGTTGGCTTGAATTTGCTGTTCAAGACTCTTTTTGGTCACCTCTGCTAACAGAGCGGGTAAACTACATGGTTTTTCATAAGATTGACCTTGTTCTCCGCAAGTCACTTTTTTGCCCCAAAGTGGCATCTCCTACCAACATAAGAATTTCCTTTCCTAATCCTACCATTGATATTCAAATGACACTGCTTGGATGTGAAAAGACTTAGGTCTGTTCACAGATCTTCAGGAAATCAGAATACCTTTTCATAAACTACATGGGTATGAAGAAAGGTGAAAAAGCATCGAAACCTTGATTTCCAGATGTCAGAAATGATAGGTCAGCCATACAACGGATTTCTGAGAAAGCTCATATAAAATCCCAGTTTCTAGCGGCACATTAGCAAGAGCAATGGAGACCTCTGTGACAAGCCAACATGTCTATAGACCTAATGTGCAAAGCAGCATGCATGGTCCAGTATACATATTTTAAAGTCCTTACAAGCTAGGTGTTCTGGTTTCAGCTTTCGGTTGTACCATCCTTCAAGCAGCTGTCTCTTCTAACAACCCATAGATGACCCGCTACATCTCTAGTATTGGCTGCTGCATAGGTCGCCAGGGAAGAAGATATTTTCACTAAGAAACTTTACTGAATCTTTAGATTAAAAAACAGATATCCTTAAGAAATAAATAGTGGGTGGGGTCTTAAGTCTTTTCAGACACTACCGCAAAGTAAAGAGGCGCAGTTTTTAATATAACATCACAAAAATAATGGTATTGAACTACTGTTATTGTTTTCTTTGTACTGTAAACTTTTATATCTATATGTACATATAACTGTTTCCTGTGAGTTACATAACTTCATTCTATCCAGCAGAATGTCACACGGCGCCATCATATTGCATGTCTCTAAATATTTTGACGGTCTTGATCTGCACTTATGTACATAGTCATCATATAACATGCAATTGCAGATAGGGAGGAAAAGATTACCAGGACCAAGGTTATAATGCATATTAACAGTTAGTTGGATAATGGGCCATATTATTTGCTAATACATTTGAATTATAGCCATTACTGGAGGGGATTTAAATCATATACATTCACTACGAAGAAAGGATAAATTGGCATTTGATTCAAGTTGCTGCCAGCACAGCAACACACAACAGTAATGAAAGAATTAAGTAAAACATATTAAATAAATTAGTATAATTAAATACGTTACTCCTAAGGGTAATATTGCATAGCTTAATATTAATCGGAATGTTAAACCAAGGGTCTCTGCATCGGTTTCCTCCCTGCACTTGCACTTTATAAATTAGCTGTTCTAATGTTTATCATCGCAAATAAGTACAAACCCAAAATGTCTGCCACCAAACAATTCAAATCTTATGTTTAAGTGTGTTATTGGTGTTTCTAAAATTTTTTTTTTAAAGTTTTGTATAATTGAATGTCACTTTCACTTCAAGACACAAAATGCATGATGAGAGTTGGTATTTAAGGCGGAAGCCGACACAAACATTCTAGCCTGTAATTAAGCGCCAGTCTATCTCCACACCGGTGCTAGCTGGGAAACTATAAAGAGGACTTTATATTGCAAGTCGTTGTCCGATGGTGTTTTGCTTCAACTTCAAAATCAAACCTGTGCCCTTCGCCACTTGGTCTGGAGAGGCCTGCTTGCCAGCCTCCTCCCTTGTGACAGTGGCCCTGGGGTGTATGGCCCTTTAAGAACATATTTGGGGCATGGTGAAAAATGCCCCCAAAAGCTAACTTTTGAACTACTGGGTGGAATTGTCTGATTTTTAGTTATGTTCATATTTAAAGTATGCTGATTTTGAAAATGTATGTTTTATGTGAATGTGATGCATATTTTTAAAGTTATTAATATTGTGTTAAACCTGTATATTTTCGCTTGGAGATAATTGAGCTGATACAAAGGTTAACTCAATTATCTCCCAAGCAGAGGGGAGGAATGTACTGTAATTACTAGGATCCAAGTCTTTGTCTTATTCACTGTGCTTTCCCCAAGTTAAGATTGGATCCTATCCTTTAATCCCTGTCATTATGTCACCTTTCACATTGTCTTTATGTATGTCATTTAGTTTCCTGGATGTATCTGAACTGGGCACCTTTTGTATCCTGAAAGGTGTGAGGCAGGATTTCCCTTTGTATGTCCTTAGGTTAAACTTTAATCCTGTTATAGTTCCTTTGTCTAATCTGGTTTGTCAAGATGTTCAACTGTATATATTCTCTGTTTCTGAATCAATAAACAGTTCTGGTCAGTTCTACTTCACCCTTCAAACGTAGCCTTGTCTCGTTCTTGAAAGGGAACCTGCCCAGCATAATCACTAGCTCTTTTAAGAGCTTGTTCTTCCCCACACGGTCCTAGAGGACAGAAGCTGATCCAGGGTGGACAGAAGACGGCGAGACTCCGTTAAGCTACGGCGGTTGTGGAGTCTGCGGTGGTTGTGGTGTCCAGTGCGGTGCTTGTGGTCCTCGGTGCAAGCTAGGAAGCGTCCATCAACGGAAGGTACTCGGTCTGAGTACGGGGAGTTCAGTTACACCTTCTTTCAATAGTTTATTTGTATCACAAGATCTCTGAATCATCTTTGGTGTTGCTGGCCTACTCATGACGCCCAGTCTCCTTTTATTTCGTTTCTATAATAATAAAGGTATACATTGGCAATAAATTTGTTCTTTGACCTGGTATTATGCCCTCAGAAAAAAACTCTACATTTTAAACATGGGAAGCTCAGAAGTAATTATCCAAGTTCATAGACATACATATAAAAAAAATATATTTATTATAAATACTTTCATAGCAATAAACCAAAACAAATTGAGGCTAAAAGCTGTGTGTTATTGTTGCAGATTCCTTGTAGAATATAAAGGTCCATATGAAGTTAAAGTTTAGCCATGGTGCCTCAAGACTAGACATACAAATCTTCTAGGATGCAGCAAACTGATTTGGTTTTGCTTTAATATACAGGGAATATGCTAGCTGTGAATTCATTTAAGCTTCGGGGGATAATAATTCTTAATATATTGGCAATTAAGTTATTTGCAGTTTGTCTCTATAGCCGGTGACATGACTAATTACTATGAAATTATCAATGTATATTCCCCTTTATTTGAAGACCTCTCCAGCACCTCCAACAAGGAAGCCAACTACCAGACAGACTTGTTTTTATCTTTAACCTAACATGGAGTCACACTGACCAGATTAAACTGTAGAGGAAATCTGCAACAATAACTGTTTCACACAATCTTTTTCAAATCGCTTTGTTTTGGTATATCGCTCTTATGGATGTGTAATAGTATTTTTTTCTGCATGTCTATGGATTTGAATAATTACTTCTGAGTTTCCTTTCATTTAAAATATACTGTATGTCATACATAGTGCATATCTTGCATTTTATGGTTTCTGTATTTTCCTGTAAGGGCGATTTTTTTTTTTTTTTTTTTTTTTTTTTTTTAATCCATTTGATCTCTGCACCTACTACCTTTTTTAACCCTGTCTGGGTTGTATAATTCAGATTTGAATTTTACTGGTCTATTTTTGGATAACTGTAGCATGCAAGACACTGAAGAGGAACATAATGGTGATAACCTAAGGACTACAAATCCAATGATGCTCAGCCAGATCAATGGAACACCATTATGCTGGCTGTGGATCATGAGAACTGAGGTCTTGCCAACTACAATTCCTGTGATACTCAGACAACCAAAATCTCCTATGATGCTGGCTGAGCATCATGGGAAGGATAGTCCACAGCACAGCAAATAACGGAGCTCTGGACTACATTTACCTTTATGCTCAGCTAGATTAATGTCTCCCGTGATACTGGCTGAGCATCATAAGAAAGGTGGATCACGGCAGCTCCCATAAAACAAGCCCTCATCCCAGTTCCTGACTTGTCCTGGTCAGGGGGTGGGATGGGACTCTTCACAATCTATTTCCTGGTTGTCCCTGTGTGAAGACTCCTCATTCTGTACAGGTCTATGCCTTCACGGCACAGACCTGTCACTGTTCAGTCTCTTTGCTTCATGCAGAGCTGGGGCACGGTACCAATAACCCTGCTCTCACAGGACAGGTGGAAGATGTGCAAGCAGGAGCACTGATAGGTCTGTGCTGTCAGACTGCCACCAATGATGTGTGAACAGAGACTATATTGTGCACAAAACCTTGTGGAGTTGGGAGGGGACTGTCACAACAATTGGTGTAGTGCATACCTGCATCTACTACCCGGTGGAGATGATATGACATTTGTGATCTGAAAATTTTTACAACTTGAGTGTTTCCTTTGAACCTGGAACTTATGTTACAAGGTGTGAAATGTTACACTGAGTTAGTTTCCAGCAAGTCTATCTAGCAAATGTCTGTATAACCTCATAGATAATAGGTTCTTTTGATATGCTAAGTGACTATTAGCAGTGAGACGACTAGTCCTGCAAAAGTCAAATCCCAAACAAACATTAATAATAACTCAGATTTTTAATCATGCCTCCTTTTCTGAATATTTAGACAGGGGAGAGTACACCCTACAAAATCAGTACAAATATGGCTGGTGCAACTTGAGCCACTTGGCAGCTATTGTGAAGTCTGTGGTATAGAGTCATGGCTAGCAAGTGTGACATATCCATAGACTTCATAAATTGCAACAAATTAATGGAGGCAAGAATTATCTATGTGACATGCACTGGAGGAAAATTAGAAACCAGATTCCATATTTTGACTGGGGTAGTTCCAACACACATTGGGGAGGACACTTCTAGGTACACCTTCCCACCTCTGGGCCGACTTGGAAACCTAAGTTTCTAGAGGCCAAGATCTAATTTTGTGTTAAAGTTGCTGTTATCTCCTTGCCTCAGTCCCTCGGACAGAAAATACTGGTACTTGTCCATCTAAGTGAGTAGTTAGGTTTTCTGTTAATTTCTCCTTTTTATTTTTATCTGTTTTGGTGTAAATAATTTGTCCTCTGTTTTATCTCATGTATGCACTGTGACTATTCTTTTGTTCATAATAAATATTCCTTTATAAAGTTCTGCCTGTGTCTGGTATAGAGACTCGCGTTACCTGATTAGACCAATTTATTTGCAATTTAAATCTTATAGATATTGTGTTTTAAAGCATATTTTGTGGGTTTAGTCTAATTTGCTTGGGGGACCAAGGCACCCCATTTATAAGTTGTCTTGGTGGTGGCAGTGTTAGGACATTTAGTTATATCGGCATAATTAAGTGTGGGTGGTAAAGGGGGATTTTTATTTCTAGTCTAGGGCAGACGGTTAATTTTAACCCTTTCACCACCATAACCCAGTCACGTGTACCATGAACAAAATACCCCAATACCATCCCCCTACTATCCCAGATCTGCCACTGGCTAGCCATTTGTACCTACAATATAATTATTTTGTTTTATTTGTGTATTGGCTGTACTCGGAGTCCTCCTTTGTGAATGCTGAACTTGCTTTTTTTGCTTTCTTTATGTTGTAGCTTCCTGGTGACTACACTGCCATGCGGAATACCCCTTTGAGTGTTGCAAAACATCTACATAACAGATGGACAGATTCTGGTTGGCATTGTGCTTTATTGACCAATGTTACCTTGAGGATTCAACAGTGGCAGTGTTTACTTATTTTGACTTGTTGCTTTATAGTCTCTTCATCGGCATATAAAAGGCCACCATTTGCTTCTACTCCACTCACTCAAAATCTGAAATCGCATTCAGTTTGGACATCATACACCCAAAAACCTTTTTGGCAGCCCCCAAAATGGAAGCCTTTAAAAGCAAAGTACAAATCTATTCAATCAAACCCAGAGGCATTTCCTATAAAATTCCCTAAACAATACAGGATGAGTAGAATTTCAAAGAGAGAGCTTAGAAATGTTGCCCCATTGTACAGCGAGTCACTTTCAGGTTTGGTTTCTACTCTTAAACCTTACACATCAAAAACGGACTGGAATTCTGCTGTTAAGGATATGATGAACCAGATATTTGGTGGTGGGGATACAGTAGCCAATAAGGCAGGAGTTCAAAAATCTGCAAGCAGTAATAATATACCAGCAGCGTCAAAACTGAAGCTTGGGCCTAATTGGGCCTTTTTTAAGAAATTTCCCATATCTACCACTGGAAATGAAATGTTTCGGTCTTTACCAAGCTTCTCCATTGCAGAACATAATGGAAGCACGGACGTATCATCCATGACCACGATAGCTGTACATCCATCTTCTACATATGAAAGACGGCATGAACATAAAGAGGATGTTAGTGCTTTGCCTTTTCCATACAGTGACGGCTCGACTGTACCAATAAAAGCTAGTGCTAGGAAAAACTCATTCTTAACAACAAGACCTTATGCAAACATAGGACTTACTAATGGCCCTGAAATGCTAACGAAAAGCTCTAGCATCTCAACTCACTTGGCGTCTTCAGCATATTTCCAACATTTGGTTGAAAGCAGCACAAGTGCTTTTCACAAGAAGTCTTTGCCTGTAAGCCATCCTACATCTTCTAAAGAGTTGTATGAGACTATGAAGACTGCAAATGCCAACCCAGAGTCCTTGCAGGTGATCAATTTAGAGTCTGTTGGGTCACCAAAAACATCTCATGACACGAAGATGTTTACTAATGGCCCAGATCTGGATAACACTTATGGGACTCGAACGCCCCAAATTACACAGTTAAAAGTTAGAATGTCTTTTCCTTCTACCCCAGAAATATCTACACCAGCTTATGGCCCTTCCAATATGCAGCAAAAGAACACATCTGGCTTACAATGGTTGGCTGGGGCTAGTGTGACTAGTAAAAATGCAATTGGTCCTACAGCTTCATCTTTTAGAATAGACACGACACATAGTGAAAGTACCTCTATTAAAATTAAGAATCATTTGGTACCATCAGTGAAATTTAATCTATCAAATTCTACAGATGTCCCTAAAGAACTAATAACTAATTATTCCATTGGCTTGGTGTCTCAGTTTAACTTTTCAGAACATGAAGGCATTGATGTCAGTAGTATTGAAGTTCCCTTATATGACAAAGTAACACTTCATCCTTCAACTACATCTACATCTTTGCCGGAATCATATAGCGGTAGTTTGAAAGCTGAGTTATGTAAAACTTGTGATGGTCCATCTTTTTCCATGACTCCAATGACCCCGTTGCAGGAGTCCATTGTTCCTACAACATCTGATTTAGATAAGATTTCTGAGACTTTAAGAACGCAATCCAGTTTTGAGTGGAATTCTCATACATTGCCAGAGTTCTTAACACAGTCTGCTAGTGTGCAAAGCATTACACAATCTGAACGATTGTCTACATTCTCTGAAGAGACTCCTGATCCAAGTCTTTCCCCATGGCCCTTTATACAACAAGATGAATGGATATTTGCTGAACAATTTAAGGTCACTGCAAAATCTGTAACACCAGTAACCTCATCTGAGATAAAGACTGCGATACATTCAACACAACCTGATATAGGTAGAAGTAGGGTAACCAAGCCATCAACTGACAAAGTCCATTCTAGCACAGGTGTAAAGTCCAGTACCCAAGTTGGTATAATTCAATCAATTTCTGGACATGTCTCTGAAAGGACCCATGATAAAGCATCAAATGGTTCTACTAGTGCTTATTCTTTTAACCAAACTACAAGTTCACATGTAACACATTCTCAAGTAGCATTCTCTCTTCCAGCCATTCCCACTGTACATCCAGTAAAACCATCACCCTCTTCATTGCATCCATTTCACTTTTCTCAAATGACACAAAGTGCTAAACCTTTTGCACATGTTACTTCTGCAACTATTGAATCAGTCTCCTCTCACTCTAATCCTGTCACTTCAAAACCAAGCATTCACTATGGAACATCTGTACAATTCCCATTGCATACACACACAAATCAACCACAACCGCTGTCCAGAACAGTTTTGCACAAATTATCTGTACCAAGTGAAAGCAATACTATGGTAGGCAAAGACCAGGCTTCTACAGTGACCAGCAACAGATTGTTTTCCAGTGAAACTTGGGTCAGCAAAACTGGATCTTCTACAAGTCATAAACGTCTAACCTCTGGAGTGTTCACACAAATCTATAGTACAGGAACAGAATTGAAAGTTACGACTTCACCTATAACTGTAGATTCCTATGGGTCGTCTGAGCCAGGGGTATCATTAAGCTTGCCAAATAGCACGGATAATGGCAACTTCTCGATAGGATTTCGTGGCCCCAAACACGACAAACGGCCATGTGCAAACTATAGTGTGTCTACTGTATCGTCTACCCCCAATAAATCTCCTTATTTAACACTAGCAGTAACTCAGAGTAGTGAGGTCTCCAGCGTGTCTACATCGCATTTAGGAACTGTACCTAAAATACAGCCCTATATGACCACTCCAATGCCTCCCACTATATCATCAGGTAGACTTGTGACTTTCTCGCCTAGTACTGGTAGTCCCACACAAACCCATTTTCGTTCTCCAGCCTTTCTTAAATCAATTACTTCTAGTAGTGTTAAATTGTATACAACTGGTTCAGAATCTAGCACAGTCTATGTAAAGACTGAAGCTGGGGAGCCCACCCTTGATCAGCAGAAGACTGCCATTCCTGACACATTTTCTCTTGTGCCAACGACCTCAGCCAAACATGTGGTCAAAACTACATTTCACAAAGATGAAGGGCTACTCACTCCAACTTCTGAGTTCTTTGTTGTATCAGAGTCTGATGATCCGCTAGCAGATAGAAGATACACATTACCCCCTACAACCATTTCTTCAGCGGTCACAATGCCCCTTAACTTTCACATAACTGGCATCTTGTTCAGTAAACGGCTTAATAATGCATCATCAGAAGAATACAAGAAACTGGAGAAAGAAGTACAGATGGTGGTGAGTAATGAGCATGTATATTTCTCCTATGCTGGTGTTTTGGCAGAAGATTCTATAAAAACAGTAACTTTACAAAAGTGGTTTAAAATGTCCTTCAGGCCATCCTTACTAACTTACTCTATGCAAGTTAAAGGGACTCCCCTAATCATTGTTTATACTGTGCAGAAAAAAAAAAGTATCTATAATGATCTATACATTGCGCTAGTAGAATGGCAAGCAAATAAGAGAAAATTGTGTTTTTAATCTATGGTGTGGCTTGGTATTCATATGTGCTATTTTCAATGGGAAATGTGTAATTTGGATATGGGGGCACAACGTGGTGTCATAAATGGAAGTTGCCACCTCCTTTTAACCCCTTGACGACCAGGGGAGGGCTGGCAGCCTTAGGCCTGGGGGGCAAATCCAGTCAAGTGGCCCATTGCACCATCGAATCGCCTCCCCATCCACAGCCATCTTTTCCTTGTTTTATAACGAATATTGCCAGGATTTTCCCCCACAATATGCCAGGATTTGCCATTTAATATGCTAGAATTTTCCCTTACAAAATGCCAGGATTATGCCCCTCAATATGCCAGGATTATGCCCCTCAATATGCCAAGATGATGCCCCCTCAATATGCCAGGATTTTCCCCTCATTATGCCAGGATTATGCCCCTCAATATGCCAGGATTTAGACACCCAATATCCCAAAATTTGGGCACCTCCCTCTACCCACGTTGCACACCAGGACATGCCCCATCACCACATTTACATGCCTCCATCACCCCATTACATACACATTTCCAATATTATTTGCCATTAATATTCCCCAGCCAATTTGTCCCATAATATGCCAGTGTTATTCTGCAATTTAATATGACTCAGTAAATTTGCCCAATAATATTCCAAGGTTATCTGCAATTTAATATGCCACTGCTAATTTGCCCAATATGCCAGTGTTAATTGCCATTTAATATTCCCCAGCCATTTTGCTCAATAATATGCCAGTCTTATTCTGCCATTTAATATTCCCCAGACGATTTGTCCAATAATATGCCAGTCTTATTTGCCATGTAATATTCCCCAGCCAATTTGCCCAATAATATGCCAGTCTTATTTGCCATGTAATATGCCCCAGCCAATTTGCCCAATAATATTCTAGTCTTATTTGCCATGTAATATGCCCCAGCCAATTTGCCCAATAATATGCCAGTCTTATTTGCCATGTAATAATCCCCAGCCAATTTGCCCAATAATATGCCAGTCTTATTTGCCATGTAATATGCCCCAGCCAATTTGCCCAATAATATGCCAGTGTTTTCCCCCCCCCCCCCCCTTACCTTTTTCCCTGGTGGCTAGTGGCAGGAGGACTTACCTGGTGGCTAGTGGCAGGAGGACTTACCTGGTGGCTAGTGGCAGGAGGACTTACCTGGTGGCTAGTGGCAGGAGGACTTACCTGGTGGCTAGTGGCAGGAGGACTTACCTGGTGGCTAGTGGCAGGAGGACTTACCTGGTGGCTAGTGGCAGGAGGACTTACCTGGTGGCTAGTGGCAGGAGGACTTACCTGGTGGCTAGTGGCAGGAGGACTTCCCTGGTGGCTAGTGGCAGGAGGACTTCCCTGGTGGCAGGCAGCATGGTCCCTCCATGCTGCCTGTTCGGCCTCCCGGCGGTTGTGCCGACAGGTCACGTGATCGGCGCGCGTCTGACGTCAGCGCGCCGGTCACGTGACTGTCGGCACTTCCGTGTCACACTGAACGGGGAGCCGAACAGGCAGCACGGAGGTTTCTCTGTGCTGCCTGTTCGGCTCCCCGTCCAGCTTTGCAGGCAGAGCGGCCGTGTTTTCCAAAGCTTAGGGCGGCCTGGGGGGCAATTGCCACCCTGCCCCCCGGCCCAGCCCGCCCCTGTTGACGACAAAGGACGTTCCAGGCACGTCCTGGGAGAAACTCCCTTAACGACAAAGGACATGCCTGGCACGTCCTGCAGTGAGTGAAGCGGTTTTCGCGATCAACGATCGCGAAAACAGCTTTAACAGTGCTGGTCTATTGCCTCGACATCGAGGCAATAGCCAGCACCGAAATTTCTATTTTGGGACCCCCACGATCGCCCCACGGAGCCATCGTGGGGAGCCATATTGACCTAGCATGCTGCTCCGTCAATATGGCTAAGCCCTCTGCCGGTCTGAGCTTCGGAAGTGAAAGTACTTCCATCGCTCTGAATATGCTACTTGACTGCCCCTAGTGGTAGTTTAGTAGCATTGCAATGGAAAATATTTAAAATACATATTTAATTAATTAAAAACAGGTTATTTAGCTATATTAGCCTATAGGGTTAAAATTCAATATTTTTTAGCATAAGGAATAGGGTTAAAATTAAATTAAAGTTAAAAAATATTAAGGGATATAATAAGGATTAGAGTTGGGGTTAAATTTAGTGTTAGGGTTAAATTTTGGGTTCGGGTTGGGGTCAAAAGGTCAATATAGGAAAAAAACAAAAAACACTATTTTTGGTTTTTGCCCCATAACTCGCAAAAAATTCCCAAATTTTTCATCATATTTTATGATTTTTTTTGTAGTAAATTATAAGATGATGAACATAATGGTATCTAATGAAAGCCCTTCTTATGACGATAAAAACAACATATAATTTGTGTGGGTACTGTATGTGAGAGAAAAAAATTACAGCTAAACACAAACACCCTAGAAATGTCAAAACAGCCATGGTCACCAAGGGAAAGTCAAGGTGAAAATGTCTTGTCACTAAGGGGTTAAAAACCTTTCTCATAACCCATTTGTTTACAATTTTGCAAACCCAACATACAAGGAGAGGCATTTTTGAGGTGCAAAAGCCTTTCACACAATCTGAACACTCTGTGGCTTTGTCAGTACTGTCCCGCAGCCCACTCCAGTGTCAGTTAGTACACTGTCTAGTCACCCTTGCTATCCACTGCCCTTCATGTAATTATGAAGAAAAAAGAAAAAAAAACCTTAAGCCACCTCCTGTAGGCCTTTCTTACCATTTGCTAATACCTTATTACCTTATTAGTTCCCAATAGTACTGAATTTTCTGACAGTCTTTTTTTCTGTTTTTGTGGGTCTACTCCAGTCAAATTCAGCTCCCGTCTGGTATGAAGTCTAGACACAATTTGCAGGCAACATTGCATTTAAAGTGTAAATCTTATAGTTACTGTAGTAGGACAACAGTAACACAGAACTATCTATCTGCACCTTCCTCATTTTGTGTGCCTGAGATGCACAAAATGAGGGGGCGTGTGGGTAGATCTGTACTACTGTATGTCTTTTAATGTAAGGTTGTGCTATAAAACATGGAGCTTTTTGATACATTAAATATGAAAAATGCCCATAAATTGTGTTAAATTGCAAATGAGTAAAACGGATATTTAAGTATATTTTAAGTTTCATTGTACACAGTTTAGTAGGAAAATCTTTCAATCTTGCCTTCCCTAATTGCATATTAGTGCCTCATTTGTGCAGTAAACATGTTTAGTTTTAGTAAACAGGCCCCTAATGAATACATTTGCAGGAGATGTATATTCATTGATTCACTCAAAAAAACTTATTTTTTTTTTTTTCCTGTATTGGCAGCTAAATAAGATATATTCCACAAAGTACCGGAGCCAGTATCTTCAATCCAGCATCAGGCAATTTTTGTGAGTATAAATATTCCATTTTTTTAATAAGGTTTTTATTTTTTTTTAATTGCTGTGCAATTAATCTGGGGTCCAAAACGTGCATGATACCAGACACTTCCCAGCTCCACAAAAGAAAACGGTGTACCTAAACACCCAAGCTGCTATCCAACCACATCCACATGAACAGACTTTGGATGTTATATCTCCCTACAGGGGAGGGCTGGGGGGCAAATCCAGTCAAGTGGCCCATTGCAGCACTGAATCGCCTCCCCATCCACGACCATCTTTTCCTTGTTTTATAAAGAATATTGCCAGAATTTTCCCTTACAATATGCCAGAATTTTCCCTTACAATATGCCAGAATTTTCCCTTACAATATGCCAGAATTTTCCCTTACAATATGCCAGAATTTTCCCTTACAATATGCCAGGATTTCCCCCCCTCAATATGCCAGGATTTCCCCCCCTCAATATGCCAGGATTTCCCCCCCTCAATATGCCAGGATTTCCCCCCCTCAATATGCCAGGATTTCCCCCCCTCAATATGGCAGGATTTCCCCCCCTCAATATGCCAGGATTTCCCCCCCTCAATATGGCAGGATTTCCCCCTCTCAATATGGCAGGATTTCCCCCTCTCAATATGGCAGGATTTCCCCCTCTCAATATGGCAGGATTTCCCCCCCTCAATATGGCAGGATTTCCCCCCCTCAATATGGCAGGATTTCCCCCCCTCAATATGGCAGGATTTCCCCCCCTCAATATGCCAAGATTTCCCCCCCTCAATATGCCAAGATTTTGCCCCTCAATATGGCAGGATTTTCCCCCACACCGTATTGAGTACTTGCCTCCTTGCTGCTGCTCTGTCTCCGTCTCCCGGTGCTCTCATCTGCCCGTCTGTGGCTGTGAGGGAAGCGTTGTGCGCTCCCCTCCAGCCAAGCGTCTTCAATAAAGTTTACTTTTTTTTTTTCAACAAACTTTATTGAATGCGCATTGGCTCCTCCAGCCAATGCGCATTCAATAAAGTTTGTTGAAAAAAAAAAGTTGCACAGAACGCTTCCCTCACAGCCACGAACCTGCAGCACCTGGGGACAGCAGCAAGGATAAGTACTGGGAAAGTGGGGAGGAATTTTTTTTTTTTTTCCCCTGGCGTGACCTGGACCCGCCGGGCCCGGGATGGCAGTATCAGCCCTGACCCCCTGGGGCGCCCAGCGTTAGATGGCCCAGCGGCCATTTTTAGCGTGCATTAGGGTGGCCTGGGGGGCAATTGCCTCCCTGCCCCACGGCCCAGCCCGCCCCTGTCTCCCTAGGCCTGGGGCACTTGGTGTAATAAAAAGCTTGAGTCAAATACTTTCGTCCAAATAGATTGTGTACCCTTGAAATAAACAAAGCATGCAAATAATAGAGGCACAATGTGTTGTCTTATTCAAGGCTCTTAGACATAGGCTATTTATGGCCACATTTCTGTATAGTTTGCTATCCAACCAAAGCCTAGGTCCCCAGTCGGGAAAATAAAAATTATGCTGGCGATGTTTGACGTGTAACATGGTATGTATTATTTATATGTATATACAGAAAGATGAGTGTGTGTGTGTGTGTATACTCATGGTTCCCTAAACTTTATTTGCCCCTCTGGCCAAATGATGGCTATACTCCTGATGAATTGGGTTGCCATTCGTTTCTTTTCATAGGTGCGTTTTATTTTTGGTTGGTAAAAGATTTGCAATCTGGGAGTGTTCAAAGCCAAGCAGAATGCAGCTTAGATTTTACATTTTATTTCTGCTTCACTAGACTTGCTTTCTCAAAAACTGCAAAAAACACAATTACTGAACTGTTAACTGCTACTGTGCTTAAATTGAGATTTATGATCTGGTTTGAAAACGATGAGTGTTCTTTGCAGCAATGGATATATAATATCTCTTTACTATTGTAGGCAGGGGTCAGTCATTGTTGAGGCTGACCTTCTATTCCAATCTCGGTTACCCACACCTAGCAGCTCCACCATTATAAGGACTTTACTTACCTGGAACCAGCACAATTACTTTGGGTGGAAAATTAATACGTCTACTGTGGAATCAAATGGTTTGTAATCTATATACTATTTGAATTGTGTTTAGTTTGCAGTAAAATTGTTCAGGTTAGCAGTCATGTAGTGTTCCTAAAGCTGATGAAGATAATGGGATTTTACACACAGCTCAGTTTTGAAGTCAAGTTTTTATTATGAAGAGATCTGGTGGTTTTTTACTTTTAAATCATTCCTCCACAACCTCTTAATCTGTATTATCTCAAATTCATTTGAAATAATTCCCTGCACCACCTGCAATATGTGTAACAATAATAAAAATACAAACTGGAACTCTATGGTGTGTTGCGAGCAGGGTTCTCTACCTCAGTGTTTTTTAACCACTGTTCCGCGGCACACTAGTGTGCCGCGAGATGTTGCCTGGTGTGCCGTGGGAAAATGTAAAAAAAAAAAAAAATCCCCCGGTGAGCTTTCCTCCGTCTGGGACATAGTCCCAGAATCGGAGGATTAACCTCACGTGGGGGTGAGGGCCGATCGGGAGGAGAGGCTGCTATAGGGAGCCTCTCCTCCTGGCCATAGATATCACAGCGCGACGGGTGCAAGCTCCGCCCCCGTCGCGCTGTGTCAGCTGCTTGCCGGATGTCAGGTGGACGGACATCCGGCAGAAGGTCCTGGATGACAGACCAAGTGTATGGTAAGTAAAAAAAACAAAACAAAAAAAAAGTGTGACTGTGTATGGGTGTCTAGGTATTACTGGGTTCTGAGTGGCACAATATTACTGGGTTCTGAGTGGCACAATATTACTGGGTTCTGAGTGGCACAATATTACTGGGCTCTGAGTGGCACAATATTACTGGGTTCAAGAGAATTACTTTATATATAGTCAATATAGGTACAGAGTAAAAATTGTTAACATTTTCTAATGGTGGTGTGCCTCGTGATTTTTTTCATGAAACAAGTGTGCCTTTGCCCAAAAAAGGTTGAAAAACACTGCTCTACCTTATGTTCCAGTCTGTTCTTGTGTGTCTAACTTAGTATGTAGTTCGCTTCTATGCTCTGTACCTAGCACTATGTAAATTGTTAGGAGAGAAAAGCTAAATTCAAGAACCTTGATCCCACAAGTCAAGGTTCTGGTGACTATTGAGCTCCCAGTGCAAGTGGAGCTGTTCTTCAGCACTGACCACTTTCTGGCTTTTCTGGCCTAACAAGTTTTTAGAAACGTAGAATGTGTTGGAAGATGAGAACCATTCGGTCCATCTAGTCTGCCCAATTTTCTAAATACCGTATTTGCTCGAATATAAGACGACCCCCCAAACTTTGAATATTCCTTTAGGAAAAAAAACTAAAAGCCTGAATATAAGACTAGCCTATAGGAAAAAGTTTAACTTTAAATAGATACATGTGTATAAATTCACATGTAAATTGCTTTTTCATATTTAATAAAAATTCTATATAAATGGATGCATTTCGTGTTTTTATTTCCTTTTATGTGCCAATGCTGCCCCCCCGCCCAACACTGGCTCTCTCCCCCACCTCCCTTGCACCTTTCTCTCCTTCCCCCTCCTTGCCTCTTTCTCTCCCCTTCCCTTGCCTCTTTTTCTCTCCTTCTCTCCCCCCTCCCAGCTCCCAACGTTGCCTCTCTACCTGGTGGCTAGTGGGGGCAGCTGGGGGATGTCTGCACATACAGTGCAGACATCCTCCATGCTGCCCGACACTTCAGTCTATTACGTATCCCGTCTGCGTGCATTGATCAGACATCCACCGACTGTTAACGAGGGGGATCCGGCTGTTATATCCAGGAATATAAGATGAGGGGTCTTTTTCAGAGCATAAAACCTAGTCTTCGAGCATATACGGTACTTTTATTAGTTCCCTATCTTATATCTAGGATAGCCTTGTGCCTATCCCATGCATGCTTCAAATCCTTGACTGTGTTTACCTCTACCACTTCCGCTGGAAGGCTATTCCATACATCCACTACACTCTCAGTAAAGTAATACTTCCTGAAATTACTTTTAAATCATTGCCCCTCTAAGACTATGTCCTCTTGCTGTGGTACTTTTTCTTCTTTTAAATATACTCTCTTCCATTATGTATTTAAATGTTTCTATCATATCCCCCCTGTTACGTCTTTCCTCCAAGCTATACATGTTAAGATGCTTTAACCTTTTTTTATTTATGTATTTATTTTAATCCTTCAACCCATGAACCAGTTTAGTAGCCCTTCTCTGAACTCTCTCCAAAGTATCAATATCCTTATGGAGATACGGTCTCCAGTACTGCATACAATACGCGAAGTGAATTCTCACCAGTACAATGGCATGAGCACTTCCCTCTTCCTACTGCGAATACCTCTCCCTATGCAACCAAGCATTCTGCTACCATTGCCTACCTACTTTTAAGTCCTCTGAAATTATTACTCCTAAATCCCTTCCCTCAGATGTTGAGGTTAGGAGTGTACCAAATATTCTATATTCCGCTTTTGTGTTTTTACGCCCAAGGTGCATAATCTTGCACTTGTCCACATTAAATGTCAGTTGCCACTGCTCTGACCATTTTGCTAGTTTAGCTAAATCATTTGCCATTCGGCTTATCCCTCCATGAATATCAACCCTGCTGCTGCTTTTTTTGTTGTTGTTGTTGCTTTCAATCCATCCCATTTTAAAAATGTCAGTGATATGGTAAATGTTTTCACTTTTCTAGTTTATGAAACGGTTTTATTGTGAATACTATAATTTTGATTCATCAGTAATTTTCAGTAAATGAATGCAAAACTGTATTGATCATTTATTTTACTTCCCTGCTTCTGAAAGATCATGCGCGGTTACAAAGCAACCTTGAGAATTTCATGTAGGAAGAATAAGTTCAGCCAACAGCACACCACCAATAACAGACTACAAAAAATATTCATATTTTATGTTTAACACTTGAGTATTTCCATTTATTGCCATGGAACTCCTTAAGGTTTTATGCAGGTTTTTGTCCATTTTGCTAGCTTTTTAATACTACTTTCCCTTCCCTCCCCATCTCAGGATATACTATGAATAACTTGGAGCCAGAGTCTCTGTCAATATATTTTATCGTCCTGTATGTTGGATCTGTAGCTGTATCTGAGAAAAATGCTGAAACAAGTTTCCTGAATATCCTAAAACAAGAGGTAGGACATTGGGATTTATCATATAGTCTTATTGATTATGGCCTGGCAAATACCTTTTTGTGACTGGTGCCTCTTTTCCATACCTGGCACTTTGACCATTCCATTCACTTTGCTTTATATTGTTGAAATGTATGTATTTAGTTGCTTTGCTGATAAAGGTGAGACTTGAGCAGAGCTTTTAACAGTGCTCTTTCCACTCCTATTTACAAAAAATATAAAATTAACAAAAAAGAGAAAAAAAAACACCAGGCTATTGTTTCGCTTAAGTGGAATCTAGAGCAGTTGCTCTTCATACACAGAATAATGTGCAAGGCTAGTAGTGGGAGTTGGGTTTTTAGTTTAAGGATATTTGGCCTCTTTCTAACTAGGCCTTTGGAATATCCATTCCGTAGCCTTCCTTTGCCCTTAATTCTCACTTTTTTTTCCATTGGGGTCATTTCTGACCTGGCTCTGGTAGCCCCTCTTCATGATTAGTACGTAGTCAAAGTGTTTCCACTGAAAGTCTCTCTATCCAATCTACTCCTTTTCAAACAGTCCATCCCTTCTTTGAATAATGTTGACAAGTATCCTACTCTATTATAAATGCTTTAAACCAGTTTTCTTTCCACAGGTCAGTCACTCTGTTGGAATCTCATTTCCTGTTAGAAATGTTTCTATTTCCCGTATTCGGTAAGGAATCAAGCCACACTTTATATTCTACATACAGAGCACATTTATGTGTATATCATATATACGTATGCACTAAAGAGAATTGTGCACAGAGGTTTTAAAAACTGAAAAGCTTGAATTTCAGTTAATTATTCACAAACTAATCATTTCTGAACAATAATTGAGACCTCAGGGGTCTGGTATAAAAGCCAGAGCTGAAAAAGTGTCGGAATAGTTTTTAAAGTGCAATTGCTGAGATTTTGTGTAATGATAAACCTTAAAACCTTAACCTTAAAAGAAAAAACAAATATAAACAATGCCACAACTAAATTGTGAACAAACCAAAACCACCTTGAAGCAGTAATTAGTATTTAATTTTTTTGTTAAGACCATGATAAACTTCAAAGGATTGTCCAGCATTAAAAGAGAAAGTCCTCCAACCCTACAAGTGGGTTGGAACTGGATCTTAAATTACTACAAAAATCATTGGTCAATGTCTATCAGACAATAGTTTGCTTTCCTTACTCTGTCTAGTTAATTGTCCCTGCATACCCCCCTATTGTTACAATGAAAGTGACTAAACCCTATCAAAATAGCCTATATTAGCCAGCCTGCTCATTAATTCCCATTTTACAAGCACATTTCTGTTCTGTTTATTCTGGAGGGTTTTAAAGGTGATACTGAAATAGTATCCCAATTTTCTTATCGCCTTCAAAACCCTCAAATTTTTGTAGCAATAGCGAAGTTTCATATAGGGAATGTCAAAATGTATGAAAGACTATTTCCTAAACCTTGTAAATCTGTTCTATGGTGTGATCTTTCTTGCAATTTAAATATCCAGTGACATGGAATATGCCTCTCTGAACTTTTACAAGTTCACATGGGTCACTAAGGTGGGTACATGAGCGTGCACAAGTGTGCAACTGCAGAGTACGTATTCCCACTGAAGTCAATGTGAATGCTGTAGGTGAATCTGGCTCCTTGGTAGTGCAAAAATAATCATCATTGTAGGACATACAGAAGAGGCCTTGCTGAGAAACTGCTGATTGCAGGAAAGCAATGTCAAGTTATTGTAACTTGTTTCTAACTTATGCAGAAAGTAATTATGGGACTTTAAATGCATACTAATCTACTTGTTAAATATTTACATTAATTCAGCTCATTTTGAGGCTATAGATTACTTTTTAAAAATTGAGAAGGTTATTTTGTAAGTGACACTCTGTCCTTCCCTTTCACCCTTTATTTTTCCTTCTCTGTTGAGCCCCACTAGTCTACATTTGCATTAAATATTATATATAAGGTTGTTAAGCTCCTATAGCAAAATCCTACTAGAGCTATACATCCTGTATGTATAAATTTACACTGCGTACTATAAGGTGTGATATTTTGTTAGAAGAGTACACCATTATGTTTATTTCCACTGATTTTATTCCGTTTTATTACTAGAGATCTGCGTGGTGACCTTGAAGTTGGGGGTAACTTATATCTAGACACCAAGGTTCATGCTGATGTGCAAACTCTTCTGCTTACAATGCTGCCCCTTGTGAATATATCTGTGGATCTCACCTCGGTTACTGTGGATGGTAAAAAAAATTTGGTTTTGCTTGGTGCGTAAAATGGCCACTGAGGCTTAATCAGTACCAAATTTAAAAACATAACACCTGAGGAGCATTTCTTTTTAGGTACTCGAATGGCCATACACGTTTTTCCCATTCGTTTTCGAATTACAAACAGGCAGTTTAATGCAAATCTGCTGGACATGTCATCTTCTGAAAACAAAGAGCTCAGCAAAAACTTGTCTGCAGTGGTGAGTACCCATATGCCAAATATTAGTTGTAAGTTCCTGAACAGGGATATTGGTTTTGTAGTCTTGCTTGGCACCTGTAAGCGTACCATAAATGTTACTACTAGGGTAGTATATAAATATACATATAAGACATGTGCAAAACGGACATTTTCGTTTCGTTTTCGTTCATTCGGACGAAAGTGATATTTATTTCGTCTAAAACGAATTTCGTTCATTACTACATTCGTTTCGGATGAAATTCGTTCATTATTTTCATTTCGTTACATTCGTTTGAACTAATCAATTGACTTAAACCGAAAATCTATAAACCGAACCACGTTCGGTTTATAGATTTTCGTCATTTGGAATACATGTAATAGTACTATTGGCTTTCTCTAAACAGAGACAGAGAATTTTTTATGAATGAAGACTCTGTCTCTGTGTAGAGAAAGCCAATAGTATTATTACATGCATTCCAAATGCCGAAAGTCTATAAACCGAACGTTCTGTTTATAGGCTTTCGGTTTATGGAATACATGTAATACTATGGGCTTTCTATAAACCGAACAAGAGTTCCCATTCATAAAAATTTATGAATGGGGACTCTATTTCGGTTTATAGAAAGCTAAGAAGTTGAACAAATGGTTTAATATAAACAAAAAACATTCGTCCATTCGTGCTATAGTATTGGCATTACTATAAACCAAAATAGTCGGTTTATAGAATGCCAATAGACTTACATGCATTCCATAAACCGAAAGTTGTTCATTATGTCGGTTTATGGAATGTAGTGTACTATGCTATTGTATTCTATACCAACTCTATTTCGGCTTATAGAATGCAGTAGTACTACGAATGAACGAATGATTTTCGTTTATTAACCATTTGTTCATTCGGCTTTCGTTAGCTTAGCATTTTCGTTATTCGTTTTTCAAACTAATGAACGAAAATGCTATTTTCGGACGAAAATGCATTAGTCCGAAAACGAATGCACATGTCTAATACATATATATAATTTATATTATGGGGGATGTGCTCAAATACATGTGTTCTACTCAAATTTTGGAGAGGATATAAATATGAAAACTTTGCTGTAAAGGTTTCAACAAACTTCTTGCTGTTGCTGGATTTTTGGGTTCTCTACCCACTAAACTTTGATTTTAATTAGTCTTTGTGGCCTAGGCTTGTTCAAATGTTCTTCTAGGAAAGGCTTGTGAATTGTGGCTGGGTAATCTTCTGGCAGTGTGCATGTATACATAAATAATTTAGATATTTGTTCACCAATATACTTATTGGGCAGTAATAATGGTTAGTAATTTAGCTGACATGATCTCTAGAGAACAGTTCAAGGTCATTGTGTAAACGCACTTTATCATGTCTCTTTCAGGTAAAATCTGCATTGCAGGCTAATGACCCTCAACAGGTGGTCCTCAGAGAATTTAGGTGCGTTTATGTCTTCCTTTTTTTTTTCTCTGGTATCATTAATTGGTAGTGAAGTATTTTTTAATCTTTAATATTACTACCAAATTACTGATGGTATGAAACAATGACTGACTGCTATTATCCTTGTTTAGTTCAAGCATGTCTATCACAATGTTTAAGCTATTAAACCCATCCTCTATGGGTAAACAAAAAATGCCCACTGACCCCATCATAACACAGGATCTGAACAAGAGCAGCACTGCAGATGGTGAAGTACTATGTCCCAAGATCATAGCCCCGACAGGCCATAAATGGTGGCCTCTCCTACTGAAAACTAATGGTCAGTCCTATGAGGGACACCTGACACCTTTTGACAACGATGACACTCCAGTCCAAATTCAGGAACCAATAGTTGGAGTAAGTAACATCCCTCACCGCTTTGTTGCCATTTTTTACAAAAGGGAGATTCATATTTCTATCTGCATCTGCTTTGTGTTGCCCCCCCCCCCCTGTCTGCCAAGTTATATGGTGGATTATACAAAAAATTTATTTTGATATTGAAACAACGTGTCCGAGGACTTATGCAAGTTTTTTATTGGAAGAAAGACAACATTTTCTCCCCACCAAGGAAGATTTTGCATATAGTTGCGACAGCAGATGGTCATACAGAACTGCAGAATATCGAGATGTTCAACAGATGAGTGTGGTCTCCCTGGAAGAGAACACAGAAGCCACCCAGACCTATCTTAAATTGGTGAATGAACACATGCAGTTGCAAACGGATGCTATAAATTCCCTGAGAAAGCATTGATTTTGGGAGCCACAGTGGTTAACTTTAGTGTATGCCAAGTCTCAGAGGATGGGTACCTAGATTAACATTATGTACATCATGTACTTTCAGTAGAATGTCATCCTTGTTCTTCAGAGAGACAGGGCACATGGTCTGACGTAGAGGCTGTTTGGATGGCTCTCCAAGAGACTGAAATGATCACCTACACTATTTTGCAGACAGATCATGCTCCACTGGTAACACAATATGGACCTGCCCAACTTTCTCAACCACAAAGTCTTAATATTTCGGGACATATCCACGATGACTCTTCAGGCATAAATAGCCTTAATTCACTCACCCAGGCCCTTCAACAAGCAGACTTGAACTATAGATGGACCACTTCATGTAGTATCCAGGTGTGGAAAAATCACGTGGACTTGCCATAATTCTTTAGCTATGTGGTCATACTGGAGAATTGAACACCAGGCTAGGGTTGCAAGTCTCACCCACCCCAGATTCCTGAATAGCTTAATATGTTCTGGGACGTCTGTCCCCAGTGTCTTTTTTTTTATTTTTTTATTTAAAGGAAGGGAACCGCTTGCTGCATTACATATCACTAGGATTCAGTCACAGGACCACGCCAATACCCGACCATGAAGATAAGGATGTGGACAAAAGTATTGGGACACCTGACCATTACACCAACATGGATTTTTGTCTCATTATAAATACAAAGGCATTAAAATGTAGTTGGTCCCTTTTTTGCAGCAATAACAGCTTTCACTCTTCTGGGAAGGCTTTCCACACTATTTTGTAGTGTTTCTGTAGAAATATTTGCCCATTCATCCAGTAGAACTTGTGAGGTCAGGCACTGATGTTGGACTAGAAGGCCTGGCTCACAATCTGTTACATTTTATCGCAAATGTGTTCAGTGAGGTTGAGGTCAGGGCTCTGTGCAGGCCAGTCAAGTTTTTTTCACACAAACTCATCCAACCATGTCTTTATTGGCCTTGCTTTGTGCACTGGGGTACAGTCATGCTGGGATAGAAAAGGTGTTCGCCAAACTGTTCTCACAAATTTGGAAGCATAGCATAGTCCAAAATGTCTTTGTATGCTGAATCCCTTAAAACATCAGCATTATCCCTCCTCCACCAAACTTGGCACAATGAAATTTGGCAGGTAACTTTCTCCTGGTATCTGCTAAACAGTGAAGACTCTACAGATGCACCTCTGCACCCAACGGCCTCACTTTATGTGGTCTTTCGATTTGTGGCTGTTTCTAAAAGATATTCTACATAACTAGTATTATTGGAATGTAGAAGGTGGCATCCTTTCACAGTACCATTATTGACATCAGAGTTCTTTCACAAATGTTTGTAAATACAGACTACATGGCTGTGCTTGAGTTTGTACACCTGTGACAATGGGTCTGATTGAAACACCTGAATTAAATTAATTAGTCCATATAAAATATATATATATGCTCTGCCCCCTCACTTGTGCATCTTATTTTCCAACTTCACATAATGGTCCAAGTCTGTCTGTTTTTATGAGTTCACTTTCTTGACTGCCCTTTTTGTCATGAGAACTCTGAACAACATTGCAACACTACAGGAATTTAATCCTGCTCGATTTGGCCAACTCAACACTGCTTTCCCGAAAGATCACATTATAAAACAGACTCCCAAGGGGTTCACTCACTGTAACAGACTCCCTGGCTGAGAAACTCCTCAATGGACAGTTATTTGACACCCCCCCCCCCCCCCCTCTAGGAACTTCACCAGAATGTCTTTGAATTTAACACCTCCTATGGGGCAACTTGGACTTCTGTTCAGGCCGGTCTACATGACACTTTACAAGGTCAATGGGCTTCTTTTTTTTTTTTTTTTTTTTTAAACTTTATTTAGTTTTTGTTTTTTTCATGTAGAATGTGGTTTGCTGGACACAACCCCAATTTCAGTTTAAAATATTTACCGACTAGAGCCCCCCTCCTTACTTTCCTTCCTGTATTGTTATTGATGCCACTTTAAAACAAGTGTTATCAGGCCTTTCCATTTAATATCCAGCCATTCATATTTTAGATAAAATTTTATTGGAGAAGTGACCTTCTACATTATAACTAAATAGGTCTGTTCATACTTTACCTTCACTTTCCAATACAGGTATATACCGTATTTGCTCGAACATAAGACGACCCTGATTATAAGACGACCCCCCAAACTTTTATATTCAGGCTTTTAATTTTTTTTTCCCCTAAAGGAATATCCAGCCTACCCTATAGGAAAAAAGTTTAAATTGCTTTTTAATAAAATAAAATTATGATATAAAAAAAATGCTTTTCTTGTTTTTATTTCCTTTTATGTGCCAATGCTCCCCTACCCCCAGACTCCCCCAAATGCTGGCTCTCACCCCCCCCCCCCCCCACATTTCTCTGGCTCTCCCCCTACCTCCACCCAATGTTTTCTTTGTCTCCCCTCTCCCTGGTGGTTAGGTCCCGGCTTCATCATAGAAGTCCCAACAGAATGGGCAGCAACAGAGGATGTCGGCGTGTATTGCGCAGACATCCACCGGCTCTTAGCAAGGGGGATCCAGGTCCCCTCCAGCTCTGCGGGGGGCCTGGATCCCAGTCTTATAGTCTGACCTCGATTTGAGGTCTGATTATAAGATGAACCTAGACGATAAGACGAGGGGTCATTTTCAGAGCATTTGCTCTGAAAAAAAACCCTCGTCTTATAGTCGAAAATATACGGTACTCCCACATAGTTGCCAACATGTTTCCAGGGACACATATTTGTTCCACATGCTGCAGACAGAGCATGTAAAGTGCAGCCCGGCAGTATGTAGGATGGTTATACACACAGCCAAAATACAATTCATTAATCAGGGTGCAGATCTCAAACGACCTACCATGATTGATTAATTGGATTGTGTCCAAGTTAATTCAAAATAATTACAGCAAAAAAGTAGTAAAGTGGACAGACTCTGCATGCACAGAAAAATGCGTTACACCTGTGAGCAGAGGCTTAATCATAAGTACCAAATCATTACGCCTGTTGAAAAGTGTTAACCATATGACAATACAAAGCTTTGTTTCGATTACATTTTACTAGAAGTCTACCTGTTTTAGCTTTGTTTCTTCTTTGCATTTTTTATACCGTTAGCTGCTGTCTCTAAAATTTCCCATAACTTTCACCCTTGTAAGTGAATGGTATGCTAATGTACATTAACATTATTCATGTATTAAGATGGACGTTTCACCATCCTTGTTTCTATCTAGGAGTGGCTCCATTGTGTGTAAAGGAAACCTTGTGTATAGATTCCCAGCTCCTGGCAGTGGGGAAGTTTTGCGGACTTTAATGGACTCTCTTGGTAGTGGTGGTAATTTGGGATCATCTCTGTACAAAGTGGACACGGCTTCCCTGAGTGTTGGAGGTGATACTTATAACTATCATTGGCTTTTCCTTTCTCATTTAGTTCTTCTCTACATAAATTATACCTTTTTTTTTCTTCTTGTTTTTAATACTGTGCTACTTTACTTTTAAAGTACAACTGTCAGTTGATTAATAATTAATCTTGTAATGCTGTGCCATTCCTAAGACAAGAAACCTATACACCATTTTCAGTTATTTTACCATTTAGCAGCAACCGTTGCATGCAATGGCTGCCATCTTGTCTCATGGCTTTGGTAGGATCTCTGACTCTCAAACCAAGCTCCCTGCAATCCCGCCCCCCTCATTAGATCACGCGGCTAATATAAGGTTCGGCGCATTGCACAGCTTGTATACAGGTTACAGGGCTGTAAGGAGAGCTTGCATACTGGTAACCAAGCTGCAGGGAGAGCTCTATCCTGTTACCAGTATACAAGGTGTGTGGAGTGTATAGTCTTGTATTACCAGGGCAATCTCATTAAGCAGTGGGACTAAGTGGGGGAAGGTGGGTGCACACAGAATTTGGAGTGAGGTGGGACTGCCGAGAGCTTGGGTTGGAGAGTTAGACTGCATGTGCAGCAGTTGCTTCTAAGTGGTAAAAAAACTGAACATTGTGTATAGGTTTCTTGTCTTAGGAATGACATTCCTTATTTCAATATACGCATTTTCGTGTGTGTTTGTCACTTTTCTTTCTCCCTTTCACACTTTTTCATCCAGAAGTAGTCACCTGCTTTTATTCTCCTAGATTCCACACCTGGGACGCACTTTGGATATATTGACTTCCCTGGATATGCTGTTGCTATTATAGTGATGTGTGGACTTTCCATCCTGATATTTCCAGCCCTAGCCTACCTGGTATGAGATTAATATCCTTTTTGTTTCCTATCCTGTATTGCTGTGACTAAGCCTGTGATTAAAATTGTGGTGTGTAATTTACAACACGGGAAGCAGGATAAACAAGAACAAGCAGAGGTCAGGAATATAGAAGGCAGAATACCAGAATAACGAATACAGAATCACAATACTACAAATAGGCGCAAGGCACTATCACAGGCAAAGGTTCAATGCAGACTGAGCCTTTAACTATCCATCCAAAGCATATCCCTGCCTCTAGGATGAAAATGAGGCTTGGAGACAAAATCAGGTAATTCGCCTTTAAAAACTTTTCGTACAGCAAGATGGTGCCGCCGTATGGAAGAGGCTTCCGTACGGCAAGATGGTGCTCTGTACGGCAATAGCAAAGCCGTCTGTAGTGTGGAGGAGTGTGCGATGCACTACGTAAGCGCATGCGCACACTCTGAAACTACAGCGGTGGATCCTCGCAGACGGGACCTAGAGGTAAGTATTACAAGTCACTGACCTGTCGATCACGCCTCCTCACCCGATGCAAATCGGGTGAGGGGTGTTTCAGAAAAAGTCTGTCTTGCCTGCAATAGCTGTCTCAGCCATTGCAGTGTGGATTGTGATTGCTGTAAATGCTAATCACAATCCATTGCCATCCTCCCCCAAATTTGGGGGGGAGAGATGGGGTAAGTTGATTCTGGTTGCCTTAACAGTTAGGCAGATTAGAAGCAACCATTATTTCTTGCATGTATGATGTGATCTGTTTGAAAATCACATGCAATAAATGCATAAAATGTAGTAAATGACAGTGTTGTGTGAACACATCAAAATCCTTCCCCTCTCACTGATGCACTTTGATCTTGTATCGGGGAGAGAGAGGAATGAAAAGAAACTTTTTTTTTTTTTTTTTACATTTTTAAACCCTTTATAAATTTATAAATAACATTGTGCATTGTTTAAATTTTAAGTTTAAAAAAAAAAATGCTTATATCGTGCACAGGCTTATTTTCCCAGTGTGATTTGACGCAGGCATTCTGCATAAATCACATTTTTAATACTTGAGTCAAACCCTGCCCAGTGATTACTCTGCATGTTTACTGCAGGTGCGGCAGCACTGATTATATAGACACTGAGGATATATAGTTTTATTTCATTTAGTCACTTCCTGTGCTCTTCATATTGAATACATTTTGATAGACTTGCTCTTTCACACAGTAGGATATCTTAACAGTGCAACATTTTCTGATGACATCACTAGAGAAACAGGAAATGCCATCATTTGCATGAAATTATTCTCATTGGTTGCTGCAGCGAAAAAAAAAAAAGGAAATGACTTTTACTCAGCTAGTGTGGGTAGTCCTAGCTTCTTGCATAATTTTTGTAATTTCACAATTTCATCTAGCTGTAAGTATTTTATATTTTAAGCAATGCAAAAATGTAAAACATGCTTTTTGAAAGCACATTAATATGCGTATATATTTGGAAGATGCATTTTGGGCACTAGACAGTGCCTTTAAGAATAAAGTCTGTTATTGAAATTTATTTTTTGAATTTGCAAAACAATTACCAGCCCATATAATCTATATGGACTTGTCCTTTTCAGCCTGGTGCTGATCCCAGCGGTTGCCCCCTTTTTTCTTTAGATTTTACTTACAGAATTATGGATTTTCTTTAAGAAGCTTTTGATATGGAACTAAAACTTGCAGAGTCAAATTTCAACTACTACCCTGGCTTAGATGAGAAAGTCCTAGTCTGAAGTTTAACCAGAGCGTTGTCTCAACGTATGTCACAGAAACAACTTTTCGCCTCAACAGTCTCCAAAATAAAAAAACTAAATTTCCTCACCTTGTAGATCACTGGTAAAACCGCTCCAAACCCATTCCTAATCATTTTGTACTATGCGTTTGAGTTTTCTTGTTTAAAAAACTGACCTTTAGTGGAGCATCCTAATTTTCCACCCCTGCCCTATATGAATTCCCAGGTAACAATTCTTTTTTTTTTCCTGCAGTGCATCAAGACCAAAATGCTTGGACACAGAAACAAGGTGACAATTCATAGGAATCAAGACCCAGACAACCAGAGTCACCATTTTGAGATGGATAACCGGGCATTCCGTGCAACCATAGAACAGGTGGGTTGATGGCATCCAGACAGTTACATTCGATAAAGCTAACCATATATTTCTTAGACTAAAACAAATACATCTTTAAGGCTTTGGTCTTTTTTTTCTCATAATTTGCCCAACATAAATTCAATAAAACTAATATATCGGGTAACAAGAGAACTGAACATCTAAAGAACTGTACCAAAGTGAAAAGCTTGTGTCCACCCATTGGATACAGTGCTCAATTTTTAAGTGTTGTGCAAATACAAAACTGAGCTTTACCTTTCTGTACTCCTTTTTATAAATCACTTATTTTGTTTTATCTTGTTTCTTTTAAACAGCCTTAACAGATATTGGAATAAGCTGGTATGTTCTGGGAGCATCTATGAGGCTCATGGGAGACGGCTGAATCTTAACTGTGATTTTACAAGGCAATTGGATGGCTCTATATGTGTCCTATATACAGCCTGAATGGACAGTCGCAGATTTTCAAAGTTGGCAAAGATTAGTAGCTGGGATTGGAGTTTTTTTTTATTGCTTCATCTTCTGCTTGTTAAAAAGTTTTCCAAAAATGGCCACACAAATAAAAATTGTGGATTTCATCCATTACAATGTTTCAGAAAATCAGGTATAATGACTCAAGTCTGAGATGGCTAGAGAAGGGAATAAGGTGTCCAAACATTTCTGCCTCTGTGGTAGAAGAGTGGTTTTACATGACAATTCTTTGTTAAACTGGCTGATCACTAGGCTAGAACATGTGTGATTAAACCTGGATTCTTTATGGTGAAACCTTATGCATTCAAACTCCACCATGAAACTTATTGCTACAAAGTGCTGGTATGATTATACTTTGCTCTTAAATCTTATAAAATAGTAATGTGCAATTTCATAAACGTTCTGCAGAGCATATTACAGATGCATCTTTGCTGATATTCTAAATGCAAGTTTAAATTCCAGCCTTGTCTAGATAAACATCCTTTATTGAGCTGGATTTTACAGCAAGCACGTCACATTATCGATCATTTAAACAGTCATTTGACTAACAGTGTAAATGTCCAGATTTTTTTCTATGGGCCAATTAGACATTTGCCAAGGAGAAAAATGCTTTGTCCTAATTTCTAAATACTGGAAACTTTGTTTTTACAGCAGTTCATTTTTTTTGTTTCTGTTTGGGGGGAGTTGATGCTGGGCTGACATTTAGTTTGTCACACATGAGGCTTTTACTGGCTCTTAATTGGTAAAAGTTCCACTTGTAAATGGTTCTATTTTTTTTTTTTTTTTTTTATGACCACAGGCAGTAGTTTGATTTTATTCCTTATCCAGTAATTTCTGTTTAATGAAATAAAGATCTCTAAAAATGTGTTTACTCTTTTAGTGTTTTATTTAGAAAGTGTTTTTAGGGCAAAAAAACCCATTTTAAATTCAATTATACAAATGTTTAAATACATGTAAATCATACTAAATACCCCACTGCCCAGCAAATTAAAACCGCAGTTTGAAGGACTCCTGTAATTCCAAGAATAGACTTTCTAGAGCAAGACATTGAGCAAATGGCCATTCTCTGAAATTATCAACATGAAATCTCTATTTCTAGCAGCATTCAATTTTACAAAAAATGCTGGTACTGCCTTAATGCAGTTCTTATTGCACATACTCATGAACTAGTGACCCATTGCATTTGCACTGATCCTCTTGCAAGTAACCAAAATGGGGTGGTTGCTGAAGGAAGATCTGCATGCATTTGCATGTAACCCCCCCACTGTGCAATGTAAGTTTAAACAGGAAAAACACTTGATGGAAGATGACTCTCATATTAAAGGAGCCGAATTCCTCTGGTTATCTATTCTCATTTTAGAAGTAAATAGGCACAGCCATTTTGATCTCAAATGTCTCATTCAGAGACATATAGATAAAAAAGGTAGCAATTTTTCTAATTTTTGAACTGGATGGTCAAGTATACTCTTTGGTTAATTCATAAGCCCCTAATAAACTACAACTATTTATAAACCTAAATAGAATTGATTACTCTGTTCAGAGAACACTGCTTATAGGGGGAGATTTCAATTGCATTCTAGTTGTCAACCTGGACAAAAATGTCATCAATATAATTCCATATAATTCAATTTTATCATCTCTAAGACATCGGGAGAATTTTGCCCCCTGAGGAAAAAGACTATACATTCTATTCCAGCCAATACTTCTGTTTGGACTATTTCTTCATTAAACCCTTTTTTTCAGTGCAATACTTTTAATAAGGTAAATATTAATTTCGGTAAATGCAAAGCTATGCTTTTTGTTTATTTATTAATTTTTTTTTTATCCAAAGGTTTTTTTGTTTTGTTTTACAATGGTAAAATGACAGGAAAAATATGCTGACAAACAGATTAGTTGGAAGGCAAAAACAAGAATACAAAAAATAAAATATAATGGTCAGAGTAATAAGTCCAGAAACAATCTGTTCAGCTTTTAATGATTTATATTTTGAACTGGATAATTTTGCAACAAATCTCAGGACATTACCCAATTAGTGAGAAAACTACCCACAATATCTGAGGATCAGAGAAAATAATTAAACTTACCATTTAACAAAGAAGAAATTAGAACTGAAATGGACTGATTAAACGTAAACCTTGCACCAGGACCAGACTGATATACAAATATATGTTCTACAATTTATTTATTTCCCCCCAAAGGTCTGGTAAACCATATGGTTAAAACAGTTAATGAAATTCGCAATCTGGACTGCTTACCAAGGAAATTACTACAAGCCACTATCTTATATTGAAGCCTAGTAATGATGGATCAAACCCAGCAAATTAAAGACACATCACTTATAAATATTGATATTTAAATGTATTCCACAATTATTGCTGATCAGATTAAACCTAGAATACTGCAGTTGATGGCTCAAGATCAAGTGGGTTTAGTATGGCTTAGTTGGGTAATCTGCATTGGTACTATATACTGACCTAGTATCAAACATGGAAAAATGGTTTAAGCCCATTGATGAACTTAAAAGATCTATGTAACGAGAAGGCTAGGCCGTCTGATGTTAATTCTCATTTGTAAGGGATTCAATATGTCCTCAGCCCAAGTCCTTGGGAAGAAAGTACCAGCTTCCTCGCCAACCCCCTGGACGTCAACCAAAATATAGCGATCCCCAGAAGTAGACACAGCTACCAAGGTTCGTCACAAGCAAGAACAATTCATGTAGCACATTGATACAGTAACATCTTAATAACAGGGGAGACTGAACAATACACTTAAAGGGATTAACTTCCACACAATGGGTAATACTGTTAAACCTGGCACCAGTCTGGGAGGTGGACTAATGAGGATACACAATCATACAGTCACACTTTAATACACTTTTCCCAGCTGGCTTCCAGAGTCATGTCTTTCGTGACAATCTATTCACTCTTTAAATATTATTGAACTACATTATAAAATCCTACATCAGTGGCATTTAGTCCCTAGAATCATGAATAACATTGACCCAGCTATATCAAGCTTATGTTGGAGATGCAACCTAATAGAGGGTAGATCAATGTGTATTTGGAACTTTCCTTGTAATGGACTTATTTGTAAGATTTTTTTTTTGTGAATTATCAAATGTGGGAAAAACTATTGGAAACAATGTCATTGGCACTTTTTCACTTTAATACTCTGTTTTTTCCCTAATAGGTATATAATAGTAATGGCTACTAAAATCTTAAGATTGTGGCTTCAGTAAATTCTGTCTTGGTCTCCTATGTAACCAAGTATAGTACCAATATAAAATGGAGATGGTATAGCCTATATAATGGGATATCATTTTAGTTTGGGGAAAAAAATGGTTACCATGGAAAACATTCCATCAGATTATGTAATCTCTGGTGAGAAATTCAGTTTGAGCATAATTACAAAATGCAGAGTACCTCGCTGCTTCCCCGATCCTTTAATGTCCTTATAGATATCGAGAGTTAAATTCACATAAAAGCCAGTTTGTATGTCTACTATGCTACGTTGTAATTCATAGTCATTAAGTATTTATTGCAATTGTAAATCTTTGTATTTTTTTTTTTTTTATAAAATGTATAAGAAAAAATTTCTATAATAAAAACACCAACAGATAAACCAGTTTGATGATTAGAATAATCTTTAACATGTCTAACAATATGACACAGGAAAGTTTCTAAAAACATGTTTTATTATCAATACAAAATTGTTCGACAACATTTTGTCCAGAATATCTACATTTTGGGAGCACAATCCATAACATTTAATATCTATACATTTTAAATATATGTTGTGAGAATTTATTTGTGTGCAGACAGTGAGTAAATCTCACCATATTTAGCTATGAGAAGGACAAAAACGGAACAGATTAGAGCTATTTTACATATGCAAGTTTAACAAATCCTATAAATAAGGCACAATCATAACAAATAAATAAATCTACTATTTGATCGAAAAGGGACAGCAGGTTAATTTCAAATACATTTACAGCCCTAACCTTTCATCTCTACTGAGCGACAAATAGGTTCAATTTGAAATTTTTAATTTTTAATAAGTTACTCAGTGAATATTCATACTTTAATATATCATAGCTGTATTGATATTGAGGACATCTCAAACTTGGGTAGTTTTTTTTTTTTCTTTCACCTCACTTTTTACCTCATTGGGGTCAATGCCTATACTGAAGCCTGCAGGCCTTATGCTACTGATAGGGGAAGCCAAAACACTGTCTGGAATAAGAAAAAATAAAAATAAGCAGCTGTTCCTTTTAATACATCTGACATAGTCCACTGCAGTATGTGGGGTTTGCGGTTTAAATACGATCCATCTTTAAAAACAATAATTGTTACTTTGTTAATTAAAACTGAATTTGCATAATTCGTTCACCAAAGCATTTATAACCACACTTAGTAGAAAATGTAGGGCAAAATGTTCTTACAAATAAACATCTTAGTAACTTTCAGCATAACTAGGATGAAGTTCAAATCTTAATGGTTTATAACCATTTATCCGGTGTCCTCTGGAGCAAGGGGACTGGTTTTTCCTTGTTCTTGACGTAAATGGGTTGATTGCAATATAGGGTTTGTATTTTCATGGACGAAGGGCAGTGGTTAATGTGGAAGCTCATATGAGTGTGTCTAGAGAAAGAAAACAAAAATCAGTGCATGGATGTGTCCATATTATGTATAAAGTATCCAACAAATCCTCCAAAAAGGCAGAGGAGTTTACTTAAGGGTGCCGGCTGGACTTTATCTAGCGTATCGTGAGTCTATATTCTGTTGCTTTGTTCGCTATCTCATTAAGACTACCTATAAACAGCCTCCCTTATATCTGTAATAAATATTCCATTTGGGTTCTGAGGTTTACACAAGTGGGAACATCTTGACTTTTCCATTGTCGGGTTATAATCCTCTTTGCTGCTATTAAAATATGTGAAGATAAATATCTTTTATATTCAACTTCAGCCAGTTCACATGTAACAAAAAATCTCATTCCCTCTTGGTGGTTTTGATTTCTAACATTTCTAAGATTGAGCTAAACCATATCCCAAAAATGTTTTAATTTGTTACAGCTCCACCAAATGTTCCCCTTTCTGTCCCACATAGCCAGCATATGTGGGAGCATTGTGAAAACATATTTTAATCTGTCCATGACCGACTTCTACCTATATATTGTAGTTCTATGAAGTAGACAATGTGTAGTGTTCCTTAAGTTTACTATTATTTTAAGCCAATCTTTTTGGATTTCAATCCTAATTCTTGTTCACCACATTTTGTTTCACTAATAGAAGCAAAAGTTTGACTTTTGCTACTGGCCCAGAGTAAACCTGACGTGTATCTTCATAGATACATCTGTGTTTACACCAAGCTCTGACTCTCAGCCAGGCCAGCCATCAGACATTGTGGGGCCCCTTAGACCAAATGGTCTGGCATTCCCACTACCCCACTCCATTTCTCCTTTTGTTATTGTCCCCACATCCCTTACCATGGCACTGGCTTACACTCCCAAGACATGGCCCATCACCCACGTTGCACATCCAGGATGTGCCCCATCATCAACATTGCACACCCAGCACATGCCCCAAGTACCCACACTGCAGACCTAGGACTTTTCCCCAGCACCCCAGGACATGCCCCATCTCCCACATTGCACACCCAGGACTTACCCCAGCAGAGTGGCAGGCATCATAGCATGCTACCTCTCCCACTCCCTCATGGTCTGAAGTCTGAGTGCGGTTCATGTGACCTGCCAGGGCTCTGACTTAAAAACACTGTGCAGTGGAGTGTGAGAGGCAGCATGGGAGGAAGTCTGTACCTGGGCAGTGCACAGACCTAAAGCTGCCCGATCTTATGATCTCACCAGTCAGCGCCTCTGCCAGCAAGCTTTTTTTTTTAATTAATTTTTTTTATGGGTCCCCCGTGCAGGGCCCCCAGTGCTGGCGGGCCTGTGACTGTCATCCCCTGATAGCGACCCTGCTCTCTGCTGCTGGCACATATTGACTGTGTTCTAACAATGAGAGACTCCTGGCGACAGCTGCAGCCATGATGCTTCCCATGCCTCATCATGGCTCTTGAAATTAAGACACAAAACACTACGTTGTTAATAGTGGACAAATCTTATTCCGAATCATGTTCTAATGCAAAAAGGTTTTCAGTGTTGAAACACATTTTTTTCTACATTCAGTGTAAAAAAACTGTTTAGATGATGGCATTCCTTTAATGCAACCTGTGAATAAATAAATAAGTCTTACTGTTAGGGTAAACTTATATTTATTGTGTTTACACATAACAAGAGTAATTTCAGCATTGGAAGAGTTAACTTCAGGGAAGGGTTAAACCCCCTCTCCTATTGGAGGGAGCACATTCTTTGTCTGTGTCTATCACATAATCTACACACATAGACAGTCAGTCTCCTTTCTGTGTAATAAATCTAATGATACCAGACATTATATGGGTTCAGCCTAGGTTAGAGATAAAGATGTATAGGAAAAATGACCTAGGGGTCATATTCTGTCTGCTTCTCAGGAGTTTTGTATTTCTTAGTAGAACCATAGATATATTACTGTTAGTTAATTATATAAATATATATTTGTAACATGTATGTATTCTATGTCCACTCCCCTTTTCTTTGTACCCCAATTATCCAATGATTTCAAACAAGCCAACGCCTTCTTGTTTCTATATAAGTGCTTGTCTTTACAATAAACTTTAGAGTTACTTAACGAACGACCTCTGTGTCAGACTTGAGTTACTCTCCGAACGCGTTCGCTGATATATTTCCAACTCCCACCACGTGAATCCAAATCAGAGTGATACAGTGCCGTATACCAGAGACTAGCTGATAGAGACCTAAGACGAATTGGTCCCTTTCAATTTGGTGTTAGAAGTGGGATTCAGACAGGCCGGGTGAGTACATGTGTATTATTATACATCTCTGACTTACCCGTGTTTCTCTGAATTCTTAATTTGTGAAAGTCTCTGGTTTAAAAAAAAAAAAAAATCCCTGTATGGAGTATAAGCTGATGTTGTATCAGCTAATAGAGACAGGTCGCAACTGTCTTATAACTACCTGCTAAGGTTGTGCTAGCAATAGATATTAAAATACTGAGGTAGTTTCCAGTATAAGCTGACGTTGTACCAGCTAATAGAGAGTCATTATTGAGGATAGTCCAATAATATTAAAGGGCTCTAAATCACTGATAGTTTTTCAGTGAAACCCTTGATGCAGTTCCAGGGTGTTAAATAAAACCAGGGTGTTTTGATAATATAGAATTACGGCATTAATTTTCTAAATTGTACATTGAATTCTTAAATATTCCGTGGGTCAATTAAGTGCACAAAACTGTTATATAAACTGTGTATTGATAAATTGTTATATTGTTTAGTTGGGTTGGGTTGTAACATAATGGGACAGTCAGTGATTTATCAACTGAAAAATCTGTGAAAGGTAAATTTAAAGGATGAGTTAATTAAAATATATACTGCTGTAGCTCCATCACAGAAACCCCAAATTATTTGTCCTCTAAGCAGATTCCCCCTGTACGAGAGCACAGACTAAGCTGCAGGCAGAAGCTGCACAGTTTTCTCTGACTTCAGATTCAGAGGGGGAGAACAGGGGGGAGATCCCTGCATTTGAAATGCGCTAGAGACAGAACAGAGAAAGATAGAATCACATGTAACATTTCTAACTGGGAGATCAGGTTGTGTTGCAATCAGTTGATCCAAATGTCAAAAGATGGACAAAAGGATGCCAGACCCCTATGTAAATCCCCTAGGTATGGTTAAATATTTGAAGAAAATGACTAATGGTATATTGCTTACAGGAGCAGACATCCACTTCTGTTTAGACATACTAACTAGTGGTTGCATGCAGAATATGTCAAGTGTATGTGGGATCATGTGGTGGAGTATTTTGAGGTACAAGGTAGAACTCGTGTTAACAAGGGTAAATCTAAATACCCTAAGAGTCCTGTCCCACAGAAAGCTAAGCCAGGGTTGCTGTGTCCAGCACTCCCTGTTTGCTCATAGCCCCTACAGTACAGCACGGCGTGTAGATAAGGAGTTAACAACTGTGTCTGTGGCCATAAGGTATGTTTGATTTGTCTCACAATCAGTACACAGTGTTTTAAGGTTATAGTAGAAATTTAATGTATAAAGTATATGAGTATTATAACATTGCATTGGTAATCTGAAATATAAGAGTGTTCAGTCTAGTGTGTCTGGGACACATTTATAAGTAAGAAGACAATAGTTCTGAACTGAAGCTGTGTAACAGAGGATACAGATCCTTCTGTAAAACATATTGAAGATTAGAGTCTCAGGTCTGTAACTCCCAAGTACACTGTATCTTGGTGTTTTGGATATGTTAGCTGTGCTAGTTGATAAGACCATATAATCTGTGGCATAATATGTTGTTGTCATTAGGAGAATTGTCATTATTGTTTAAATATTTGCATAAGTAATTTTTGCAACTGCTATTCTTTAAGATATAATTGTATCTTTATAAGTGATGTCTGCGCAAATGGCCAATATTGTTACTGTAAAAGTCTCTAATATTTTACCACAAGAGTAGAGACATGTCCTAGTTTTGTGTCAACAGCCCCAAAGCAGCAGTCATGTTTTATAGAGATGTAACAAAAGGAAGTGTTTTATATTTAGTGGAGTAGAGAGGACATATCTCCTGGATCACTCAAATCGAGCGCTCAATAAAAATAGGCACGTTATGCCGCTAGTATAATTTTTGAGTGATTTTTTAGTGATGGTCTTCTGGGTTATATTCATCAGTGTGATGAGAAGTTTTATAGTAATTGAGCTCTAGCAGAAAAGTAACAATAGTTACTGTAGTTTTGTGTTATTTTTGGTAAGAAAAGTTGCAGAGTTGTTTTACTTTGGCATAGTCAGTAATATTAATAGTGGTATGCATTGTTTTGGAATTAATTTGCTACTACATTTGCGTAAATGTATCTTTAAGTAAGAAAAATAAAAATATTTGTGTGTAAAACAGTAAGAGTCATATAATACCCAAGGTCTCTCTTGGACATCATGTTAAATATACATGATCAATCCAGTGGATAGTATAACAGCTGTAAAATTTGATAAATGCTATTATTTGATTTTTATTAAGGGTTATTTTTATTCAATCTACATATCCAGAGGCATTTTGCAAAATTATGAGGGTAAAAATAAATATTCTCTATTACTGCATCAATGTTATTTGTTGTGAATCTTCCCAGTTGTATATCTTTTGGGATATTTTATAATACTGGCTCAGGTTACAGCTTTATGTTCTAGCAAAGCACTCTAATACTTGTTTAAAAGACTCTAAAACATTGAACAGGTTTTACATGTTACCTATTAGAAATGTTTATTTGTTTAGGGTACTTTGTTCTTTTCTGTATTTAGGTGTCTTGACAAGTATATCATTTTTATGTAGTTTGGAAGGACTTTTGTATTTAATTTTTAGTGTATGTTGAAGATGGGTTTTGTTTTTTTCCAAGATAAGATATCATGTTTTCCAACATTCTAGATAAAATAGATAAGAGAAGATGTCTTAATTTTAAGTTATTTGTAGGTACAGATTTGCTTTAGATTTAAGTAGAAACTCAGAGTTGGTATCAGAGAAAGACTTGAGTAACATTTATTCGTAATATGTTAAGGAGTGAATTTTATGTTTAAAGATAAGATGTTAAAGGCTTTGTGGGCCATGGAATTGGCAGATTGCTGGAGTTAGATAGTTTTTGTATTTTGTAAAAGGTCAGAGGTCATGTTGCACATACTTAGAGAAGACGTTATGGGCTAAGAATATGACAGTTAGGATTTACAAGTCAATATTAATTTGAGAAGGAAATAAATGGTATATAGCAATAAGAGGAATAATTTTTAGTCTATACTGAAAAGTATTGATCAGTATTTTAAAGAAACTCCCTGCCCATCAAATATAATAACTTGCATATACTGTAATTGTTTTTATCTTTTTTAATTATTTTTACAGCGCTACTTGTATTGTTGGTGATACATGAATATAATGTTCAAACTATAGGGAAAGTCAGATTGCCAGCTGGAGAGCAATACATATTTAAATCAATACAGAGCTAACACCTCTAACATGCTTATATACAGTAAATATATACATGGTATTTGTTGCATTCTAATTTTTGTCATAATTAAGGAAAAGTACCCCATGTGATACATTGTGAGAGAATATTGAGATGTTGTGTACCGTTTTAGAAATAATCAGACAGTTTTTGTTGTGTGTGAAAGAGAGTTAAAGTTCACCCAGGAACCCACCTGTGTTTCCCCTTCTATCTGCTAGTCTAATTGCAGATAAGAGAGTTGTAGCAGTGGCTGCAGAAGTATTTTATTTTTTGTGAAGGGAGGGGGAATGGGGGCAAAGTTGTGTTCTGTGCTGTGGTCATGATGATAGTATATTGATAATGGTCAAGTAATACATTTTGTTGTCAATAATTTTGACTATGTATGTGTATCAATCGCGGATTCTTTATATAATATTTATTTTGGCAGGCCACGCCTGGTAGTTTTATTGAAGTAGCTCCAGCCTATAATGATGTTGTTTCAAAGTTTACTGATTAAACCAGCAAATCTAGATTATTACTGATGCAGTTCCAGTAAGAAGTCTTAATCACTAATGAAGTGCTAGTGATTATTGACAGTGAGTGATATTAGTTCTATATTACACTCATCATGCTCAGCCAGAGAATTATAAAAGGATAATAATATTGTTAAAGAACATAAGAGTGGTCCAATTATTTTGGGACATGAGATAGGAGTCATAATATTTGTAGTGATATTTTAAAGTAAAGCAAATAAGCCAAAATGTTTAAGGAAATATTGCATTTTACTAACTGGAATATTTTGAGTTTTATTTTCATATAGATTGAAGCTGTACAGTCAACAAAAGTTCAAAGTGCACCAACGAATCTACTGCTGATAAAATATTATTTCTAAAGAAAGAAAAAGTTTATTTTAAAAGAAGAAATACTTACAATACAAGAAAAGAAAGGATTATAACAAAGTCTACTGGAATATTGTTGTGAAAGTTGTTCAAATCAACTCCTGGATCCACATTATTTATGTAAAGCACATTCCTGTACTGACAAACAGGCCAACAGAGGAGCAGCAAGTTAGTGTTTTGATGGGCATAATAACTCCCTGACCACTAGCCAACGTAAGCCGAGTTGTCACCCTAGGGTAACTCGCAAACAAATCACACAGGAGTCTGCAACAGATACAACAGTCTACAAAAGATCATCTTTGTTGGGAAGTATATTTTCCTTGAGTATATATGTATAAAATTGTTATTGATGATTTGTAATCTTTGTGGTAAAGATTTGTTTAATTGTGATATCATGGGTCTGTTAAGAGTATAGTGAAATTTTCAGATTTAACAATTAGAATGACTGACTCTATCAAACACAATTGAGTCGACCCATAAAGAAATTGTATTTTGATAATCTTTTTGTGGAATTTTGTATAGAGAATGTTATGAAGCTTCTCAGATACTTTAAAATAAGTTAGTTTTTGTAAGAGAGTTTAATCAAGAAGAATTGTGGATTTAAGGAGTAGGTCAAAAAGTGTCCACAGGTAATCCGTGAGATACCCTGGGACTGGGAAATTGGCTAGGATCACTTGGAGCGAAACTTGTAAGTGGTTTGGCATGTGTGAGATCAGTGTTGCTAACTGTCTGTGTTTATGTTGTTTTTTTCAAGGGTCTCATCCTCAAGTGCATCCTGACCACTGACATCATGCCCCTACGAGAAGAATGGAAGACATTGCTCAAATATTCCCCATTATGGAAGCTTACAGTGCAACTAAGCTGGATGACCTACCAATGTGTGAAATCGAGGAAGTGTACCTTATCACCTTGGATACAATGATTATGTTGACCAGGCAACTCCTGATGGTTATCCTTAAAAACAGACAATGTCAATTTCTAAGAATAAAAGGGGAGAACAGTATGAATATTATATGGACTGTAGGGGCCTCGGGAGTCATGTCGTGAATGGGAGACCATATTGTTTTGTCCGATGCCATTTCGTCTGACTGCCGCTTTGTGTTCTGAATGCATGCCATTTTGTGTGTTCTGAATGCATGTTCTCAGTTTTGCTTTAAGTCCGTAAAGTATTCAGCCAATAACAGTCCTTGGGAATCAAACTCCGGATTAATATGTTTTATTTTTACATAAATCTATTGGCTTTAGAGAATTGCTAACTAATACCCTTAGGGGTTTTATTAGGCAGGGTAAGAGGAGCAATGAACAATAGATATTTAATTTAGTTTTGTGACCACATGTGTTTTTGGGTCATCAGGTCATGCCATTATGTAACATATTTAGTTATGGCAGGCCTTCCATATTTAAGAGATACTATGATTTTTTTTTATATTGTAAGTCCAATATCTCTGCTTAGCGATGCTGAGGTCTGCTCAGTTGCCAAAGGTCTAAACCTAATCTCGCAAGTTATTAAAGAGTTAATGTTAGATGTCGGTATTGTCATGAGGCAGTGCGGTAAAACAGGTTATTAAAGCGTTATTATGGATGTGGGATTTTTGATTGAATATGATGTTTTAATTTATCAGACCACTCCAATTTTATCTAACAGTAGTTAAATAATATAAGAGATGTGGTTTCAGATATCAGGTAGGCCACAGGTTTTGATTGGACATTTGGAATATGCTCATGGTTAGGAGATATGGGAAATAAGATAGTTATGTGCATTTATTTAGTAATAGTATCTAAAGGTGCCTTTTATATAATTGTAAAGTATGCTAAATGCATCAATGCTAAGGCCCTGAAATCTGTAAAGAGAAAACCTGTAAAAACAGTGATCTTGTCTTCATGGTTATCCATTATGTTGTAATGGATAAAAGAGTGGAACTGTTAGGGTAAACTTATATTTATTGTGTTAACACATAACAAGAGTAATTTCAGCATTGGAAGAGTTAACTTCAGGGAAGGGTTAAACCCCCCTCTCCTATTGGAGGGAGCACATTCTTTGTCTGTGTCTATCACATAATCTACACACATAGACAGTCAGTCTCCTTTCTATGTAATAAATCTAATGATACCAGACATTATATGGGTTCAGCCTAGGTTAGAGAAAAAGATGTACAGGAGAAATGACCTAGGGGTCATATTCTGTGTCTGTTTCTCAGGAGTTTTGTATTTCTTAGTAGAACCATAGATATATTACTGTTAGTTAATTATATAAATATATATTTGTAACATGTATGTATTCTATGTCCACTCCCCTTTTCTTTATACCCCAATTATCCAATGATTTCAAACAAGCCAACGCCTTCTTGTTTCTATATAAGTGCTTGTCTTTACAATAAACTTTAGAGTTACTTTACGAACGACCTCTGTGTCAGACTTGAGTTACTCTCTGAACGCGTTCGCTGATGTATTTCCAACTCCCACCACGTGAATCCAAATCAGAGTGATACATTGCCGTATACCAGAGACTAGCTGATAGAGACCTAAGACGAATTGGTCCCTTTCACTTACCTTGTAATTGCTAATTTGGTTGGGAATCACATATCCGCTATAGCCATTTGGTGATTTGAGTTTGCAGGCATTAGCAAGCTTTTGGCAAACATTGGTTTTCAAGGCCTGTAAGAGATAAGCTTCATCAGCAAAATGTGAAAGAGGCATATTACTAACTATTCTATTTTTGCTCTACAGTTATTTCTCTTATAGATTACAAATAACCACAGAGCATTTAACCAGGAAAGGTACATTGAGGTATTCTCTAGTTTTCAAGTTCATTCTGGGGATTGTACTATTGCCCAATATAAACAGATTTAGCCTTTTGGACATAGTTTACCTGCAGAAAAAAAAGGTATGTCTGTGACATGAATGTTTTTACATTTTTGTGTCTAGCTTACATTTTGTCTATTTATATGTAAGCTTTTGACACTGTACTAGTATGAAGCACTGCATTTAGCATGGGGGATGGGACACTTCATCGCGGCTGCTTCAGCGCAGCCGCTTCACCGCCGACTCTGCACCACAAGACAGCTCGTCGCTGGAGATTTCATCGCGGGACATTTCATCGCTAAAGGTAAGTTTATTTCACTATTTTAGCTATTTAAGTTTATTTTAGTAAGGGTGGTTAGAATTAGGGTTTAGGGTTAATTTTAGTATTAGGGTTTAATGGGTTAATTTTAGTATTAGGGTTTAATGGGTTAATTTTAGTATTAGGGTTCGGGGGTTAGTATTAGGGTTTAGGGGGTTCATTTTAGTATTAGGGTTCGGGGGTTAGTATTAGGGTTTAGGGGGTTAGTATTAGGGTTTAGGGGGTTAATTTTAGTATTAGGGTTCGGGGGTTAGTATTAGGCTTTAGGGGGTTAGTATTAGGGGTCAGGGGTTAGTATTGGGGTTTAGGGGGTTAGTATTAGGGGTCGGGGGTTAGTATTAGGGTTCGGGGGTTAATTTTAGTATTGGGGTTAATTTTAGTATTGGGGTTAATTTTAGTATTGGGGTTTGGGAATCATTTATTAGGGGGGGGAGGGTTATTTTCTTTTTACTTTTACATTTGTAAGAGCTGACAGTTCAGCGCTGACATCACCATGCTGTCTGCCACAAGACCCCAGGAAACTATGGGTAATGGATGGGTGCTGGCTGGGCTAAGGCCTGGGTGTGCAATGTGGGTGATGGGGCATGTCCTGGGTGTGCAATGTGGGTGATGGGGCATGTCCTGGGTGTGCAATGTGGGTGATGGGGCATATCCTGGGTGTGCAATATGGGTGACGGGGCATGTCCTGGGTGTGCAATATGGTTGATGGGGCACATCCTACGATGCTGGGGTATGTCCTGGTTCTGCAGCTTGGGTTGGGTGGGGCAGCACAAAACCAAAATACATTACTGTAGTATGCTTATGAAGGCATTCTGCTCTGGATGCCTTGTTTGTAGTACATATTGTAAAGTACATATTTCTAATAGGATATAAGAATCCTAAAGAAAATATAATACTAAATGACACATGGAATATTGTATTAATAAAATAAAAATTGTTTATATTCTGTAGTGGTAATGAGCACATGCTGGGGAATTTAGAGGTTTTTTTTTTATTGTATTTTTTATTTCTTCCAACTAGAACTTACCAACACCACAAGCAGAGGAATGGCCAGAATGACTAAGATGCACATGACAATTATTGCCACTGCATAACCTGGGAAATAGTTGGTTGGTGTAACAGTAGGCGCAACTGCTGTAGCTGAAATGATACAAAAAAAACATACATTTTATTAAGTGTTTATCACCTTTTAGGATAGTGGTCATTTTTTGCTGTTATATTAAAATGTTTTCTGGAACTAGTAAAGGTTTTCGGAAACTCTAATCCTAGTCAACCCTGCACCTCCTACTGGCTGTGTTCCAGTCATTACTATAACAATAAATTGTAGTCTTCCACCCAGAGCTGTAAAGAGTGTGAGGTGATTGAGGCACTATCTTCAGGTGCACAACATTGAGGGAGCACAGTGATGATGGTTAGATAATTAGAGTAATGCACTCTAATGCAAAGGGACCGCAGGTCTCTGTCCCTTTTTGGTCTGCTCTAGAGTGTTAATAGCATGGTGTGCAGGACTAATCATATCAATGCGTGGGACGTGAAGCTAACTCGTTACACTACAGCCCACTATTTGAGGCTTCATGGACAATCAACACCATTGATTACTAGGGAATCCCACAGGGACCAACCGTGAGGAAGTGAGCCTCCTGACCATCTGAGCACCCTAAGAATGAGTATTCTGATTTAATTTTTCTGCAAAATAACGGAAATTACATTATATCGAAGTGGGAGCAATTTTTCAGGGTGGAGAATGCACTAGCCAAGTAGCTATCACCATTTTGGCCTGTTAATTCTCCCCCAAGCTGTGTGGTAACTTTCATAGCAATAGGTTAGTGACTTTTTTTTTTTTTGGCTAGAGCAGACAAATCTATGATGGCAATTTACTTCAGAGGATTACATCATATTAAATACTGTAGTTCTACACCGAGGTGGTCACTTACCAACAGTGGAGGGATCCAAGGCCAGTCCGGCTTTTTGCAGCAAATTGATGTTATTTATTAATGTACTCGCCACCGTATCTGAATTGGTTGTCCCTTGATTAAATGTCAGCTCTGTGTTGGCAATGACCGATCCTTGACTGCAATACACAGTACACCCATGTAGATTTCATTAAAACAAGTATTACAAGAACACTGGAGAATTACGTTTTTCCAAATTTTCACTGCTTAATAAAATCCCGCTAAAGTCTACCCACTTTTATTCCTTTTAAAACGGCCTATTTTCATTTATGTGTACCATCTGGATATTTCTAACTTCTTCCATTATTACTATACTAGTATTGTTCTGTTTCAGTGTAATAATGCTAGAAGGCTGTTACTCACCTAAAAGATGCTATTATTACTTGTTTCACGGTCAAATTGCTCAATGCTTCTGTTAACTAAATGAAAGGATAAAGAAATACGAATTGCTCATTACTACAGATTGTTATATTGTGATATCTGAAAATTACACAGATAATTATAAAAAAGATTTTTGTTAAAGCCTTGACAATGTGAATATAGAGACACATCCTCATACAGGCTTTAAATGTCTGCTTTGTGCTGGATCGCCATGTTTTTGTGGTGTAGTTACCATTTCTTATGGGTTTGTAAAAAGACATGCAAACCACATAAAGAATTAAAAATAAATGATCCCTGATTTGAATATCTTTGAATTATCTAAAACTACTCTGTCAAGAAACAGCAAGAATAGTTCATATTTTACATACTACTTACTGGGTAAAAACAGACTAGTGAACATACATATCCATGAGAAGCGCCAAAATGGCTTGAATAAAAACGTTAACATTTTATTAAAAAAAAAGAAGCGCCAAAATAGTAAATCTGCATAATCTGTGTTGCCGTTGTGGCCAGATCAAGGGAGACCTCCTGTATATTTGGTGGCATTGCAATAGAATTTTGAACGTTAGTGAGCAGTCATATTAGAGCTTTGACAGGCCTGGATATTCCCCATGGACCGGAGTATCATCTTCTACATTTGTTTGATCAGAGTTGGCCAAGAAATAAAATGCAATTTGTTATACACGTTTTGTTGGTGGCCAAATTAAGTATCGCTAGGAACTGGAATTCAATACTCATCCCAGAATGTTGGTAATTGGCAATAGGATCATTTCTCATTTAAAAATGGAGAAGAGTATATATATGCATATTACCTTCTCTGGGGGCCTGAGATATTCCGATAATGCTGTATTTGTTATGGGATTTGTATTTTATGTCATAATATGTATGTTATGTATTTATATAAAATATTATACATACAATTAATTTGTTTAGTTTGATATTTGATAATAAAAAATAATTTTCCATGAAAAGCACCCCTCCTGGGTTTTAATGAACATTTGGCTGAATGGAGAATTTAAACTCTGCTGCTTTGGCCTTGACTTTGACATTTCTTTATCAATTCCATGAAATTCATGGTTTTCATTGAATTAGACTCTGCTACACTGGCCTTGTGTTTGAAATGTACTTCTCAATTCCCTCTTTCCTGACTAAAGCCTTGAGTTTGTGCCTTTCCCTGCGTTGTCCCTCATGGCTGGGTTCAAATCTCAATCCTCTGGATCCCTCTGGCATGTAGATATACTGGTACCTGGAGCATTTGGCACCCCCCCCCCCCCCCCCAAGTTTATAATGTAAAAAACATCCACTAATATGCCCCCCAAACTTGCAACGCATTCCCTCACTTGTCATTCTCCTCAGGAGGAGGGGGAGGTGCTGGGCAGGTCATTTGGGGACATAGATGGGGAGAGGTACAAACTTTCTTCCCTGAGCAGGCTGCACAGACGTGCGTGCTTCACACGTTGGCACCCCAGATGATAGAGATTTTTTTTTCATAACTGATAAGTAAAGGTGTAACTTACCGCATCTGAGATCTTCGTCTCTGTCGCCTTGAATACTGAACTACTTCTGTTCTTCAAGTCGGCTGAATAGACTAAGTTAGTGAATCTTGGGGATAATGTGAACAGTTGGAGATTGGGTTTTATACCTGAAATTGCAAAACAAATATTGAGCAACCTATAATATATAACCTTATATACATAATGTATATAAGATTTATTTAAATTTTTGTTCAATTTTTTTTTTTTTTTTTTACCTTTTAACATACAAAGGCATTGCCCAGAAACAACAATATGGTTGGTGTATGTAAGAAATCTTCCTTTGCTGCTATTCCTCTGTTGGGAGCACCTTACCCTGGTCAAATGTGTTCCAGTTCCCACTTCTCATTTGTCTCCTCCCCTGTCCATTCCATGGTAACAAACCTTGCATTACTATAATCAACACTAAGGTAAACCTTTATTTCACTGTCCCCCCAGTTCCAACTTGCAATGTGAATGAGAAATGGAAAATGTGGTTGAGTTATTGGGATTTTATCTTTTATGACTCTGGTCCAACTATCCAATGCTAAAAAGTGTCTGATCTTTTCTTTCATGTAGTTTTCATGTGTTTAAAAAAATACTGAGCATGTTTGGAAAAAAGTTTGTTCTGAATCCTCTTGTATTTGCTCTTTAATAATGTAGAGGTGGGGAGCTAAAAACCCATTGTCTTTGTCACAGCCATGAACAAAATGATTTGTGTGTTCTCTGCAGTCGCCATCTATAATTCCAAATATATCTAATTGTTAGGGGATTTATATAGATTCAGTCCTGCCTCATTACGCAATATAGTTTCAGGCCTTGGCATTTTGCCTGCACACTATTCTATTTTTGTGAGATTTTATTTAATAAAGAGATTGCATTAAGAAATGTGATAAAAATGAGAAATAAAGTCTTATAAAGTAATAATAATCATTATCATATGCTCTCTTTCCCAACAATATTTATAACTGACAATATAAATTATGTAAAAGGTTTGGTATGATGGTATTTCAGAACACTGAGAAGGGTGGTATTTGTAATTGCCAGCACACTGCTCGATTTGGGTTTCAAAAGAATAGAAGAGGATGAGATTGTCCTATTAAGGATCAAATCAAAATGTGTTGAGATCACACTGTAGCCTGACTCTCAACTGTCCCACTTAGCATAGGACAGTCCTGATTTTGGGAGTCTGCCCCGCCAGGCTCTACATTTGTCCCGCCAGGCTCTACATCTGCCCCGCCAGGCTCTACATCTGCCCCGCCAAGCTCTACATCTGCCCCGCCAAGCTCTACATTTGTCCCGCCAAGCTCTACATTTGTCCCGCCAAGCTCTACATTTGTCCCGCCAAGCTCTACATTTGTCCCGCCAAGCTCTACATCTGCCCCGCCAAGCACTACATTTGTCCCGCCAAGCTCTACATCTGCCCCGCCAAGCTCTACATTTGTCCCGCCAAGCTCTACATTTGTCCCGCCAAGCTCTACATTTGTCCCGCCAAGCTCTACATTTGTCCCGCCAAGCTCTAAATTTGTCCCGCCAAGCTCTACATTTGCCCCGCCAAGCTCTACATTTGTCCCGCCAAGCTCTACATTTGCCCCGCCAAGCTCTATATTTGCCCCGCCAAGCTCTACATTTGTCCCGCCAAGCTCTACATTTGTCCCGCCAAGCTCTACATTTGTCCCGCCAAGCTCTACATTTGTCCCGCCAAGCTCTACATCTGCCCCGCCAAGCTCTACATCTGTCCCGCCAAGCTCTACATCTGTCCCGCCAAGCTCTACATTTGTCCCGCCAAGCTCTACATTTGTCCCGCCAAGCTCTACATTTGTCCCGCCAAGCTCTACATCTGCCCTGCCAAGCTCTACATCTGCCCCGCCAAGCTCTACATTTGTCCCGCCAAGCCCTAAATTTGTCCCGCCAAGCTCTACATCTGCCCCGCCAAGCTCTACATTTGTCCCGCCAAGCTCTACATTTGTCCCAAAAATAGGACAAAGGTAGAGCCCAGTGGAATAGCAAATTTTGGCACTGCGATACCGCAGCCCAGATTTCTTGTGCATGTGCAGTAGCGCTGCCACTAGAACTCCCAAGCTCATGCGCACAGAATCCCAATTTGCCGTGATGTTCATGCCAATTGGGTGCAACTCACTTTTTGTGTATAGCTGCCAGTGAGTCATGGAAATCTCACTACAAAATGCAGACGCCACTTTTTAATAAGTTTATATTAAAGTTTAAAATGTTTTATGCTATTCCTTTTGCCTGTCTATCTCTGTCATCTACTCTGACACAAATACTGAAGGGACAAAGTATTGTGTGGCACCATGTTTGTATGTATGTATATATCTATAGTATATTTCCTACTCATTGTATGTATTTGCAAATTCAGTACTTTCCATGTAATACTCATGGTCTACACCTGTAAACTACCCTTCCACCATACAAGGTGTGTGACTCAGTGATACAGGGATTGTAGCGTCTTCTTCACTCTTACTCACCATTGACTGACAGAGAAACTAGCCGAATACGGGCGGTGAAATTTGAGTTTGCTAGAAGCATGTTCACAGTGTTCATACTGTTGACTGAGACTGAAGCATTGAGTTTATACTCTGAAACCATGGCTACTGAACCTGCGCTGTTACTAAAAGACGAGAAGAACAATTACTGAATAAAACAACAGATGAAGAGTTTGTGAGAAATCATAAAATCCATAGTGCCTAAAATGTCATGCCTACCATCCATAGAATGATGTACACATTAGTCAAAGCAAAACATGGGCATTTACTTCAGGACACCGTTTGAAGTGAATGACACCAAAGTAGTATGTCTGTGATAGCTGAGGTGTCATTTGAAACCTATATCATTCTTAGCCAAACAAATTGATCTCAGCAGGTACATCTGCACATGCACCATACATTTGGCCTAAAGATGAATGTCAAAATTATAAAACTCTTAGGGCATTATTCATGGAATTGAGAAGGGACTTGAAACTTAAGGCCAGAATAGAAGAGTTGCAAGTAGCGGAGTGGGACGCTATTTCCAACTTGGCTATTTTGGCCTTATGCTTGCAATTGCCACTTTCACAAATGAAGTCTTTAATAAATTGGTTTTGTGACTTAATCAGGTAACTTCTAAAAAAAAGAACAATAGATGTGTAATATAAAAAACAAATGGTGGGATATTTGTTTCCCAGAAACTTGATGGGCGTGTAACCTGTTACTGATGGACACACTCTTTATTGATCTGTCAGGTAAGACTTTGCTGGAGCCCCCTACTAATCTACCAGAGTTTCATTCTCATAAGCAGACACTGGAGAAAAGTAAGCTTGATTTCTGTTTTACTATATAAGCGGTGTTATCCCCTAAACACAAATTGAGATTAATGAGGACTACTGATTGTGGAACAAGTAACAAAACAGTGAAAAAAATATTTTGCTTGGTGTGAACTTTAGACTATATTTACTGCAGTGGCATTTTTGCTCATGACCACTTGAGGGCACTAGAACTATGTAAAACTGAACTGTAGTAATGTCATCAGACGTTAGTAAGTGAAACAATCCATACCTAAAAGTTACTGTGGGTGGAACCAGTAAGTTTTCATTGTAAACCTGTTTTAGAAGTGGTGTCAGCTGTAAAATAAAAAAATACAAATACAAAAAATAAGAATAATCTTCAATTCATAACAGTTTTAATCCTTATTTTATTAGACTCATTAGATATCAGTGCTGACATGATCAACGTTTTTATACAAGTGACCAAAGTTCTGCAGTAACTCGTAATTTTTTTATACAGCCCACTAGCACCCATAATCATTTAATAAAACTTGCCTTTTAAAATGCTACTGAATGGTATATGGCCTTTCCCTTTTAAGAAGTGATTTAGTGCACAGCAAAGTCATCTTAATTTTAAAAAGATTTTCTTTATGATTAGGTATATTACACAGTTGTTGCTCTAGAAAAAAGCTAGCTGGTCTAGAAAACTGCATGATAAAGTTCATGTGCAGTGGTATATATCTTAGTTTTTTGCTGCCCTCGGCAGACAAAATTTGGGCACCCCCCTACCCACACTGCACACCCACGACATGCCCCATAACCCACATCACCCATTACATGCCCCCATCAGCCCATTACATGCCTCCATCACCCCATTACATGCCCCTGTCACCCCTAATAAATGCCCCATTACATGCCCCCATCACCACATTACATGCCCCCCATCACCCCCATTACATCATCCCCAACACCCCAATGCATGCCTCCATCACCCCCATCACATGCCCCCATCCTCCCCTCACCCCAGGACTTACCCTTCTCCCTGGTGGCTAGTGGCAGGCAGAATGGTGTCCTACCATGCTGCCTGTTCGCTTCCCCACGCCGTGAGTGCAGATAGGTCACGAGACCCGGTGCGTGTCTGACATCAGAGCGCTGGGTCACATAACCTGTCAGCACTTCCCCTGTCATACTGAGGTTTCTCTGTGCTGCCTGTATGGCTCACCGAGAAGCCTCCTTGCAGTCAGAGCGGTGGTGAGGGGAGATCTTCTGATCTCCCCAGCCACTGTCTCTGCCAGTAAGCGAGTTTTTTTTTCCTTAAATGGGCAGCTTTTTTTTCAGTTTTGTAACTGCTATTCCATATTCTCACCTAAAATGTAAGTATATTTTGTGAAGTTTTAGCGCTCCATATTTTATCACTGTATGTTTGTTGGAGAGGTGTTTAAAAGGACATGCACCTTTGATGTTACTGAGGGGCTTAGAAACAAATTGTGTGTGACTTAATTCATTAATTCATTGTGGTAGGGCCTGAAAACATCCTCTCTCTTTTTTTCCCAATGTTGTTAGTTGTTTTTCAGGGATGCTCCCAATACCTCATTAGAAATGGTCATAAAATCAATATTTTATGGAAGGATACAAAACTAGCCTGGCCAGGCACACAGAGACTTTGGGTAGGTTAATTTCTTATTTAACTATGGATCAACAAAACTTTTTTGTTTCACTTTGTGAAATATCAACTGGCCCTTTTAGTAGGATAAACTGGCATCTACTTTTTAAGGTATATGCTAGTTTATCCTCTGAATGGCAGCCAGTATGCTTCCCTGAGATAGACCTTCAATTCTGAATGTTACCAACAGAGGGACCCAACAGACCCAAATCATATGCAATGGGTAATTTCAGCTGAATTCAAATCATTTCAGTGATCATAATGGCCCTTTAAGTCTGGCATCACCAAAATGAGCCCAAAGGTCCAGCTGCAGTGGCGACCCCTGTGACCAATGTATTGACAAGTGATGTGGGGACAAAGCTGGTACATGGACAGTGGGAGGTGTATTGAAATGGTAGTACCATGTGGTGATGGGCTACGTGGTCAAAGGGCCATGTGGCAATTTTACCACGGTGGTTTTTATTGACGCCCCTGCCTAACGTAGTCACATATGTAAAGGTATCCTTTCATATCTAAAGTGGACAATGTTGCATTGCCAATCAATGTTAGCATCCACACTGCGGACATGAAGCGTTACTATTATACACGTGAGACATGATGGAGGGAGGGTAAATATATAACTTAACAGCTGCTGACGGTGAACAATAACTGGGGGTGTGATGCCAACCTATATCTGGCATGACATAACTGTATTGATATACCTCAAGAGACTAGCTTGACGAATTTTCGTAAGAAAAACGATTAGACTTTTAAGCTACATTTAGCAATTTCCATATCAATTAACCATGTAAAATAAAATTCTATACTTTTTGCCCCATAAATGTTAAATTCTCTGATTAGTATTTGGAGAACTGAAATGGCTGAAATTACTAACTGAATAGAGTGAATCTCATTGCTCCCTAGGCCAAGTTGCCCTGAACCAAATAGAGATGGAATTTAAGGCTGCATTGGGCCATATTGAATAGCTGATTTGCACATTTCTCTACAATTGAGCCAAATTCAGCCCAAATCTGGCTACCTGAATAGATTCCTTGGACACTAAAGGTGTACACTCAAGAATACATCTTGAATCAGAATATAATTAGTAAAAGTCAACATGGTTTTGTGAAAGACAGGTCTTGTCAAACAAACTTAATAACATTCTATGAAGAGGTCAGTAAAAATATAGATCTAAGTGTGGCAGTTGATGTGATCTATTTGGATTTTGCTAAAGCATTTGATACAGTTCCACACAAAAGGTTACTCTACAAATTGAGAGAAATAGGATTGGGGGCAAATGTATGTATTTGGATTGAAAATTGGCTAAAAGATAGAACACAGAGGGTTGTTGTAAATGGTAAAGCTTCAAATTGGACCAGGGTAGTGAGCGGAGTACCTCAGGGGTCTGTTTTGGGACCTCTTCTTTTTAATCTGTTTATTAATGATCTCCCACGTTGTGCTGAGTGCCATGTCTCAGTGTTTGCTGATGACACAAAATTAGGTAAGGTAATAAAGACTAATCTTGATGTTTTTTCTTTACAGGAAGATTTGGACAGAGTATGGAACTGGGCAAGAAAGTGGCAAATGAGGTTCAATATAGACAAATGTAAAGTTATGCATTATGGGAAAAATAATAACAAAGCAACATATACGTTAAATGGTATTTCCCTGGGAAAAACTACTAACGAAAAGGATTTAGGGATCATTGTAGATAACAAACTTGGCAACAGTGCCCAATGCCAGTCAGCAGCTGCAAGGGCCAATAAGATATTGGCATATATAAAACGAGGTATAGATTCACGGGAGGAGGACATCATCTTGCCTCTTTACAAATCAATGGTAAGACCTCACCTTGAATATGCAGAACAATTCTGGGCACCAGTCCTTAAAAAGGATATTAAGGAACTAGAAAAAGTGCAAAGGAGAGCTACAAAATTAATAAGCGGATTGGATGATCTTAGTTATGAAGAGAGACTTAAAAAATTGCATTTATTTACTTTAGAAAAAAGGAGTCTTAGAGGGGATATGATAACATTATATAAATATGTGCAGGGCCAATATAAGGAGCTCTCCAGGGACCTGTTCATTAATAGAAATGTACAAAGAACAAGAGGTCACCCCCTGAGACTGGAAGAGCAAAGATTTCATAGGCAGCAAAGGAAGGGATTCTTTACGGTAAGGACAATAAAATTATGGAACTCACTGCCAAGAGAGGTAGTGCTATCAGCCGCAATAGATGCATTTAAAAATGGTCTGGATGTTTTTTTAGAAAAGCAGAACATACAGGGGTATTAATAATAGAATGAGCATTAATAATAGAGCTTTTTGATCCAAGGAGAAATCTGATTGCCCTTTTGGAGTCAAGAAGGAATTTTTTTTCCCCCTAGGAGGCAACATTCAAAAAAGCTTCCTTAGGGTTTTTTTTGCCTTCTTTTGGATCAAAACGCTGAAATGATAGGTAGAAAGGTTGAACTTGATGGATTTGTGTCTTTTTTCAACCTAAATTACTATGTTACTAGATTGAAGGTAAGATGTGAGAAAACAGACAGTGCTAAAATAGGAGGTGCGCCATAGATAGAAGGTGCGCCATAGATAGGAGGTGCGCCATAGATAGGAGGGGCACCATAGATAGGAGGGGCACCATAGATAGGAGGGGCGCCATAGATAGGAGGGGCGCCATAGATAGGAGGGGCGCCATAGATAGGAGGGGCGCCATAGATAGGAGGTGCACCATAGATAAGAGGGGCGCCATAGATAGGAGGGGCGCCATAGATAGGAGGGGCGCCATAGATAGGAGGGGCACCATAGATAGGAGGTGTGCCTCATAATTCCACTAAAATAAGGATTACCCTATTTCCAATACTTCACCATCTATAATTAGTCTGATTCAGCACTAAATGCACAGCTAAAGCTAGTATAAAAATTCTAATTTTAAGATTTGCAATAAAGTTTATACAATAAACTTTATACCTTTTGAATCCTTGGAGCTGGCATTAAAGCACACTTGTTATGGCTGGCTGGATATGTTAGTGAGAGCAGTAATAGTGTGAATACTTTTAGTCGGCTTACCTACCTAGTGTTAATGTGGCAACATAAAAGTCTTATTTACACATTACTATGGATATCCAGTACAGATCAGCGATGGATGTACCAGCGGCAAAACTCATATTGTCAGCAGGTATGAAATCTCATATAGTAAATTTAGTGCTCCCATGATGGCAGTTTTCATCTTACAGGTTTATATCATGCATGCAGAGAATGACAAAATATCAAAAATGATCAATACATTGAAGTGCAAGCAAATGCAAAAATTAATATAAAAATATGTTTTTAAATGTGCGTTTTGGTGTCTTTTGTATATGACATCACCTATGGCTTGATATGCAAATCAACTAACCTTCAAAGGAAAATGTGTAATTTGTATATCAAGCCACAAGAGCATTTAAAACATTTTTCTTTTAATTCATGCTTTCAATTCTGCTTAATAAACAGATCATTTTTGATTTTTTTGTTCTCTGCATTCACAATATACATTATATCTAAGTGACAAAGTCCCTTTAAGAATAATTCATATTAAAATAGTTTATTACTTAAGCACAACTCCATTGTTTGGTTGTGCTTAAACAACAGTGGAAGACTGTTGAAGTTAAATAGTTTGTCTTACACAAATGTTAGTTAAACGTGACTAAAAGGCCCCCTGCTATTTTTAGTTTGCTCAGTTTTACCCACACCACAGAGATTGTTTCCCTCATGACTAAGGTGATACAACAGCAACTTAAAAAAAACAAAAACCTTTTTAGTGGTTTAAAAAAACCACAGACTTTTCTTGATAAACATAAAAAGACAAAGAGAGTCCAGACTTAAAGGACAACTAAACTTTTTTTGGACTCCAACACTGAATCAATAATTAACTTAAGTGAACGTATTTATTTTTTGGGGGGGAGAGACTTACTTTATTTGATTCATAGAATCCCCAGCCCCTGCCAAGGACTCTATGAATGTTACATCCAAATTGCATTAAACAAGAGGTGTTTTCATAAGTAAGGAACTTCTCTATAATAGTAGACACGGAGACTGAACCCGAATTGGCAGGAGAAAAGCCAATGCTCCTCCACCAAACAGTACGAGGCACACCTTATGCATTTCGTCCCTTGTCTGGACATAATTGTAGGTCTGCAATTGCATTGCTGACAATTGTGTCGGCAATGCAATTCGGAAGATACCGGACTGCTGAGTTGTCCGCATGCGTGATTTTGGCTTCTTCCACAGCAGAATCATTGGAAATGTAGTTCCCATTGATTCTGCGCTTGTTTAAAAGCCACGAACGCACATGCGCACATTTCGGGCATCATACAGAATTTAATTCTAGACACAGGCTGTGTCAGAAATGCCACATTCGGCCTCTTAATTCATGTGTGTTGGCAACACAACTGAGCCAAGGGGTCAAGAATGAAAGTAGGAGTGTCTGGGAACACTATCAAGCAAATAAAGTATAAAGTAAGTCCCCCCCAAAAATAAGTTTATTTAATTAAGTAAAGAAAAAAAGTTTAGTTGTCCTATAAGAAAATAGTGTGACAACATTACTATGTAAGATTTAGTCTAAACAGACACCTGGAAAAGTACGACTGACGTGTACTAATGATACTATTAGGTGCAGGGTACACTTGTACTCTTACAGTCAAGCCATATAAATCCTAGAAAAATACCTACCAAACTTAGGACACTCTCACTTAGAATGGAAGTATCAGATGATGACGGATTTGATAGGCCTGATGTGTAGTCCTGTATGAGCGTGAACAACACTGTCACTCCCACTGAAAAAGAAAAGGTTTTATTAGATTTTATTAACAAAATTTTAGTGAGCAGCACTTTGAAATATGTCAGAGTACCACAAGGAAATAATATGTTTAACACTATGAATCTCATAATTTGTGTTTTTGTGTGTCGAAAGATTAGTCTAGGGTGGGAGTGGGGGAAAGACCACACACATGGGAGGGAGGGGAGGAAAGACCACACATGGAAGGGAGGGGAAAAAAGACCACACACATGGGAGGGAGGGCAGGAAAGATCACACATGGGAGGGAGGGGAGGAAAGACCACACATGGAAGGGAGTGGGGGAAAGACCACACACATGGGAGGGAGGGAAGGAAAGACCACACATGGAAGGTGGGGGAAAAAAAAACAAAAAAATACAAAAAATAACCCAAACTTCAACAGGAATAATAGAAAAAATAGCGCACCTTGTATGTAGACATCTGATCCCTTTAAACAGTCGGAGTAATCCTGAAGGTAAAGGCTTGATCCAGTAAAATTCACAAAAATAGGAGAACTGCAACGACTTGTAGTGGGTACTCAATAAAATATAAACTTTTAATTCACATGATTAAAAAGCAGCACGTCGTGAAAAATACATAAAAAAAGACATACAAAAATGAGAGGCTGACTAGCTTGACGCGTTTCGTGCTCTTGAGCACATAGTCATGATGACTGTGCTCAAGAGCACGAAACGCATCAAGCTAGTCAGCCTCTCATTTTTGTATGTCTTTTTTTCTATGTATTTTTCACGACGTGCTGCTTTTTAATCATGTGAATTAAAAGTTTATATTTTATTGAGTATCCACTACAAGTTGTTGCAGTTCTCCTATATTTGAGAATTTTAGGGGAAAATTACACATGGGAGGGAGGAGGGTTGGAAAGACCGCAGACATGGAAGGGGGGGGACGATAGACCACACACATGGGAGGGTAAAAACAGACCACACACATGGGAGAGAAGGGGGGACGACTGACCACAAACATGGGAGGGGGGAAACAGACCACAGGAATGGGGGTGAACAGACCACAGACATGGGAGGGGGACAACAGATATGGGTATGGTGAAAGAAAAAAAAATCGACCATAACATTATGACCACCTGCCTAATATTGTGTAGGGAGGGCCAGCGCCACCGTAAGGGGGCGCCAGCCCTGAGGAAGACAAAAAAAATGCCGGTAGAGGCACTGGCTAGTTACAGCTGCTCACGCCCCCCGATGCCCTGCATTATCAATCTACACGGGGAGCACGAGCAGCTCTTACTGAGCTCTGCTTCAAGGGGAGGGGGCGGAAGAGAACAGGAGGGGGGAGAAAGAGAACAGGGGAGGGGTGGAAGGGGAGAGAACAGGGGAGGGGTGGAAGGGGAGAGAACAGGGGAGGGGTGGAAGGGGAGAGAACAGAGGAGGGGGAGAAAACAGAAATGGGTGAGAGGAAGAGGGGGAGAAAACAAAGATGAGGGTAGGAGGGGAAGGGAACAGAGATGTGGGGGAGGGAAAGAGATATGGAGAGAGAGAGGATAAATGAGGGAAATGGGGAGAGTCATGGGATGGGGGGCACCAAAAAGCACTTTCGCCTGTCTATCAAAAAATACTTCCACCAGCCCTGTGTGTGATGCCAAAACAGCCCTGACCTGTTGTGGCATGGACTGCACTAGATCTCTGAAGGTGTGCTATGGTGTCTGGCAACAAGAAGTTAGCAGCAGATCCTTTAAGTCCTGTAAGATGTGAGGTGGGGCCTTCATGGAGCAGACTTGTTTGTCCAGCACATCCCACAGTTGCGATTGGATTGAGATATAGGGAATTTGGCCAAGTCAACACTTTGAACTTGTTGTGTTCCTCAAACCATTCCTGAACCATTTTTGCTTTGTGGCAGGGTGCATCATCCTGCTTAAAGAGGCCAATGCCATCAGGGAATACCGTATCATGAAAGTATGTACATGATCTGCAATAATGCTTAGGAAGGTGGTACATGTCAAAGTAACATCCACATTTACTCAAGGTTTCCCAGCAGAACATTGTCCAAAGCACCACACTGCTACGTTTCACTTGGAATTTTTTTTTCATTTACTTAAAATAATATTGTAACTTCAGCACATCTACACTATATATGTCAGCTGCTTCTTTGCACTATAGACTTATTGTTGGCTTCAGGCAAATGCTGGTACAATAACGGTTGGATGGCAACCCTAATTAGCACCTTCCATCCTACACATGATGAATGAATGTTACGGTTAATGTAACCCTTACTGTTCTAATTTTATGATACTGAATAATGTACTTGTGGTTTTATATTAGTATATATACTGTCAATACATGCATTCATAGGATTACTTATAAAGAATAATATCAGCACGGATATTATGATATCAAAGATCTCACAAACGTAGTCAACACTTTATTACCATCGTGACCACATGTTAACTATTGTTTACACCTATGAGAATATTACACACTAAATAACTATGTCACAAATATTTGTGGTACAATATTTCCTACAAAGAATCAGTTTGTATAGTGACTCACCTTGGGGCTGCAGTGTTAAGAGGTTCAGTATGACGTTCTTGCTTTGAAAGATGGCTTCGTTAGCTATTATATCTTGGATTATCGCAGAATAGTTAAGTGTATTGTTCTGGAAGTAAAGATCAACTGATGCCACAAAAACAGTTTTGCTTTGTCTGTGGATAATAGAAAAGTATTTGAGATACTGCTACATTCTGACAGGACTCTATAATAAAAATGCATTATAGAAGTAGTCCGTTACATTTGGCACAATTGAAAAATCAGACCTGGGGGAGAAGCTGCCAAATCTGTCCTAGAAAATTGATTAACTTTGTTAATCCCACCAGTGTTTAGAACAGTATTAGTATCAAATATATGACCCAGTTTATTGCTGTTTGGCTAATGGCTTTGTTAGGTTTTTGTGTACACCATTCTCTACTGTATATAATTGTAAACATAATGCACCACTGATATAATAACATTTACATAGCAATTAATATATTATTACTTACATGAAGCTTGTTACGACTGGCTCCACCAGGGACATTTTGCTAAATATCGCCTTGAACTATAAGAGAGAAATAGTCAGTGTTATTATACGAAGAGAGACAAGGTTATGACATCCAGTTTATTACCTCATACATGCTTTATTGGATCGAATGAACCTGTTAGTGTTAAGACCTGCTTAATCAACCAGTAAGTGTCTTAGAGACACTGGCAGCCTGTGAACGAGCTTTTATGTTGATCCGCTATAACATTTGGAAATGACATGCTTATTTGTGCAGTTAGACCAATTACTTAAAAAATTCTTTGCCCATATAGAGGACACTAACGTTATGATTTTTGTTACCACTACCATATTCCATTTGTTCTACCAAGTTTCACGCCTGTTCCTATGGAAATGTCCTGAAATGCTTTCTATTCTCTGATTTATTTTTGTTGTTGCTTTACCTCATACAGTCTGGTTTTTATCAGACATAAAGGTAACAAATGATGTCTAAAAAAAAGTTTGTTGTGATCAATAGCCTGAAGCTCTTTGTGCCATCTTCATATAGATCATTACTTTGTCTGATATTGCTTTGCGTCTAAGGAATTTTTAAAAATGCTCTTTTTTGGCGAATTCTTACTATTGAATACTCTCTTTGTGATACTAAAAGGGTCAGTACTCAACTTACGGGTCATATCCATTTATACATGCTGTTTTGTCAAACAAATAGATTACTTTTGACTTAAGAACCATCTCTCCTTCCTAGATCTGTCCCCACCTCTACTAGTTTGCACGTGCAGCTGCCATCTCTTCCTTGGTGGCATGTGGTTACTTAAAGATTAAGTTGATTTTGAAGGTGTTATCTCCAATAAAACACCTGAGAGCTTCAGTATCTTCCCAATATCCCAATTTGTTGCCTCTGATTAACACTTAGCCTCTCCATGGATTAGAGTAATGTGTCAATAGAAAGACATGAGTGGTGACTGCAAGGTCTGTGAAGGTCCATAGAACATCATAACATTGTCACAAGTCCATTAAATGTCCCCCATGTACAGTGTTAGTACCTGCCAGTGCTCTAATCTTTCCACCATCCACCAATCACTCACTATATTTTTTTCTCTTTCATCTGTTCAACATCTCTTCACACAAGGCACCATCACATGATTCATAACATCCTGCCTTGACAACTGCAACTCCTCTTACCTCAAAGCCCCTAGTCTCCACACTAATACCTCCATCTTATACACCACTTATAAGCAGTCTCTTACTTTGCCTGCTCCTCCACTGGTCCCCCGCTAATCCAAATTAAAGTTGAAAGTCCTTACCCAAAGCCAGAAAGCCCTCGATGACACGCACACCATATATTTGCACTTGATTCTAGTTACACTCCCAAAGGCCCCCTTTGTTATGCCCTCCGATTACATCTAGGGATTTATAATTGAAAGAAGGGAATTGCAGGGAATTGAGAAGGCAATTGCAAAATGAAGGACGACAAAGAAGATTTCGAAGTACAGCTGGAAGGGAGAACCTTTCCAACTCAGTTACTTCGGATTTAAGTTTGCAATTACCTACAATTCCCTCTTCCATGAATACAGCCTTTTAATCTCTTACTTTGAAAACTTTGTCAAGCATTTTCCAACTTTCCATGACCAACACTGTATTTAAAGCATTTTACCATCAGAAATCTGCTAAACAGTGTCCTAAAAGTGGCCAACACCTGCTTGTTGATCTCACTACCCTTTGTACTATGCTCATTTTGCCCTATTTAATGCCCCTAAATCTTACCCCATCTACTATTACCCCATACCAGTCATATCTCAGTTTCAGAGCCCTGAACCCCCTTCAAATCAGTATATGTATGTATGTCTATGGAAATGTACAAAGCAGGCTATGTTTAAATGCAGGTGGGTGCAATACATTTCTCTGTTTTGCTGTGTAACTTGCTCTTACCGAGTCTTGTATGGCTTTGGCATATGTCTTAAATCCATTGCTGGTCCTATTTGTTATGTCAGTAGCCTGAGACGCTTGCTGAATTCCCAAGGGAATATTGTATTGATAAAACGTCAAACTATCACCTATAAAACAATATAATAGTTAATATTTAAACAGATCCATAATATTCAACATTATTTTGGATTCTAGGGATTCATTTCAGATAATATACCTAATGAAGACTACTAGATATGGAAGACATGGATAGATATAGGTAGAGTCAACACTCTAGCCATGTTATACTAAAAAAGATAAATGAAGAGGCATGGCAAAAACCTAAAAAAAACTAAAGGAAATATTACAATATACAGCAAGAGTTCATCTTTTCAAGTTTGAAGATTAAAGGTTGAGAGTTACTGAGAAAGAGTACTAGACTTGCTACCATGTGCATAAAACTATAATAAACAACAAGTAAGTTTAGTAAGTTCAAGTTAGCCTGAATAAATTGACATATTGCCTATGACGCAATTTGAATTGGTGTGCAGTACAATAACACAATTACATAAAGAAAATGGTCCAGTGTGTGACCAAATAAGAATTGGTGCTGCATTTAGCCGAACTGAATGCACAAAATCTCACCATCAATGGTAAGGGTGGACGGGATGATCGAAAACAGAACATTTCCTCTAGATGACAGAATTTCATTGAGAGCCTCGTTAGTGTTAAGTAGATTGAAGGTGGTAAAACTGAAGATTGCGGTAGCTTTGGTCCAATCATTACTATTCCTGAGATGGAGATAAATAAAAGATTATAAAAAATATTCATCCTCCTGTAATAGAGTAGCCAAGATTTTGGCGGACTAAACAAGATTAGACAACATATTCAGAGTAAAATATGAGGTTGAGGTCTCTGCTCACAAGCTTACAATCTAGAGGGAATGGAGGACATGAGAAACAAAAGGTGAGAGAAGAGGCAGGAGGAAAGATGGGGGAGGAAAAAATAGAATTAGATTGTGACAACAGAAGCTATTGGGGAACTGTGACAAGTCACACCAGAGGTTACTAAATGGGTGCATTGTAAGCCTACAGACTCCAGCCACATTGAAATGAAAACCTTTTTAAGGTGACTAACATATTAAAAATTAGTATGTTTAGAGAAAAAAGGTTGCCAGGTGGTTAATTGATGGGTGAAGTCTGATCATCTGATGAATCAAACCTATATTGGAAATGATGTGGGGTGGGTGGAATGTGGGGAAGGGAGGAAGGATATTCGCTAATCTGTTGCTGAGCGATGGTGGTTCTGTAGTGGTTTTGTGTGTGGGAGTGAAAAACAGCTAGATATTTGTGGATGTAATTATGAGAGATCATTTAAGATTAAAGAACTTTGAATGTGATACATTTCAAATTTCATACACCAGAGAGTATAGAATACAAATATTTTAGAGACAGAGAGACAATTTCATTATTTACTTACTCGGTTGTAAAGGTAGGATCCTGGGCAAGTGTACCATTTACAAGAGTTAACAAGATTGTTTTCATCTGGAGAAAAAATAATGGCAATATTAACCAAATATAATAATAAATTACCTTCTTACACTTTTTAGGAAAAAAGTCACCTGGGTGGGACGAAATGTATCTGACTTAAGCAAACCCGAACAAGCACGAGAGTACTTATTCACGACCTTGTTTCCATGCAGCTTAAATGTGCGATTGTGACACTCAAGCAGAGCGGTCACTATACATATATGTAAGATTTTAAATCAGTTTTTTAACCTTTATTAAAAGTTTTCATACTATGCGAATATGCTTTGTCGCTGCATCTTAACTGGCAAAATAACATGAGGGAAAACCAGCACTTGAAGAGTGAGAGAGAGTGTGGGATAAATGTGTAGCAGAGTCACAGAGGATGTGTTTATATTGAGCAGTAAATCTCTGCTCCAAACCAAGTGAGTGTAAAAGCATACACTTAGATTCAAGCTTTACATATCCAGAGAGAGCTATATTGTTGTCCCCTTTCTATAACTTGATCTACACACCACTAGTTCAAAAATGAGAACCTACCCAATTTACAGTCTGATTCTTCAAGTTATCTTTTTCTGAAGCGTTAAATGGTGTTGTGATGACAAAGCTGACTGTTGTAATGAGTGGAGAAAGGTTTAGTCTAGTGACATCTGTAACAAGAAAAATGAATAACACTTTGTTACATATGACCATTGTTGTTCAAACAACTTGGTTGCCGACATAAGATGTGCCTCTCAAAGATTGCAAACACCACTCTGCTGGTGTTGCTCTAAAGCCTCCTTGTCAAGGCATTAGACAACTCCGAAATTTCTTCCCCAGGGCACCAACAATATCCAGTCCAATGTGGCTGCGGCACTCTTGTGGGAAGAGTGATGGAATTATCACTTCCATTGCTCTATTGCTGTTACTAGACTGCCCCTAGAGGCAGCTTGCAACATAGCAGTGCAAAAAAAAACCCCTAGGATTTAAGTCTAGGGTTAGGGTTAGTCTGTTGGTAACGGTTACAGTTAAATTAGAGTTCGCATAAGGGTTAGCGTTAGGGTTACATTTAGGGTTAGGGTTACATGTGGGGTTCAAAAAACAACAGAAAAACATGTAAATATGGCATATTTCTAAACTCAGGAAAGTTTTTTTGTAGTAAATTATATGATATGATGAAAATAATGGTATCTAAAGAAAGCGCTTCTAATGGAGATAAAAACAATATATCATTTACGTGGGTACAGTCAATTAGAAAGAAGAAAATTACAGCTAAACACAAACACCACAGAAATGTTAAAACCACTCAAGTCATGGCCATGCAAGCATGTCACTAAATGGCCAAACAGCAATCTACAGCAGGCTAAAAACAGAAAAGTTTGTACTTAACCCCTTTGTGACGCATGGTGCTTAAGTTCCAGACGGCGCAAGCAGCAAAGCATCATGATTTGTTCCTGGTCACCGAATACAAGGAACACTATGGCAGAGATCACCAGGAACACTATGGCAGAGATCCGATCAGGGTCTTAATAGACCCTGTGGGTCCCTGCAAAAAGGTCGCAATAACTCTGGACGTCACGTGTGACGTCATGGAGGCGTGCCCGAACCCAGAAGTTCGGGCGCGGTGTGATTTAATAAAATGTAGCTTCACCGGCTACATTTTCCCTGTCAGACTGAGGCCACTTAAAGTAGCCTCATCTGACAGGTAGGATCCCCCTGCAAGTCCCTACAGCGGGATCCGAGCACAGCTCATCTCGAAGTTCTATGCAGTCCAAGCGTACATAAATCAGGACAGCATGGATCGTCCTAGCTTCACAAAGGGGTTAATCTGCAGCAGATTGGAGAGCGCAGAGCTTAAAGTTAGTAGTTAACTGCAACAGATAGTAAACTGGACTGCAAAGCATGTACTTAACAGTAGGTAGTAATAGATGAAATGCAGCAATGCCCAGGGAGAAGCCAATAGAACAGAGGTAAACCCAAAGTCAGTACACGAATCAGGTAGTCAGATAAAACCAGGTTTAATACCTGCTCATTTATTTTTGGTTCTTGTCTTTTGCCTGTATTATTAGTGCAGTTTTTCGGTTGTTGTCAAAGTATAGGTGTTCTTTTTTTTATACGTATGTATGTTCTTTTAAACAATACACATGCTGGTGATTTCACAAGAAATTAAATATTTATTTCTACATGAAAATTTTAATATTCAGAATATTTCACTTACTTTGCGATGTGATGCTGTTGTCGTCAAGTTGTAAAGTGCCAATGGAACTGTTACTTGGGAGGCTGCTGACCAGACCACGCACTACATTATCTGGTGATGGTACAGGTGTATTGGTTGTGACTTCAAATTGAAGGTCTGAGGTTACGATCACAGAGCCATTGCTATGACATGAGAGTTAGCAACGGTTAGTTATTTGCAGACTCTTAAACACACATACACCGGTCTCTATAAATAGTATTGTTCTATTCTCTACCTTTTATGCTCCTAGAGCCACTATGGAACCACTATTATTAACTAGTTACTCCATTGTTATAATGACTTTCAAAGAATTCTTGTAAACATATATATGTTATATATATATGACATATCAGAATTACAATGGCTTTTGCTATACCCCTTTCCATGTCTCCACCATTCACTTACTAAATGCCCTTGCTCTCAGATTCACTTTTATGGGGGTTTTCTACTCTTCCTTCCCTTTTCTTTCCCTCTCTTATGCCTCTTCATTACCTCTGTACCCATTTCTCACCACCTCTGTATCGATTCCTAAGCCTTGCCCTTCGTCACTACCTTTAAGCCCTTTGTCATGCCCCTTTTTCCATTAAAGGGGCTGTCTGGTGCCCAAAATGCATCTTCCAAATGTTAATGCATAATAATGTGCTTTCAAAGTAATTTAAAATGCATGTTTTACATTTTGCATTGCTTATAATATAAAAAAAACATACAGTTAGATGATTTGTGAAATTACAACAGTTTGAAAGAAACCAGTATTGCCCACACTAGCTGAGTAAAAGTCCTTCCTCATTTTTGTTGTTGTTTTTTGCGGCAGGAACCAATGAGAATAATTTAATTCAAGTGATGTCATCAAACATGTGTTGCACTGTTACGAGATCCTACTGTGTACAAGAGCAAGGGCACAAAATGTATCGTATTGCAGAAGCACAGGAAGTTTCTAAATGAAACAAAACTTTATATACTTTTTGGGGGAGGGCTTGAGTCAAATATACCTGCATCACATCACACTGGGAAAAAAGCCTGTGTACTATACAAGCAGCAATCTTCACCTTGCACCAAAGTGTGTTTGGGGACTAGACTGTCCCTTTAAGCTTATTTCCCACCCTTGCTTCCTCTGGTTTGTCTAAGTATTTTCCCCACAATCATATGTGTGTCTTTTATAACCATTCTTTATAACATTATTTATGTCACTAAGACCTTCATGCTATGACTTACTTACCTAAAACCAGTGACGTTAACACTCTTGAAATTATCAAATTTTGCTTTGTAAACTAAAGTCAACTGTAAGAAAAAGATTTATGGAAAAATAATGTACAACTATAACATGTGCATCCAGACACATAATAATGCTTACTTTAATTACATAACTTTACATAATAACGCATCCAGTAATCTTTTCAAAGGTTATTATTGTATTTTATAGACAAGCCCTCTCCATGCAGAGAATGACATATTCAGGGACTGGAATCAAGTCATCCAAAACACTGCTATTCACAGGGTACATTATGGGTGCCAGTGTGGTCCACAGTGATTTTTCACTGCCCATCCCCCAGTACCTAAAGGGTTATTTCAGGTGAATAGTCCCTCCCTACCCAAGCAAGGTAGAGGTATGGGCGGGGCAGAAAGGGAAACATTTAATTTTCAATTTATGGGGTTCCTGGGGCTTTGGGGTCAATATTTTTATTGGAGTTTTAGGGGTCCTTGGAGTAGCCCTCGTATTCCCAGGGGCCATTGATTTATTTTTAATCGGACTGGGGGCCTTTTGGCAGCCCCCAGAATAGGGGAGGGTGGGGGGTAAATTAATTTTTAGTGGGGAATTGGGGCATTTGTGCATCCCACAGACCCCAGGGGTGATTTTATTGTAAGGGGACCAGAGCAAGTAGACATGGCCCACAATCTATTTTATGGGGGCTTGGATCCATTTAAATGGCTCCCAGCCCCAGTCAAGTTAGGGGGTTCAGGGCAACCAGCCCTGGCCCCCAATGTATTTTATAAGAGGCTTGGAGCACTTGCCCAGCTACCAGCCCAATTTATTATAGCGATAATACAGAGATACTTGTCCTGACCCTCTATATTTAAATAGGAAGGGTAAGTACTTGTGATATGGGGGCAGGAAACCATTTTGATCGTCGCATATTGGGTAGCCAAAAACCTATGGTTTTCATGGTGAAACTATCCCGATTTGAAGGCCTTGGATGCATCCGTTTCTGAATATAGGGAACAGGGGATTCAGAGACGAATTCATCCATACTGAGCTGTCGCATTTTGGAGATTTGTTCGATGCATATTTAGTATAACCTTATATGTTACAAAGGTATATATCAATTTGGTGCTAACAAAATGAAAACAGAATAAATAAGCAAAAAGAATACCACACTCCAACACACATTAGTTACTTAGTTATATACCTATAGCCAATTTCATTAATCATGAAATTTTGTCTGTAACCATGCAGAATTATATGCTAAAACATTGTGGATGCTCATCTGCTTTCTATCTGTTTTGTATTAAGGACTAGATTTGTTTTTTTGTTTTTTTAAATGTTTTCCATTGAAGTAGATAGTTTGATATATTTTATATTATATGTAGTGTGTGGCCACCATAGTAAAATAGAAATTACTGAGTGTGCAATAATAAACATTTCATCTTGACATTTGTGGTGCCTTACCTCAGTTTCCACGTCAGACTTTGTTGTTTTGTATGCTTGGGAGGTAGGATCATCAAGGTCTTTTGTGAACTGTTTATTGATAATTCTAAACGCCAGAGGAACAGGAACAGTGGGAATGACTGTGGTCATTATTACGGTAGTTTTTATATTATTTGAGGTGATGACAGAAGAATTGGTGGATAGTGAAGAGGTCGTGGGTAGTGAAGTGGTGTTGGTGGAAAAGGTTGTGGGTAGTGAAGTGGTGTTGGTGGAAGAGGTCATGGGTAGTGAAGTGGTATTGGTGGAAGAGGTTGTGGGTAGTGAAGTGATGGTGGTGGAAGAGTTGGTGGGTAGTGAAGTGGTGTTGGTGGAAAAGGTTATGGGTAGTGAAGTGGTGTTGGTGGAAGAGGTCATGGGTAGTGAAGTGGTATTGGTGGAAGAGGTTGTGGGTAGTGAAGTGATGTTGGTGGAATAGTTGGTGGGTAGTGAAGTGGTGTTGGTGGAAGTGGTCGTGGGTAGTGAAGTGGTGTTGGTGGAAGCGGTCGTGGGTAGTGAAGTGGTGTTGGTGGAAGAGTTGGTGGGTAGTGAAGTGGTGTTGGTGGATGAGGTCATGGGAAGTGAAGTGGTGTTAGTGGATGAGGTTGTGGGTAGTGAAGTGGTGTTGGTGGAAGAGTTGGTGGGTAGTGAAGTGGTGTTGATGGAAAAGGTTGTGGGTAGAGAAGTGGTGTTGGTTGAAGAGGTTGTGGGTGGTGAAGTGGTGTTGGTGGAAGAGGTTGTGGGTAGTGAAGTGGTGTTGGTGGAAGTGGTCGTGGGTAGTGAAGTGGTATTGGTGGAAAAGGTTGTGGGTAGTGAAGTGGTGTTGGTGGAAGAGTTGGTGGTTAGTGAAGTGGTGTTGGTGGAAGAGTTGGTGGGTAGAGAAGTGGTGTTGGTGGAAGAGGTTGTGGGTAGTGAAGTGGTGTTGGTGGAAGAGTTGATGGGCAGTGAAGTGGTGTTGGTGGAAGAGTTAGTGGGTAGTGAAGTGGTGTTGGTGGAAGAGGTTGTGGGTAGTGAAGTGGTGTTGGTGGAAGAGTTGGTGGGTAGTGAAGTGGTGTTGGTGGAAGAGTTGGTGGGTAGTGAAGTGATGTTGGTGGAAAAGGTCGTGGGTAGATAAGTGGTGTTGGTGGAAGAGGTTGTGGGTAGTGAAGTGGTGTTGGTGGAAGAGTTGGTGGGTAGTGAAGTGGTGTTGGTGGAAGAGGTTGTGGATGGTGAAGTGGTGTTGGGGGAAGTGGTCATGGGTAGTGAAGTGGTGTTGGAGGAAGAGGTTGTGGGTAGTGAAGTGGTGTTGGTGGAAGAGTTGGTGGGTAGTGAAGTGATGTTGGTGGAAAAGGTCGTGGGTAGATAAGTGGTGTTGGTGGAAGAGGTTGTGGGTAGTGAAGTGGTGTTGGTGAAAGAGTTGATTGGCAGTGAAGTGGTGTTGGTTGAAGTGTTGGTGGGTAGTGAAGTGGTGTTGGTAGAAGAGGTTGTGGGTAGTGAAGTGGTGTTGGTGGAAGAGTTGGTGGGTAGTGAAGTGGTGTTAGTGGAAAAGGTTGTGGGTAGTGAAGTGGTGTTGGTGGAAAAGTTGGTGGGTAGTGAAGTGGTGTTGGTGGAAAAGTTTGTGGGTAGTGAAGTGGTGTTGGTGGAAGAGTTGGTGGGTAGTGAAGTGGTGTTGGAAAAGGTTGTGGGGAGTGAAGTGGTGTTGGTGGAAGAGGTTGTGGGTAGGGAAGTGGTGTTGGTGGAAGAGTTGGTCGGTAGTGAAGTGGTGTTGGTGGAAGAGTTGGTGGGAAGTGAAGTGGTGTTGGTGGAAAAGGTTGTGGGTAGTGAAGTGGTGTTGGTGGAAGAGGTTGTGGGTAGTGAAGTGGTGTTGGTGGAAGAGTTAGCGGATAGTGAAGTGGTGATGGAAGAGGTTAGGGGTAGTGAAGTGGCGTTGGTGGAAGAGGTTGTGGGTAGTGAAGTGGTGTTGGTGGAAGAGGTTGTGGGTAGTGAAGTGGTGTTGGTGGAAAAGGTTGTGGGTAGTGAAGTGGTGTTGGTGGAAGAGTTGGTGGGTAGTGAAGTGATGTTGGTGGAAGAGTTGGTGGGTAGTGAAGTGATGTTGGTGGGTAGTGAAGTGGTGTTGGTGGAAGCGGTCGTGGGTAGTGAAGTGGTGTTGGTGGAAGAGTTGGTGGGTAGTGAAGTGGTGTTGGTGGAAGAGGTCGTGGGTAGTGAAGTGGTGTTGGTGGAAGAGATCGTGGGTAGTGAAGTGATGTTGGTGAAAGAGATGATTGGCAGTGAAGTGGTGTTGGTGGAAGAGTTGGTGGGTAGTGAAGTGATGTTGGTGGAAAAGGTCGTGGGTAGATAAGTGGTGTTGGTGGAAGAGGTTGTGGGTAGTGAAGTGGTGTTGGTGGAAGAGTTGGTGGGTAGTGAAGTGGTGTTGGTGGAAGAGGTTGTGGATGGTGAAGTGGTGTTGGTGGAAGAGTCAGTGGGTAGTGAAGTGGTGTTGGTGGAAGTGGTCATGGGTAGTGAAGTGGTGTTGGTGGAAGAGGTTGTGGGTAGTGAAGTGGTGTTGGTGGAAGAGTTGGTGGGTAGTGAAGTGATGTTGGTGGAAAAGGTCGTGCGTAGATAAGTGGTGTTGGTGGAAGAGGTTGTGGGTAGTGAAGTGGTGTTGGTGAAAGAGTTGATTGGCAGTGAAGTGGTGTTGGTGGAAGTGTTGGTGGGTAGTGAAGTGGTGTTGGTGGAAGAGGTTGTGGGTAGTGAAGTGGTGTTGGTGGAAGAGATCGTGGGTAGTGAAGTGGTGTTGGTGGAAGAGATCGTGGGTAGTGAAGTGATGTTGGTGGAAGAGTTGGTGGGTAGTGAAGTGGTGTTGGTGGAAGAGGTCGTGGGTAGTGAAGTGGTGTTGGTGGAAGAGGTCGTGGGTAGTGAAGTGGTGTTGGTGGAAGAGTTGGTGGGTAGTGAAGTGGTGTTGGTGGAAGAGGTTGTGGGTAGTGAAGTGGTGTTGGTGGAAGCGGTCGTGGGTAGTGAAGTGGTGTTGGTGGAAGAGGTTGTGGGTAGTGAAGTTGTGTTGGTGGGAGAGGTTGTGGGTAGTGAAGTTGTGTTGGTGGAAGAGTTGGTGGGTAGTGAAGTGGTGTTGGTGGAAGAGGTTGTGGGTAGTGAGGTAGTGTTGGTGGAAGAGTTGGTGGTTAGTGAAGTGGTGTTGGTGGAAGAGGTTCTGGGTACTGAAGTTGTGTTGGTAGAAGAGGTTGTGGGTAGAGAAGTGGTGTTGGTTGAAGAGGTCGTGGGTAGTGAAGTGATGCTGGAGGAAACGGTCGGGGGTAGTGAAGTGGTGTTGGTTGAAGAATTAGTGACAGTTAATGGAACTGTGTTACTAGAAGTAGGCATGCTGGATGGTGTTGAAGTGTTGGGAGAAGAGTTAGTGACAGTTAATGAAGCTGTGCTACTTGAAGTGTTTGTATTAGGTTCTGAAGTGGTGTTCATGGAGAAGGTGGTGGATACTGAAGTGGTGTTGGTGGAAGAGGTAGTGGGTATTGAAGTAGTTTTAGCGTGAGAGGTGGTGGATAGTGAAGTGGTGTTGGTGGAAGAGGTAGTGGGTATTGAAGTAGTGTTAGCGTGAGAGGTGGTGGGTAGTGAAGTGGTGTTGGTTGAAGAATTAGTGACAGTGAATGGAGCTGTGTTACTTGATGTGTCCATATTGGGTGCTGAAGGGGTGTTGGTGGAAGAGGTGGTTGGTAGAGAAGTGGTGTTGGTAAAAGAACTAGTGATAGTACTGGAAGTGGTAGCTGTGTTGGTGGAGGGTGTAGTAATTGGGGATGAAGTTGTATTGGTAGAGTAGGTAGAAACAGGGGAAGAAATTATGTTGGTGGAGGGTTTAGTGGTGGACAAAGTCGTTTCTGTGTTATTTGAAGAAACATCTGATAATGGTATAAGAGTGTTGTTGATGGAGCTTGCAGTTGTTGAATCAGTTGTTGTTGCAGTTCTTGATAACACTGTAAGTAGAATAGCACAATTGAGCAATTTCCCAGAAGAGAGGATTAATTCATAATCATTTTAGTAAAACAAAAGTGTATGCCAAAATATATCAACAACATTTTCATAATTCATTACAGAAACAAACATGAGAATTTTTTCTTTTAATATAATAACTGAATTGAATTTCTTCCTGCTCGGAATGTGCTACTCACTTATAAGTAGAAAGGTCAGCATAGTTCTTCTCCATTGGTGCATGCTGGGAGGGTAAGTCTCACTTTTGTAATTCCTATAAAAAGTTTAACAATGTCTAATATGTTTAAAAATGTTATAAAATAGATGTCAGCATGTTAAATATCTAAGTCAGGCCCTTTTAATATCAGTCAGTCAGTATATAATAATGACGAACTGTTCACATATTGTCTGGTTTTCACGGATGTCCTTCCTCAGAAGGATGAAGGGCTGAGTTGACCCTTCTGTGAGTTGAACCTTAACCCTGAGGATTGATGAGATTCCATAGATGGTATGTTAATCTCTCAGCTATTGCATCAGCTATCTGTTGTGATGCAAAACTTTGTAAACCATAAATAGCCATTTCGACTTAAAATCAGTTCTTGTCTAAATATCAAACGTGAAATCTGCAAACAAAATGATGAATAACTAACAATGATTATGTATAGACTACTTACAAATGTAGGCAAACCCCAAGTTCCATAAACCCAATTAAAAAGAATAATTTGAATTAGGTAGATCTGCAAGGATGAGATTGGCAGTATTCATAAGAGAATATTGTTTCTTGGCCTAGGTCTAATGTGGCCCTTTACATGAGGTGGCTTCAAAAGCTGCTACCCATCCGTCCTCACTGAACAAGTTGCCCCCACTCTCACACAAACCAAGCCGGAAGTATAGAACAGCCGAAAATCACATGCAAAATTAGCATTGAAAGTATAGATCGAAGAAATAATGCATGGAAACACCAAATTACAGACATAGATCACAGGTCACACACAAAAAAGGGTGACAGTGCGCTAAAGTGCTACACAAGGTGCAAAGTGATATGATACGTATCCAGACATGACAAGCAAATTATTGATAAATAGTATAAAAAATAGTGTACGCTTCAGAGATATGACCCACGTTCCAAACTGAGGTCATAAAATAAAGTGCTGTTCTTAAGAAGATTTTTAGTATAAGCACAAAAACAAGTTTAATAAAATGCATAAAATATCTGGACTTCTTCTGGATTTCATTCTTTTATGTGTAAGATATTTTATGCATTTTATTAAACTTGTTTTGCGCTTATTCTAAAAATCTTCTTATTGCTTGGTGGCTTCTAAGCAAAAGATCAAGAAAGAAGATATAAGAACAGCACTTTATTTTATGACCTCAGTTTGGAACGTGGGTCATATCTCTGAAGCGTACACTATTTTTTATACTATTCAGCAATAATTTGCTTGTCATATTTGGATACATATCATATAACTTTGCACCTTGTGTAGCACTTTAGCGCACTGTCACCCTTTTTTTGTGTGTGATTTCGTTTGTGTTGTATTGGGCACTGAGGGATAGTTGCCAGACAGTTTGCAGCTTGTACAAATTAAGATAAGAGCCACTAAACCTCAACACCTTTTCACATAGATCACAGGTCACCTACAGGACCTGCCCCAGCACCCACTTTGCCCTCAGGACTTACTCCAGAACCCACTTTGCACGCAGGACGTACTTAGGGTTGCCGCCTGGCCTAATCCTTAGTAATTACAGATATCTGCTTCTCGCTGTGTAAAATAGTATAAACTCATATTGCCCCAAATAACTTCTTGTCAGTAATCGGTTAAAGTTGTCCCTCACTCCAGATCATGTGCTCTTGTTTTAACATTTCTCTTTTTTTAATAATAATCATTATTAATTCATAATTAATTACTATTAATAATTCATTTTCAGTCTTATTTAATCCCTTAATGTATGTGACAATTTCTAATATGGCTTCTCTCTAACCTCTTTCTTTCAAGGTGTAGTAGGATAAAGGTGCTAACATATCCTGGTTTGTTTTGTTAGTACGATCTTAGTGACCATTCTTTGAATTCTTTCATAATTATTAACATGTTTTTAAAGTGATGACTTTTGGAAATGGGTGTCTCCAAGTTTGACCTCTCATTATCTAGGGGGACACAGATTGTGGTGTCCTGTGCCTTAATATACTGGCACCATACATTTAAAGGACACTGTTGGCAAAAGGCATGAGGACACCTCTGATCATAATGGGATCCTGACTTAACAGATCTGAACACTGTAACAACTGCTGTTGATGGTAGATGTGAAATTGCGACATTCTAATGTTAGAGTCAGGGTTACTCTGGAGGCTGCACAGCTCGCAGCCCTCCGGTCCCACCTATTGGACGCACTCAACCAACAGTTGATCGATTTTTGTCAGGGACCACAAATACCAAAAAGCCTCATCAGATGACATGGTTTAAAGAATGAGGTTTTGGGACGACATGGTGGCTCTGTTGTCCATGGCTCAGAGAAACAGTCAGTTGAAAACACTTTGCTTGAAGTATGCATACTTCTGGCTCCAGTAACGATTCGGGTTGCAACCTGGCCGAAATTTTACCATCAGACCGGTAAAACGTAGGCTTGAAGTCACTGTTAAGTCTATGGAGGCTCTCTTTCCCAATTCCGTAAACCCCATTGGATCAGTTTGTGCTCTTAATATAACCTCATAAATACTGTAACAATGTGCCTCTTGATCAGTGCTACTAGCCCGCACTACTCAGAAGACGATAAAAAACAAAAAAATGACAGTTGGTATGGAAGGTTACTGTATTGTTCAATTTTTTATTTTAAATGCTTCCCAAGTCCTCTTATCGGAAACATCTGCAATGCAATGTACGTCCTCTCCCTTCCCTCACTCATTTCATTCTATTTTCCTTATTTTCTCTCTTTTGTCCTCTCTTCCTCTCTCTCTTTTCTTGTCAACTCCCATCACCCCTTTTTGCCATATTGTACTATTATTTCCTGCAACATGTTTTACTTTCCAAAGACTCAATAAAGCACCTTAAAACAAGGCTGAATCAGACAATGCATGGAACGTGTTCAAATGATTCACAAAAATCAAAGAAATGCATCAATGCATACTGTGTTCCTGCTTTCTCAGTACCAAACTGTGTGAGACATGTCTTGGTCACCCATATTTAAAATTTGCTAGAGGGCATTCATCTAAAATGCACTTTTTTTTTTTTACAGTAAAGTAGCAACCCTAGTCATCATCCTGTGGTGAAAATCGATGTCGTCTGCAAACTAGTAATTTGGGTGACCTGGCTATAAGATATAGATAAGGCCTTCCTCAATCTCTTACCATTGTTAAGCACAACACTGTTTGTTTTATCTGACCTCACAAGTAGTGTTGAGCGAACACGAACCACACTCTTTGGGTTCGTAGCGAACTTTACGGTTTTTGGACCCCGGACCCGAACACGGACATTTCACTGTATGTCCGTGTTGGAGTTCGGGGTTCGGCGATTACATTGTATGTAATGCTATTGGCTTTCTATAAACCGAAATAGAGTCCCCATTCATAAGAAATTATTTCGGCTTATGGAATACATGTAATACTATTGGCTTTTGTATAAACCGAACTAGAGTCCCCATTCATAAAAATTTCAATATGCCAAAAAAATGCTTGTCTCCTCCGTGCAGTCTTCATTCTGTAATGTCATATTCGGTGTGAAGGAGTTTTTCTTTTTTTTTTACTTACCTTTTCTGATGCGGCTGCCGTAAAAAATTGACATCAGGCCAATGTTAAGTCTATGGAGACAGTACCAAGGCCGGTATTTTTCTGAAGAAAAGGTGGCAACCCTACTGCCGGCTGCTGTCCACATGACTGTCTCCATGTGAGACAGTCATATGGGCAGCGGCAGGGAGGCGGCTTCTTCAAGATTCGGCCACTAAGCGGACGAAATAGCGTTTATTGAGGCGGCAATGTGCCGCCTCTGCAAAAGTGTCGCCTGGGGCAGTTGCCCCACTATGCCCCATTTTAGGGCTGGCCCTGACCCCTTCCTCTTTACCATTATCCCCTTATCTTTCTCCCTCTTCTTCTCTACACCACTTTTCAGTATATCTCTTATTTCATAGATGATCCAAAGTATTTCTCACAATACTTTTGCTGATTTACTGTTGAGAACATGCTGAGAACATTCAATACCCTGTTTTTCTTGCATTTTTTTAAAAGTTGTTAACTATTTTGTGTAATTAGGAATTTGGTTTTAGCCTCATTTATGCCTGAGGAAGGAACAACCACGCTTGGCTTGCAACCACGCTCTCAGTTAGCAAATAAATGGTATAATTTTAACCTTCCTTGTTTCCTGTATTTCCATGGCTAACACGGTACTACTCCTTTCACCAGGCCCGCCATCAGGGGGTGACTGGCGATATCATGCCAGGTAAAAAAATAAAAAAAATCTCTGTTATAAGCCATCCGACGGCTGTGAGGGAAGCGTTGTGCGCTCCCCTCCAGCCACGTGGCTTCAATAAAGCTTGTTAAAAAAAAAAAAAATACGACCAGCATTTTTTTTTTAACAAACTTTATTGAATCCGCGCGGCTGGATTGCAACCACGCTCTCAGTTAGCAAATAAATTGTATCATTTTAACCTTCCTTGTTTCCTGTATTTCCATGGCTAACACGGTACTACTCCTTTCACCAGGCCCGCCATCAGGGGGTGACGGGCGATACTGGCGATATCACGCCAGGTAAAAATATAAAAAAATAAATAAAGTTTGTTAAAAAAACAAAAATACGACCAGCATTTTTTTTTTTAACAAACTTTATTGAATCCGCGCGGCTGGAGGGGAGCTCACAACGCTTCCCTCACAGCCGCCGACTGGCTTTTAACAGAGATTTTTTAATTTTTTTTACCTGGCGTAATTACTGGCATATTGAGGGTCAAAATCCTGACATATTAATTGGCATAATCCTGGCATATTGAGGGGCAAAATCCTGGCATATTAATTGGCATAATCCTGGCTTAATAATTGGCATAACCCTGGCATATTTATTGGCAAAATCCTGGCTTATTAATTGGCATAACCCTGGCATATTTATTGGCATAACCCTGGCATATTAATTGGAATAATCCTGACATATTAATTGGCGTAATCCTGGCATATTAATTGACAAATTCCTGCCATATTGAGTGACAAAATCCTGGCATATTAATTGGCATAATCCTGGTTTATTAATTGGCATAATCCTGACATATTAATTGGCATAATCCTGGTTTATTAATTGGCATAATCCTGACATATTAATTGGCATAATCCTGACATATTAATTGGCATAACCCTGGCATATTAATTGGCTAAATCCTGGCCTATTAATTGGCATAATCCTGGTTTATTTATTGGCATAATCCTGATATATTAATTGGCATAACCATGACATATTAATTGGCATAATCCTGACATATTAATTGGCATAACCTTGGCATATTAATTGGCATATTGAGGGGCAAAATCCTGGCATATTGAAGGGCTAAATCCTGGCATATTAAATGGCTAAATCCTGACATATTGAGGGGCAAAATCCTGGCATATTAAGGGGCAAAATCCTGGTTTATTAATTGGCATAATCCTGACATATTAATTGGCATAATCCTGACATATTAATTGGCATAACCCTGGCATATTAATTGGCTAAATCCTGGCATATTAATTGGCATAATCCTGGTTTATTTATTGGCATAATCCTGACATATTAATTGGCATAACCATGACATATTAATTGGCATAATCCTGACATATTAATTGGCATAACCCTGGCATATTAATTGGCATATTGAGGGGCAAAATCCTGGCATATTGAAGGGCTAAATCCTGGCATTTTAAATGGCTAAATCCTGACATATTGAGGGGCAAAATCCTGGCATATTAAGGGGCAAAATAATGGCATATTAAATGGCACAAATTTAGGGGCAAAATACTGGCATATTAATTGGCAAAAGAATAGCATATTGAGGGGCAAAATACTGGCATATTAAATGGCACATTGAGGGGCAAAATACTGGCATATTAAATGGCACATTGAGGGGCAAAATACTGGCATTTTAAATGGGACATTGAGGGGCAAAATACTGGCATATTAAATGGCATATTGAGGGGCAAATTACCGGCATATTAAATGGCATATTGAGTGGAAAAATACTGGCATATTAAATGGCATATTGAGGAGAAAAATACTGGCATATTAAATGGGAAAAGAATGGCACATTGAGGGGCAAAATCCTGGCATATTAAATGGCAAAAGAATGGCATATTGAGGACAAAATACTGACTTATTGAGTGGCAAAATATTACTGACATATTGACCAACTGCTCCCAACCACCCTCCATATTACAGTAGACCGGTATAACATGCTTGTAAGGGTAGGTGGGGCGGGTGGGAGATATTGTTGGGGGGGGGGGTAATTAGCCCAGACAATTTGTTCAGTAAGGGGCCCTAAAATTCCTGGTGGTGGCCCTGCCTTTCACTATTATATTTTTGTACACTGGAGGGCGCCATTCGTCTACTGATGAGAGGCAAACAGTGAGCGCCATTATGCTCAGTTTTAATATATTCAAAAGTTTACTTACACTATATTTTAAAGGTGTTTAAGCTGTTGTTATTATTCGACACCTACAATGGAACATATATTTTATTATTTTCTTGTTTTCTATTCAGCTATATCCCCTGTTTGCGGAAGTCATAGCACCCCTGCGGGAATAAGTTATATACATGGGCTACACACACACAGTTTATGATGCTCACACTCCTGGACTACCCCTGACTGCCTTATACTCCTTCGAAGACCAACACAATACGACACAATAAAGTAACGTACCTGGGGACAATGTGGCTGTAGGAATACTTTTATCAAGATGACTGATTTACTGATGGTCGACCTTCAATGTTTTATTGAAAATGATTATCTCTGTATCTGATACAGGCTGTTTCTTGTATTTGCATAACATTTTTGCAATTGTTGATATGTGTATACAAAATGCCAGGAAAACCAATAAAAACATATTGAATAAAAAAAATAGAATACCATTCTACTAATTTATGAATAACTTTTTCTCCTTAACAGAAGCAAACTAGTCCCCCCCCCCCCCCCCCCCCTTAAGCTCTACTGAGAGGGTACACTAGTGCATACTTAGGAGGCACACAACATTCTTCCCCCATACAATCTGATTAAATGTGGGTGCATGTTCTCAGCATGTTGCCACCAACTCTGGACACAATATATTTTCATTTCATGCTAATACATTGAGAGGCACTTGTTTTTAGAATGAAACGGATACAATAAGAATTTTTTTGCAGCCTTAGGCACAAAGACATCAAAATAAATCAATTATTTTTCTGTGTGATAATTACTTAAACAAAAAAAAAATTACCTTCGGCACCCTTCCCTGTAAATCAGTCACTCACCATGCACTAAGCACTAAGTATATGACAGTTTATAGTCCAGTAATGTTCATACATGTATTATTAGTTTTTGTTTTTCTCATTCGTAATCTGTTCTAACGTATGACAAAAAACTATTAAAGAAAAATAATTTGTCAGTGGTTATAAACTCCTAGCTTTACTTTTACATGTTTACTGGGCACAGATGCAGTGGGATTTGTGTCATAATAGCATTGTGTTGTTAGCAAACCTCTAATCCTTTTCAGTAAAAACATTCCAGGTCAATATGTTTAAATTATAACTGACTGTCTTTCCACAGTGTAAAACAGATAATATGTTTAACATCCACTGGATATGTTCTCGGAATAAATATATCACAGCAAATGCAGAGCAGAATATATGTACTTAGCTGATCACAATTAATACATTATTAGAGGTAGTACTGATATTTGATGGGAAGAGAAGAGCACAAATAGATGCTACAAATTGATCTCACCTGTTCTGTGCTGCTGCAGACACACTGTAATCCTAGTCCTTAGCAGTATGTTCAAGTGATCTGTATATCTATTAAAACAGTCTAGTATCTCAGTCCGTATCTAACTTTCTGTAAAACAGGTATGTCAAGAACTAGAATTCCTCTACAGGGTCTATTTGTTTGTATGCAGGTGTGGTCAACCAAAGAATCACTCTCATTTCTCCCTAAACAGCTGTCTGTTACAGACATACGATACTAAAAAAAAAATCTTCTGTATGTGGGACCACGCATTGAGGGTTATACCACAAAAATATTACAATTACACAATGAGTGGGCAAATACAACTACAATAGTTTTAGAGCCAATGATGCCTTCAACCTGACACTTCTGTTAACTGACTTAAATGTAATGACACCAGCATACCTGTCTTTTTACCCACTTTGGTAGAATGGAAAAAAAGGTTCTCTCTGAAATAAATAAATAATAAATACAATATTTGCAATCATTTTAGGTTTAATTTGTTAAAGATACAGTATACTTTTAAAATGAAGTTAAAGACTTGTAACCAAAGTAAAGTTCATAAAGCTGCCCTTTTTACAATAATAGTATACTCTTACCTGATTCCATAATAGACCATACAAGGAAATTGTGTGAACGAATTGTTGTACAGTATATTAAACATACACGGAATAATGTTGACAAGCTTAGACATACACAGATATAAATAAAAAATACAACACTGCAGAAATAAATTTACCAATTCTCATTTATCTTTGGGAATAATGAATGGACACCAAACTGAAATTGGTTTAAATCTAGTGCCACTCAACTTCTTCTTCTGAGAGGCAGAGCTCAGAGTAAATATTATCTGTAAAGATACACATATGGTTTACTTGAGAAAGGAGACACTGATTTTAACCCTTGGTTTAGAAAAAAGTTTGGTTGCCCTTTAAGAATTCCTAGAAATGTGTCTGCGTTACTGATAAAAATGTGGATTCTAGAACATAAAATAAACTATAAAATTATAAACTCCAAATATATCTCCACGTAACTCACACAAGACCCAGAATAGCCTCTCCTCACTCCAGCCAGCCAGCCATCAAGAGAAATGGAGATGCTAGCAGACAAACTGTCCGAGCGCATGTCTAAAGAAATAACTGCCTTGCTAAGCCAGATGAGACAGGCCATAAGAGACGAGCTAGCAGGTCTAAAAACAAACCTCACACAGCAAGGACAGAGGCTGTGAGTAGTGGAAGATGACCAAGCAACGCTCCAAGCTACTATCCAAGGTCTATCCTCGCAAGTTACTGAGCAACAGCAGATGTTATTAAACCTGACACGCCATGTCATCGATCTGGATAACCGTGGACAAAGATGCAACTTGCGGATTGGCGGAGTATCAGAAAAGCCAGACAAAAACATAAAAGCTATCCTCAACTCTCTTTTTAGAGACATCCTAGAGGTCAATTGGACCCACGATATCGCCCTAGACAGGGCCCATAGAAGTTTGCGCCCCAAAGGACTCCCAAGCACTCGACCACGTGACATTTGTTGCCTGCACTCTTTTGCTATGAAGGAATCCATCCTCCAAGTGGCTCGTAGGAAGAAACAGATAAAATTTGGAGACAACGAAGTCCTCATTTTGCAATAGCTATCATGGCATACTTTACATTCTAGACAGGCCTTGAAACCGATCACTGATACCAAATTCTCGTGGGGATTTCCCCTCAATATCACGGTACGACGGAACCAAACAACTCATACCCTAAGTTCTCTTGAAGACCTCCTGGACTTCTGTACAAGCCTACAATTGGGAGAAGTAGAGATACATCAATGGCTGGGAACCCATCGCTACACTCCAGACTCACCACAAATTTCTAACCAACTCTGGATCCCCAGACCTCAGCAATCAGAGATTAAGGCAGCTCCTCTTCCGCAACTGAACCAACGGCAACCTCACAGAAACCCCCGGAGAACTTACATAGCAAAACTCCCTCCCAAAGTCCTTCCACACCATAAACGTAGACCCTGGACCCTCAAGCCATGAAATGCACATCGGTAGGACTACTGAACTGACTATCCTGCAGCGATTACTCCCCAGGAACCCCTGGAACAGGTATTCAGAATACACCAGCCTCACCACACCAACTATCCCCATAGAATGTAATATAGTGCCCATGCATGTCATCACAACCGGCCTAAATACCCTCTATACCTCCACTGCCACTAACATAAGCTTTCTCCAACACACATGTCAGGTAGACAGTATAGGGGCACTTACTTCCAGCTATCTCAGTATATCCAAAGTCTGGAAAGAGAAGCCCCACTCCCTTTGCCGTCACCGGAACTTCTGTCTGTCTTCTTGTGGGTCTGAACTTTGCCCAAAGTGACGTTCATAAGGTTTTCAAATGTGTACCATATGGAATAAAAACAGGGTTTACTCCAGTGGTACTATAGTATTTCTATATATATGTAGCAAAATGTGTGTGCTGCTTTTTTTTCACTTGTTTTCTTGTTTATTTGCATGGGGAGAGAGGGACAGATGTTGAATGTGTGAATGTTTGGCTGCATGTGACATTGTATATGTATGTTTAAAGTGGCCTTGGTTGTATCACTGTCTGACCAGAGATCATCAGTATCCAAATATCTGACTTTTCTACAGATAGACATACTTTTAGGCTACTTAGAAGTGTCTATGCAAGAGGAAGATAAAAGCAAAAACAACATTTAGCCAAAGCCCTGAAACACACACAGGAGAAGTCTTTTATAGCCAAAATCCGGACAAAGACCAATAATCTGGTACATGCAACCCCAGATGTGGCTAACGTGTTTAGGCAATACTACCATGATCTTTACAACCTTGACACAGACCGACCACCCCTGCCCGATATGTCACACCACCAAAGGATCTCGGAGTACTTGACTCAGCACATGCACACCACACTCACGGTGGAAGCAGCAACCTCACTGGACATGCCCATAACCAGTGCTGTATTTACCGCGAGGCATCCTAGGCGGATGCCTAGGGCGGCAAATTTTGGGGGGCGGCAGCGCCCCCCAGCACTGGAAAAAAAAAAAAAAAACGTGGCCCTTAAAAAAAAAAAAAAAAAAAAAAAAGACCGCGTTTGCAGGCAGAGACGGAGGTGACAGGGGATCGGAAGATCCCCCCTCACCATCGCTCTGCCTACCAGGCTGCACGGGGAGCCGAACAGGCAGCACAGAGAAACCTCCGTGCTGCTTGTTCGACTCCCCGTGCAGTGTGCCGACACGGAAGTGCCGACAGTCACGTGACGGGCGCGCTGACGTCATACGCGCGCCCGGTCACGTTACCTGTCGGCACAATCGCCGGGAAGCCGAACAGGCAGCATGGAGGGACCATGCTGCCTGCCTGCCAGGGAAAGGTTAGTGCTGATGGGAGACTGTGTGTGTGTGTGTGTGACTGAGTGTGATGGGAGTCAGTGTGTGTGATGGGAGACAGTGTGTGTGACTGAGTGTGATGAGAGTCAGAGTGTGTGTGATGGGAGACAGTGTGTGTGACTGAGTGTGATGAGAGTCAGAGTGTATGTGATGGGAGTCAGAGTGTGTGTGATGGGAGACAGTGTGTGTGACTGAGTGTGATGGGAGTAGGAGTGTGTGACTGGGTGTGATGGGAGTGTGAGCTTGATGTGAGTCTGAATGATGGGGCATGTCTTAGGTGTGTAACGTGGGTGTGCAGCTTGGGTAGGGGGGTGCCCGGATTTTGTCTGCCTAGGGCAGCACAAAATCAAGATACACCACTGCCCATAACCATAGAAGAAATACAGAGTGCACTTAAAAATACTCCCGTAGGTAAAAGCCCAGGCCCAGACGGACTTACGACCAATTATTACAAGGTTTTTAAAGACACACTCCTGCCCCATCTTCTCAAGGTATTCAACACCCTCGCAACAGGAGGTGTGCTCCCATCCCAATCCCAAGAAGCCCACATTATTATCATCCCCAAGCCAGGAAAAGACCCAGAGAATTGCAGTAGCTACCGGCCTATTTCACTTTTAAATGTAGATGTCAAACTCATGGCAAAAGTTCTTAGCACCAGGCTTGGTGAAGTTCTACCTTCTCTGATCCATAGAGATCAAGTGGGTTTTGTCCCTGGTAGGGAAGCCCGGGATAATACGGTTAAAGTGATCAACCTTATTCACCATGCTAAAATACACTCAACACCCCTGATGCTGTTGTCCACCGACGCACAGAAAGCATTCGACAGGGTGAGCTGGCATTTCCTGAGAGCGGTCTTGAGACACATAGGCATAGGTGATGTTATGTATAATTGTATAAATGCCCTTTACCATGCTCCATCTGCACGGATCAGGGTAAACGGAGTCCTTTCGGACCCGCTCACCCTGTCGAATGGTACGAGACAGGGGTGCCCCCTGTCACCACTACTTTTTGTTTTGATACTGGAGCCACTCATCTCCGCAATTCGATCTAACCCCTCTATACATGGTTTAGAAGTCGGCCCCCATACCCACAAGGCGGCAGCATTTGCCGATGATCTATTGCTGACGCTTACTCAACCTGTAATTTCCCTCCTCAACCTGTTGAAAGAATTCGAGACATATAGCACACTCTCGTATTTTAAGATAAATATGTCCAAATCAGAGGCACTGAATGTTTCGATCCCTGACACACAACTGGAGTTCCTTAGGCAGTCCTTCCCATTCAGATGGAGTCACCCCACATTACAATACCTAGGAATTCAGTTAACACCACAAACACATATGCTGTACAAACACAATTTCGCACGATTAATACAGAGTCTTAAATCAGACATAGCCAGATGGGATAAAAAGTTCATCTCCTGGTTTGGGAGAGTGGCCACGGTTAAAATGACCATTCTCCCCAAAATACTATATCTTATTCAGACCCTCCCGATTGCCCTCCCAAAATTATTTTTTCAAGAAATTAAAACCATGGTCACGAAGTTCATATGGAAAGGCAAACCCCCTCGACTCCGATATTAATATCTGACCAGACACAAGACTGAAGGGGGACTGGGGCTACCTGATATAGAACTCTATTACAAAGCGACAATGCTGGCCAGAATAGTGGAGTGGACCCGCCCGGCCCCAAAGCTATGGGTGTCTATAGAACATAATTCAATGTCTGTTCCCATACCAATAGCGGCATGGGTCCCACACAAACAAATGTCGGAAGGGGACTCCACCCATCCGACCATTGCCCCGACGCTAAAGATATGGAAAAAGATTGCAAACAATCCTGGGATCCGGAACGATCCATCACCCTTAATGGCTCTCTCACATAACACGCTATTTCCCCCGGGCATGACAGGAAGACCCTTTGATAGATTTTTTACAGAATACACACCGTTCCCCAGACTTGGCCACTTTCTCAACGATGACGGATCCCTTAAGACACTAACAGACCTAGGCAAAAACGACCCTCCATCCGACCTCAATTGGCTCTACACGCAGATTACCCACTTTTATCATAGTCTACCCCAGTCCTCTCCCCTGACAAAGGTAACGCTGACACAGATAGAAGAACTATGCATGACTAAGATTAGGCCCACAAAATTGATATCAAACATACAAGCCCAACTAGCTGACTTACAGGCTGCAAAAAAAAACTACTATATCTCCAGCTGGGAGAGAGATTTCAATCTCATATTCACAGACGAACAATGGCACAAAATCATCACTTTCACACACAAATGCTCCCCATCGGTAAAGATACAGGAAAACGCATTCAAAGTTCTGACAAGATGGTACCACGTACCCACAACATTGCACAAAATTTACCCTAGGGTATCAGACAGATGCTGGAGATGCAACAGTGAAAGAGGTACATTTCTACACATATGGTGGTCCTGCCCTTTGATCCAAAATTTCTGGCAATGCATCAGAACAGTTATAGATAAACACTCAGACGTACCAATCCCTTTTTCTCCACTCACATACCTAATACACCACAACTCACACCCCATTCATATATATAAGACATCCCTCACGGCAAAATTGCTGAGTGCAGCGAAATCCCTGATACCTACCCTATGGAAACAACCGAGAAGCCCGATGTTCCGGGACTGGCTTGCTGGCAGACATCCAAGCTGTGGAAGATCTCCTACACACCAACCTGGGGCACAGCAATGACCAGAGAAGTTGATGGCTCCCTTGGACAGAATTCTTAACGAGCCAGGAATGCATAGCCCTTGCTACATAGGCATCATTATATATGTATATTCTTATTTATGTTATCTCACAACTCAACAACCTGTATTTGTCATGTTTAATCATATGACACCGCTGCAAATTGTTATTACCCAATTGTGTTATTCCCCACTACCCTACTTACTCTGTTTCGTAACCGATTGCGATTCCCCCCTTCCCCCCCTTTTTTTTCCCTTTTTTTTTTCCTTTTTCACTCCTCTCTAGTTCCCTCCCTATCTTCCCTCTCCCACTGCCCTCCCCCCCAAAAAAGTTTACATGTATATTTCAATGAAAAAGCAATAAACAAAGTTTAAACAAAAAAAAAAAGCAAAAACAACAGGAAACCTATCACTACCTAAAAAATAAAACAGGGCTGCTATCCTACAACACCCTGGTTTTCCAACATGGGAAAAAATGAAAACTTATTAAAACACGTTAGAAGCACTTCATAAACAAAAATAAAGAAATTAAGCATATTTATACTTAACAAAGCAAACTATGTATATGAGGGGAGCCCATAAATATTTCTTAAAATACAAATGACAGGGATCAAACAAATATGAAATGTTTACCTTATAAGATGCGACTTTTGCACAATTTGTAACTATTTATACATTTATAAACCAACTATAAAATGATATACTCCAAGCATTGGCGTCCACAGAATTTTTTCCACGGAAGGGCAAAATATCCTCTCCATCTTTCCCTTTTTCCACCCAAAACCACCTCCCCATTGCCTACCTATGTTGGTTCAGAGAGAGGAGTTTTCTGGTTGGAGGCAAATGGGGAGGTGGTTCTGGAGTGGAATAGGGGAAAGATGGGGAGGATATTTTGCCCTATCCTGGAAAAATCCTAGATAGCTTCAGGGGCATTTGTGTGACCACCTTTTGGAGGGTATTTTTAGGTGTTCCTGGCCGGGTCATAATATTTTATGGTGAGTTAACATTTTATGTTAAAGGGACACTCCCACCAAAAAATGAAAAGGTTTTCTTTTGCATTGTTGATTTCAGATGTCTTTCGTTTTTTTATGTGACTAAACAAGTGTGACTGGGCGCCTCCATTTTGTGAAATATAGTGTTTTTGGGTGCCACCCCTCAGTGACTTTTCATCATTAGTATCTTACTATGGGGCTGGGGACAAAGAATTGAGTTTATAAGTCTGAATTCTGACCATAGATTTGCATTGAATGCAGGGGCAAATCCAGAGTCTGAGTCTCGGGAGGGGCACTGCACAAGTCTGTTTTTCCACTCCCCATGTCTTTCTGTATTTCCTCTCCCAGTGTCCGTGTGTCTTTTCCTCTCCTCCTCTTCTGTCACTCTCATCTCCCTTCCCATGTCCACCTGTCACTCTCCTCTGCCTTCTCATGTCTGTCGCTCTTTTCTCTTCCGTCCCATGTCTGTCTCTCTCTTCTTCCGTCCCATGTTTTTCTCTCTCTCCTCTTCCTTCCCATGTCTTTCTCTCTCTCCTCTTCCTTCCCATGTCTGTTTCTCTCTCCTCTTCCTTCCCATGTCTGTCTCTCTCTTTCAACTTCCCATGTCTGTGTCTCTAACATCCCATGTCTGTCTCTCTCTCTTCTTCCGTCACATGTCTTTCTCTCCCTTTCTTTTTCCTTCCCATGTCTTTCTCCTGCCCACCTGTCAGTCTTCTCTCTGCTCCCCCCTGTCAGTGTTCTCTATTCTCTCCCCCTCACCTGTCAGTGTTCCCCCATCAGTGTTCTCTCCCCCTTCCCCCACCTGTCATTTTGACAAATTGGAATAAATCAGATAATGTTTATTGCTAAATGTTTATTTAGCAATAAATGTAACAATATTCTCTCAAGTGATAAATATTATATAGATCAACAGATTTAAAACAGAACTTTTTAACATACAAACGAAAGCTAGATGTGGCTAAAAAAAACAAGGCCACACTTGAAACAATTGCTAGAAGACTCCTCCTTGATATAGACAAACAAAAGGGGAAAACAAGCCGGCTCCACCGTTGGCAGTAAACATACCTCCTATATGTCTTGGGAAGATGGGTGCTCCGTCCGTGCTGCAGCAAAAGAACCATAAGCGAAAATAGAAAAAAATGTGGACAAAGGACGCATGCACTCCAAACTGCCTTACATGTTTCGCGTGCTCACACGCTTAATCATAGGCTTAATCATAGCCTATGATTAAGCGCGTGAGCACGCGAAACATGTAAGGCATTCGTCCTTTCCCTGTCTGTGTTTTTTTTGTCCCTGTGATCCATTTTAATTTTTTGGAATAAATCGGAAGTTTTACAATCATATTGGAGTTTGGAGTGCATGGGTCCTTTGTCCACAATTTTTTCTATTTCCTCCTTGATATACCTTTGCAGTGAGGGTCAAAGTTCACTTGTTCATTGTTTAGTGAATACACTCTGGTATCTTAAGCCTAACTTACTTAGATCAAGGAAAGTACAGGCACATTGTGATTAGCAAACATATCGGTAATATTTCTCATATGCTCTTATGTCCTTGTCTTAAGAAATCTGGTGGTTCTCCCCATGCTACATAAGCAACTTTGAAAATGGTTTACTTTTGTATTGTTGATTTCAGATATGTCTTTTGTTTTTGTTATGTAACTGTATTTAATAAAATATTTAAATAAACAAGTGTGACTGGGCGCAGCCATTTTATGAAATATAGTGTTTTTGGGTAACCCCCCCCCAACAAGTGACTTTACAGCACAATTTCTCACTTTGGGTCTTGGGGCACAGAAGGCAGTCTATAAGACAGAATTCTGATCACAGACTTGCATTGAATGAGAGGGTAATGTAACGATTACATCACAAGGGGGCAGAGTTATGATTCTGTTTGATCAGGTTAATCTATTTTTACCTATTAAATAAGAATGATTGCCTTTGCGCTAATACTGAAATATTCCTTCCGTGTTTAGTAATAATTCTATTTATGTAGCTCTCCCATTCTATTTGTTGTGGCTTCCCGAAGGACATTCTTTCATTAAAGACTTCCTTGTAGTTATTCATAGTAAGGGTTTACGTTGCTACAGGTATGTATACCTTCTAGTCATGGCATTACAGAGGAAGAGACTGTCTGAAATCACAAGACTAAAATTCTTGCTATAGCGTATTGGAACTTCCAATGTACTCAGAATAGAATATTTGACATTCTGGTTGCTCCCTGACGCACATTTACCACCAGTGTTGGTACAAAGGGATTTTTTTCGATTTAAAAACAAATCAAAATCCCAGATGGGTATTTACAGACCTGTTAGCTTGACATCTGTGGTGGGGAAACTGTTTGAAGGATTGCTTAGGGAATATGTTCAAGATTTCATCTTGAACAGGAGCTCCATTAGCCTCTAGATTGTATGCTTGCGAACAGGGCCCGCTACATCCTTTATCAGTCTGTCTCTGTTTGACTGACGTAATATGTGGTTCCCCACCATGAATTGTTGACCCTATATAAATAAATGTTTATGTAATGTAAGACGTAAAATGTTTGTAAAAGTACTAAATATACTCAAGGGCGTTGCTGGTCGGTGCTAGACTTCAAGAACAGGTAATTATTGTATTCACAAGGTACCAATTGAGTTCCAGCGTGGTGGGCAGTGATTTTATCTTTTTTATTGGGGCCGCATTTGACTGGGGAGCCTATTTTAGTATATGGGAGGCCAGGACAAGTAGCCCTGACCCTCAATGTTGTATATAGGGGCTGGGAGACATTTATCCGGCTTCTAGCTCCATTTTCCATAGGGACGGTGTCAGGATTACTTGCCCCAAGCCAACATGTACATTATGGTGACTGGGAACTGTCTTTCCAGTTCCCAGCCTCGTTTATTATTAGGGGAGGCTAGGGCTGCTATCACAATTATTATTTTTATTGGGACCAGGGTTATTTTTATATTTTTATTTGGGGAGCTTAAATTTTTTAGGGTTTTAATTTCAGTTCTCCTGCTGATTCTCCCTGAATCTGAATTGTATTCGGGGGTGATTGTCTCACATTTGGTAGGCGAAAGCCTATGGTCCAGGCCTCCAATGCTTCATTTTCTGAACGGTCCAAACAACTGATTCAGAGCCGAATTGAGGCACAGTGAATAGCCACATTTCAGGGGGGTGGCAAATTCATCCATCATGCCGGATCAAAATAAAATTTGAAACAGATCATGCATATTGAGTAGACCTTTTAATATGGTTTTCTTAAATACCAATCCTGAATACCCATGAACATAAAACCAGAGTATAGGGAAAAGCCTATAAATAACTTCAAAATTAAATCACAAATGGAACATGGCAGTGGCATTATGTGTATGGCAAATGCCAGAAGTTTAAAAAGGAAATACAAAACTAATATGGGCTACAAAACGTATAAGTTTTAGTTATGCATTGTTTATGCTTTTGTGCAGCATACCCATCTTAGTAAACGTGACAGTGTGTACAATACACTCTGCGACTTTGTCGTCCAATGTGATAACACTGTGACATGTTAAAATAACTAAGCAACTGGAACTTGCCTCCATGTACATTCTCCACCATGACTGCTTATGTCATAGTCATAAATACTCCCACTCTACCTGAGCAACAGGCTCATTCCGTCTTCCCACATTAATCTTTAATCTCAGGTTAATATAAAATGTCTCAAAAAAGAGTTTATCTCAACTTCTAAAAACAGCATGTACATAGGTTACAACCTTTCATGTATGTTGTATTTGTATATGATTATATATGTATTTTCTTCTCCTCTTTCTGTTTAAATATATATCCTTCTATAGCCCTGTACGTGCTCTTCACAACTTAGTTAAATGCTGATATTTGTGTAATATTGTGAATGTTTAAATATAAACATTCTATACTTAGCCCCTAGGACATATTTGAAAATGACAGACATCTCAATGTATTTTTCCTGGTAAAGCTCTTTCAAAATAAATACAGATATTGCATGCAATTCTGTTAAAACAGATTCATTTTTGATCATTTCTTATTCTCTACATTCAGAGAATAAAAAACGTTTGAGACCGAGTCCCTTTAAGGAAGCAAAAGTTATTTTTAAATTCCTAGTGTAAATGTCATTCTGTAGACTAGGAGCACTGAAATCTGAGAAATTTGTTTTCTGACATGCATGAAGTAATCATGAGTAAAAAAGTTAAACTAAACCAAAGTAGATAATTGTCACCCTCTTCTGTCTTTGTGCACTCAAGCAGAATAAGTACACAATAACACAGCACACACCATAACCCTGGGGGTTACTTTATGTCTGTTCTGCTCAGTCAGAACAGACATATCCAGGATAGTGTACACATACTTTGGATTTGTCCTAGAGATGCTAGGTATGACAATGACAGTTGATTGCCACTTCTTCAGTGCATTCATTTCTGGGAAGGAGGAGTGGCACCCAGGTCAGGGCAGGACTTCACCTACATTTGTATATAAATCAGTCAAATTCAATGATCTTTGCATTTGGAGAGGTGGGATGGGCACTGTCTGCACTCTGGATTAAAAAACCCAAATGTAAAACCAGTCCTGTCCCTTTTACCGAGGACTACAGTCTATCTCCATAGATAGGCGCCACCTTTGTTCATGGTTGACATTATTTACTGGACTTTGTGAAGGACAATTTAATGATGTTCTGTGAGCCTTCACAGTTCTTACAATTGACCCTGGTGTCCTTGTACAGACACTTTGCCTATAACTGGATATCTCTGGCCTGCAGTTTTACTGATTCAGTGACTGCTCTTCTGTCTTTATCTATATAGAAGTCTAGTATGTAACCAAAACAAAGAATTTCTTCACTCACTTCACAATTGTGTTTTCTGATAACTGTTAATTATATTGTCAAAGTGGAGAAGCTTTTGTACAAGACCAGGGCCGGCTCTACCAATAGACGAACACAGGGTGCAGAGGATACAAGTATCCTGGCAGCAGGCCGCCATTATTATTATTTTCTTTTATGCCAGTCCAGCCCACCCTGTGAAAAATCGCCTATTTCACTGGGGAGCCGCATGCAGCATCAGCTCTGTGTGTTAAATACACTCAGACCTCAGTTAGTGCTGCCTCATGCTCCCTGCACTAGTATTGATTCAGAGCACCAGGAACACGATGCTCTGAATAATCACTACACACAAGGAGTGCGTGAAGAGCAAACAGAGTGTGTTTAACACACAAATCTGAGGCTCCCAAGGTAAAAATGGAGAGGATTGAGACAGCAGACTAGAGAGGGGGAGAGGACAGAAATCTTGGGAAAAGAGGAGAGAAGGGAGACAATGAATATGGGGGCAGAGGCGGCTCTAGACTTTGTGAGGCCTCAGGCAAAACTCGAACATGAGGCCCTCACTGACACTCATAATTAAAAAAAACATATGCAAGCAATAATAAAAATGATCTGATCAGCATATTAGTGTGTATATGGGTGTTAGTGGTCTCATCTTTGAGACATTTGATCAGATACACTACAATATATAAACACATTCATATGCTGATCAGATACACACAAAAACATCACAGTACCACATTGTAGCACCCACAGGGCCATCTACATGCCCAAACAGCTCTTCAGGGCCATCATTGTCTACAAACACTGTCACTGCCATGGTTGTTCTCAAACATCTTATTAGTGTCATATTTGTGCCCAGACAGCTTATCACTGCTAGCATTGTCCTTAAACACTGCCTTTGTCCCCAAATAGCTTGGCATGACCATATCTGTCCCCAAACAGCTTATCAGTGCCATTATTGTGCCCACAGTCATACTCAATCACAAACACAGCCAGCACACACTCACACAGCAAACACAGACATTCTCACACGCAGCAAACAAACACTCACAGACACACTCAGCCAGCACACCGCAACTCGCAGATACACTCAGCCAGAACACACACACTCTCACACTCAGCTAGCATGCACTCACAGACGCACTCAGCAAGCAAACACTCACAGGCCCACTCAGCAAGCAAGCACTCACAGACGCACTCAGCTAGCAAACACTCACAGACGCACTCAGACACTTATCCATCACACACTCAGACACACACACACCAGCAGTTTTTTATTTATTTATCATCATTAGAGGACTGAGATAACGAGCATCGGGGCTGCGGGGAAGCATTTTTTCTTTTGCAACCAGACTGACATGTCCCCATCCCTCCCTGCTTAGTTTCCTGTCAGGACACCTTCAGGGAGGAGAGGGTAACATTGTTCAGCTTCTGCTGCAGCTCGTTGGTGACAGTGGGAGCGGAGTGCTCCTCTTCAGAAGGTAATAGTGTGCACCCGGGCGGAAGGTATAGATATCAAAAAATAATCTTTGTGAAAAAAATACATTTCTCATTTTTATTTCCTTCCTAAGTTTCCCTTAATTTCAGCTCTACTGCTCTGTGATACACAAACACTAATTCAGGAGCAAGCCTGATTTTTTTTTAGGAGACAGGTAAATGGAACGGTTGTAGAGTCATATTTAAAACAATCTAAAATCTCTACAGCTGGCTCCTTTTTTAAATTATTTTACATAGAACTCTATGGAAGTTCAATTTGCCTGGCTCCTAAAAATAATCAAGCTGGCTCCTGAATTAGTCTGGCACCTAAAATCCACAGCACTAAAGTCCTGCAGTACTTCTAGTTTTATTGCAGTGGACAGTGATATACTAATACACACAATACACATTACTTTGAATGTTATTGCTGTGGAGCTCTGTGAAACATTTACACACAATGCACCATGCTGTAAGTTTTATTGTGGAGGAGTTCTGTGATACATCCATACATAATAAAAGCATAAGTTTGGATCTAGTGCGTGAAGAAAAGTTAATGTGTGAGATATGTCAATTTTCTAGATTATCTGCAGGAAGTAAATTTAAGACAGGGAATGTGGTAAGATTTATAGGAGATGGGTCGGCTGAGAGTGAAAAGATATAGTGACTATTTACTGTACAGATAACATGATCTGAGGATTTGTAGATTTATAGGAGATGGGTTGGCTGAGAGTGAAAAGATATAGTGACTATTTACTGTACAGATAACATGATCTGAGGATTTGTAGATTTATAGGAGATGGGTTGGCTGAGAGTGAAAAGATATAGTGACTATTTACTGTACAGATAACATGATCTGAGGGCTTGTTGCATTAAAAAAATGTTTCACTCTCCTAACAAACAAAGAAAGCATAACTCTAATAAAATGTTCAACTTAAATAACAAGGCAGATGTGGACTATACTTCCCATTAGGCTCATAATGGGAAATGAGGTCCAGGTGCAATATTAAATCTGTTTTATATTTGAAATAAAAAGTTTATATTTCTTAAAATATTTCTTAAAATATACTACATCTGCCCAAGAAAGAGTTAATCTAAAATCTGTCTCAAATGTGTATAAATGTATTTTACAGTCTGCATGGGTCAGCAGTCAGAACCCCCTTCCTTCCAGTCCAGGAGTATACTTTTAAAAAAGAAATACCGACCATGCTATTAACTCCACATTGCCCTGAAAACTTTTTTTTACTGGCCTGTGTACATTGTGATAGCACGTAATAATGGCACTATCGCTGGGTGCGCTAGTTCATAATGCTGTCTCCTGACAAATGTCAGGAGTTTGTGTTATAATGCAAATACTGACCCTCATACTCTTGCACCTTGTCAGAGTAAAGTCTCAGTCTGCCTCAAATAGCAAGTGGAGCATGTGAAGTCCCACATTTCCTGGTCTTGCCGCTGGATTCGGCCGCCGGAAAGAAAAAAAAATCAAAAAATCACCGCGACTGGATGTGACGTTACATCCGGTGACTGTGTTTCCCTCCTCCGTGCAGGAGGGAACACTACACGGAGACGTCCGGCGGGGGACACGGAGCAGCAGCCAGGAGGTAAGTGATGGGGAAGGGGGGAGGAATACGAGCAGGGCAATGGCACAATATTACTGGGCTCTGAATGGCACAATATTACTAGGCTCTGAATGGCACAAAATTACTGGCATATGACTGGCACAATATTACTGGGCTCTGACTGGCACAATATTACTGGGCTCTGACCGGCACAATATTACTGGGCTCTGAGAGGCACAATATTCCTAGTATCTGACTGGCACAATATTCTGGGCTCTGACTGGCACAATATTCCTGGGCTCTGCATGGCACAATATTACTGGGCTCTGACTGGCACAATATTACTGGTATCTGACTGGCACACTATTCCTGGGCTCTGACTGGCACAATATTCCTGGTATCTGACTGGCACAATATTCCTGGACTCTGATTGGCACAATATTACTGGTATCTGAATCACACAATATTACTGGCATGTGAATGGCACAATAATACTGGCATCTTAATGGCACAATGGTATTGGCATCTGGCACAATAATACTGGCATATAAATGGGAAAATTGGCTGTGGCTTATTAATGACAAAATTATACTGGCATATAATTGGGCAAATTGGCTGTTATAGAGAAAGAGAGAGAGATGTCTGTATGTATAGATATGTATTGTTTTAGACCTGTATTAGAGTTGACAATTGTCACCTCGTGGGGCTCCTGTGTGTTGTATAATTAATGGCGGTCCCATGTGTGCATAATTATGGGGCGCTTGTGTGTGGCATATTTATTGGGCCCCATGTGTTGCATAATTAAGGGACTCTTTTGTGTGGCGTAATTAAGGGACTCTTTTGTGTGGCATAATTACAGGGACTCTTTTGTGTGGCATAATTATGGGGCACCTGTGTGTGTGGCATAATTAATTGGGTAGAGGCGAGGCATAAATAGTGGGGCTCTGGTGTGGCATAATTTATGGGGCTCTGGTGTGGCATAATTTATGGGGCTCCTGTGTGTGGCATAGTTAATAGGCCATCTAACTGGCATTACTAAGGAATCTGTTTGCCATTGTATTGGAGGAAATCCAGGGGGGGTGACACCATGAGTTACCGCACCGGGTGACACCAACCCTAGTGATGCCCCTGGACAACAATCACATACAGTCATGGAGAAGAAATGGCAATTGCTCCTTTTTAAACTAAATTATTTCATGTATAGTAGTTTTATACATAACCTACATTGTGTCTCTCCCCCTCCCCCTGTTCTGTCTCTCCAGTCTCCCCGCTCCCCCTGTTCTGTCTCTCTCTCCCCGTTCTGTCTATCTCTCCCTCTCCCCTTGCACTGTCTCTCCCCCCTCCCCCTGTTCTGTCTCTCCACCCTCCCCCTGTTCTGCCTCTCTCTCCCCCCCCCCCCCCTTCCTTTGCCTGCAAATGTGGATCCAAGCATGGGGAGCGCAAGCAGCACTTTCTCTTGCTGCCTGCGGCTCCCCATGAAGCAGACGCTGCTCTGCTTCACAGGGTGGGGTTGAAGCTACACCTCTCAGCCAGTTAGCCACTCCCCCTCCCCGGATCCAGCAGAGCTTGCTGAGAAGAGGGCTGGTGAGGGGGGATCTTTTGATCTCCCCAATCCAGTACCTCTACCGGCTTTTTTTTTAACTTTTTTTTTTTGTGTGTAGGCGGGCGCCCCCTGGGGTGTTGCGCTGTTTGCGGTCGCGCATCCCTAAGGCCGGCCCTGTTTGAATAGATATAGAATAATTTATTCCCTTCACTAGTTTTCCACATCCCTTTCTGTAACTGTAATAGCAATTTGCTTAATGTCTAGCACTTTTGCATCTTGTACAGACCCCGTTGGCCTAAGTCTGTTGGCTAGTCTGGTATGCAAAACATTTTGATGATTCTTCTTATACATTTTACATACCTCTTTGGGGGTTGCACTCATTTTCTTCATGGTATGGTGTAACTCTTGTTTTTAGCTGACTCACTGTGCTACCAGCTATACTGGTAACATTATGTTTTCTAATCGAGAAGAATCATGTACATGTTTGCTGTAAAAGCTAATAAAACACATCATTGCTTCATCACTGAACTAATACTAATGGAAAAAAGACAAATAACTGTCAAGCCATTGCTTGCTGAGCTAATACTAGGTGACCTCTTTGTTGATATGTTTTTCTGGATGAACGAGATTCCTCTATTCCTTTTTGTATTCACCATAAATGTGATGTTGGGAGGAATTCTTGAGCTGTCCTGAGAACGAATGATGAAAAGGAGATTAGTCTTATTGATAATTGAGTCTTGTGAAAAGGCAATTTGCCATTCATAGTAAGTCAGAATTTGAGGAATGTAATCCAGAACAGTAGGAGTTAAAAAAGGCTAGCGTTTAACACCATCTGGGGAAATTCACTCTCCAGCCTTGTCTGTCTCCTCAAAGCGCGCACCCCCCCTTTTTTCTTTTTCTTTCCTCTTTCTCTTTCTCCTACTCATTGTTTCCGTAATATGCATTTCTTTTGTATATACGCTTATTTTGTATGTCTCTTTTCTGAAAACAATAAAGAATTAAAAAAAAAAAAAAAAGGCTAGCGTTTTGTTCCTTTTCATACGCTAGTAGTTTCAGACTACATGTCTAATGATGCTCAGCCAGCATGAAAGGTGCACAATTTGTTATTGTGTCACAAATCCTCCAGCAAAAGAGTTCTTGGCACGTGAAGGTCATTTTGAAGAACAAATGCATAAGATCAGTCCTAAAATAGACTGGCTAATTTCTGGTTATCTGCTGTTACAATCCATGACTTGGATGACATTCCAGTGAATGTGGTAACACATGTGGCAGACATATTGTTATTACTGATTACACCTATAGTACCATGACATTATGTCCACAGGAAAATTGAAAAACACCAGGCTAATATCTAATGTTGCTGTTACAAACACATACAGGCATACCCCACAAATTTGAGATTGGAGGTCAAGATTAGCACTAATCTCGACATCCAACCTCAAACAGACTTGCCGAGCCCCTCACCCTCAGATACCATTTTGCAAAGATCAAGGTGCTTTTCATGCTACGTCCAACTGCTAAGTTGTCCACAGCCTGAAAGTCCCCCCTGTGTAAAAATCCCTAAATATGGTTCTATTCTTGTAAAAATCCTTAAAAATGATCCACTTCTTGAGAAAACCGAATCTAGGATGCTCCCCAAATGGCCCCCAGCACATCTAACATATATGGGGTGTCAGGACAAGTAGCTCTGTCCCCTGCCCTCTGACGGTGCTTCCAGCACCAATGATAAATATAGGGGGCTAAGATACATGGCCTGCTAACGTAAATGGGGCTGGGAGCCTGCTAAATGGTCTGTGGAATATAAATCATTAATAACGCTCACACTATTCTCATATTTTAGCGAATAGACCCCATAAAGTGCAGAAAGAAACCTGGCAGGCAGGGGAGTAGCAAACAAAAATAATCCCAGCGTACAGTGTATATAGTGTATAAATAATATGCAGAAATTTAAGTAGTGACCAAACTTAGTCCCAAGAAAGAATACGTGGCAATGCATAAAATGTGTCTGTGAAAACACTGTAACTAATGATGTGAAAACACTGTAACTAATGATGTGAAAACACTGTAACTAATGATGTGAAAACACTATAACTGATAATGTGAAAACACTATAACTGATAATGTGAAAACACTATAACTGATAATGTGAAAACACTAACTAACAATGTGAAAACACTAACTAATATTGTGAAAACACTGTAACTAATATTGTGAAAACACTATAACTGATAATGTGAAAACACTAACTAATAATGTGAAAACACTAACTAATATTGTGAAAACTATAACTGATAATGTGAAAACACTGTAACTAATATTGTGAAAACACTATAACTAATAATGTGAAAACACTATAACTGATAATGTGAAAACACTAACTAATAATGTGAAAACACTAACTAATATTGTGAAAACACTATAACTGATAATGTGAAAACTATAACTGATAATGTGAAAACACTGTAACTAATATTGTGAAAACACTATAACTAATAATGTGAAAACACTATAACTGATAATGTGAAAACACTAACTAATAATGTGAAAACACTAACTAATATTGTGAAAACACTATAACTGATAATGTGAAAACACTAACTAATAATGTGAAAACACTATAACTAATATTGTGAAAACACTATAACTAATCATGTGAAAACACTATAACTGATAATGTGAAAACACTATAACTGATAATGTGAAAACACTATAACTAATATTGTGAAAACACTGTAACTAATATTGTGAAAACACTATAACTGATAATGTGAAAACACTGTAACTAATATTGTGAAAACATTGCAACTGAAAATGTGGAAACACTGTAACTAATATTGTGAAAACATTTTAACCGATAATGTGAAAACATCGTAATTAATATTGTGAAAACGCTGTAACTAACAATGTAGATCACTGTAGCAGTGACTGGGTTCTAGGGAAACACAGTCTCCTGCTGACAAACAAGTGCAAAAACACATAAATTAAAAGGATATTTTCTTGACACTTCAGTGCTCAATCAGGACAAATCACAGTGTACAGTGATCAGTAAATAACAAGTGTTACTAAAAGGCAAAATAAATCCTTATGTGATATTATTTCACTGGACAAATAAAACAGTCCTGTAATTATAAATAACAAAAAGTATAGGAAAAACTGAGAGTCAGCCCCCTATCTTTGGCTGTTTTGTTTATTTTTTAGCCCCACAGGATTTTTTTGCTTTGTTTCAATTATTTATTGTGTATTTAGGGTATGTATATTTGTTATGTCTCACACAATCCCTATATAGGGTACTTTTTCTGAAATTAATACATTTTTCTATATTTCTAAATTGTTGTCTATTTTTGATATGTGCATGAGTGCTGTTTAAACAGACCTTCTTTAGGAATTGCTGTCTTTCAGCTTTTCCTATACTTTTTTTTATGTCTAAGTTGGGCCTGTAAGCACCCACCTCCCCTCACTAATTTTTCTACGATAATATGGGTTGGTGTGCATTTTAGGAGTTTATTGCTCAGAGGTAGAGCAGGACAGCATTAATTATAAAATATAAATAATACAACACATATGGTGCAGTATATGATAAAAAAGCATAGATGCTTGAGACAAAAAAACTTCAGCTTCAGAGAGAGAGAGAGAGAGAGAGAGAAAAGCAGGTAAGAATAGTGTCAGGGCTCCAGTATTTGCCAACAAGGTTCTACTACAACATTCTACCCGGTGTAACCTTTAGGTGTATATGTGTTTTTATTATTTATGTTTATTAATTGATTAAAATGAGTATACTTTTTACCAGTGTTTACAGTCTTTCCTTCTTTCTCAGCAATAATACCACTTTTTATCCAGGGTAACTAACATTTTCCTACGACTAGTAAACCTATCTCCTGAGCCATCAAAGGTAGGCAATGGGGAGAAAGTTAGGAGCTATTTGGGTGAAAGCAGGGAAAGATGGGGAGGATATTTTATCCCATGGACAAAATCCTACGGACACCCATGCCTCTGTATTTGGCTATTAGCTATGCTGCACCATGTGTATGTCTCTGGTACACTGTATACTGAGGTATTAGCGAAGCTGCATCATGTGTATATATTTAGGTAAGTTATGTGGCACCATGTCTGTCTCTTCAAACTGTATTTAAATGAGCTTGTTCGCTAGTGCTTGTTTCTCTCCCCACCTTGCTTGTCTCTCTTCCCCCCTGGTTGTCTCTCACCTCCCTGCATTTCTCTCTCCCCCTGCTTGTCTCTCCCTCAGCCCCAATTTTACCAGAATTCGTGACTAGTGCAGGCAGCTGCAGTTCTAATATCATGTCTTGCTCAGACCTCAATCTGCATTGTACCGCTCCCTGTGCATAGTGATGTTGGAACAGACTATTAGGACTGCGGCTGTCTGCGAGTGTCATGGCTCCTGGTAACATGTGCATTTTTACTGCACCCCTGCCAGTAACAAACCCTACATCCTGGCACAGGGGATGAACCTCCTTAACTTGACCTCTGCTCACACCCTTTTCACTAATCCGGTGCTACAGGTTTTATGCAGAATTTGAAATAGTTGAAAGTATTAGAAGTTCTTATTATGTAGTTGTTTTAAAAACTACATTTTTTTCTTAACATACCACCTTATGTAGTGGAATGACAACCGCACCCAGTATCTACAATTTAACTGTTCCGTTTTCAGAATAAGAGTACTGTATCAACCATACCAGTTTGTACGTGCTCGTAAAGTAAGTGAATAAGAACAATAAGATCTAATATTGTGCCGAGCTGTGAAATGTCCTGCCCGTTTAATAATAATTACATGTTGTTTTTGATAAAATGAATAATTTGTCAAAAAAACTAATCATTTTAAGAAAAGGCTTCCAGCAAATCATTTTTTCTATGAATCTTTTTGTAGCAGTATTAGAAATAAATACATATAGATGGTAAAGGGGCAGAATCCTGGGCCTACTGAGTGTGCGGCCTTCTGACTAATATATATTTAGGATTTAGTCCTATAAACACTATAGTGCAGAGACCAATACCATAAAAAGTGGGATGAGTTTACCAAAATATATGGTGCAGCTTATATATAAATAAATCTGCATTAAAATTCCATTTCTTCTCACTGTTCATTGAGCTAACTCAGCATACATAGGATGAGAACCAAAGCATGCAGCACTGGGTTTAGTGCTATAGCTGCCAAATCATCTCTTGACACTTATTCAAGTTTAATCTGAAGTGCATATAAAAGTGAGGGGAGTGATGACAAATAGGCAATTGCCCCCCAGGCTGCCCTCTACCTTAGCTCAATGGGCTAAAACTGCACCACTTTTCACTTCTAAATGCCATAGTATGTAGCACTTTCTATCCCATTGTCTTGTCTATCAATATCTGTACGTTATCTGTCATGCCTGTCTATTTGTGTCTATCTCTGATAATAATGAAATTGCTAAATGGGCAAGTAAATATTGTTTTCCCCTAATGTTTCCAGCCCTCTCATGGTAGAAGCTGAAGTTACAATGCTTCATTATAATTGTCATACCTGCAGTCTTATTAGATTTTAATTTAAGTCCTAATAATAAATACAGATTACCTCAATAAATAAATGACACACACATAAGATTTCAACATTTATTTATTTACCCTTGATTCAGCATCCATGTAGGAAAACACATGGGAACCTTTACACTCCTTACCTCATTGTATGTTTTTGAAAAGCAGTGACCTCTAGTGGGCATTTCTGATACATTGTAAATTACAGTCGGTCACAAACAGCACTGAATTGTAATTTGCCAGTGATCTGAAGTGCAGAGCCCCCATAAATATTCCCCCCACTCCTGACACTTACCCCCTGGTGGTATAATTTGTAGGAGGCTTGCACTTATATGAAGACCTCTTTTTTGGCTGGCTATGAGCACAATCACACGCACTTCTTCTCTTGTTCCAGTGCGCCGGATGCACACTGACCAATACAGCTGCCTCCACACCCCACCGACAAGGAGACATTACTTTGCCTATAAAATATATAGATAATAGGCGCTATAGATTAGTGAATAATAAAAAAAATGCAGCAAACCACTAGTGCAAGCTAAATTGATACAACAACAAAGTAACAGGGAATATAAAGTGGTGCCCAGTATAAATGATGATGATACTTATCAGAGTAGCTTGACAAAAGTGCATAAATAATCAGAGTACATAAGAAATAAAACACGTGTGAACCTGAAACAATAGCAATTAAAAATGTATAAATGGCTTGGGTAGAGTTACACTCATATTTCCCAGACCCTAAGAATACCTGGCTCTGGTTTGAAGTGCCTGGTGGGATTTAAATCCCTAGATAGCAGTGGGTAGCAGTGGGTATATGGAGCCCAAAAGCAGGTCATGATTGGATATTTGGATGGAGAGAGAGGAGGACAATAGCAGGTGTCACTAGGGTTGGTGTCATCCGGTGCTGTAACTCATGGTGTCACCCCCTGGATTTCCTCCAATACCATGCCAAACAGATTCCTTAGTAATGCCAGTCAGATGGCCCATTAAATATGCCACATACAGGAGCCACACAAATTATGTTACACACAATAATAATATGCCAGTAGGAGGGAAACACAGCCACTGGATGTGACTTTTTTTTTCCGGCAGCCGAATCCAGTGGATGCGTCTGCCTGAAAAAATAAGAAAAAGTTCAGAAGCGCGATGCACTCCGGGGGGATGCCAGCAGCACAGGTGTCACCCCGACCAAGACTTGACAAAAAAAACTTTTCCAAACTAAGAAGGATTAAAAACTAGACATGTGCAAAACGAAAATTTTCGTTTCGTTTTCGTTCATTCGGACGAAAATGATATTTATTTAGTCTAAAACGAATTTCGTTCATAACTACATTCGTTTCGGACGAAATTCGTTTAACATTTTAACTAATAAATGAATTAACTTAAACATAAACCAAAAATCTATAAACCGAACAACGTTCGGTTTATAAACTTTCGTCATTTAGAATGCATGTAATTGTAGTACTATTGGCTTTCACTACACGGAGACAGAGTCTCCATTCATAAATTTATGAATGGAGACTCTGTCTCCGTGTAGTGAAAGCCAATAGTACTACGATTACATTCATCATTACAATACAAATGCCGAAAGTCTATAAACCGAAAGTCTATAAACCGAAACCGAAGAAGAAAATTAACAAACCATTATACCTTTTATCATCTAGTGATTTTCTTATAATGTTATTTGTGTAATATATTATTATGGGGTATCCAACTAGCTGTGCATTCTATTTACAACATACCTCACGATTATTACTATGTAACAGCATACAAACAGAATCAATCCAGTATGTAATTCTCAATTAGTGTTTTTCTGTCATTATCCCAAAATAGCCCAACACCGTAACCATGCCAGTGTTATATTTTAGTGCTTGTATCACCCTTTTGTTTTGTAACCATATATTTATTTATCTATTATCTGTGTATACTACACTACCTGCAAAACCTACTAAATACAAGTCTAAAAATTAGCAATACATAAAAATATAAAAAACACACACTATACAATGTATCTATTATCATTTAGTGTCTGAAACATGCTTTCCTATTAATTTGCCCCCACTCTAGTTACCTCTGGTAATGGTGATGTTAATTTTAACCGGAACAGATTTTTAGAACTGCCCTACATTTTTAAAGTCAAGACGTTACATAAATGCTACTTTTTACTGCTTTCTGTGTGGACAACAATATGGATCTATAAATCTAAGAGGTCCTACGTGCCAGCTGCCTAACTTTGAGCATTTTCTACTACTGAAAAGTTACATGAGTGCTGCTTATTGCAAGAGCAACCATAAAGATCTATAAGGACTCCCCACACATCAGAGGGAGGTATCTGGTATCAATGGTGCTAGTTTGAACCAAACAAATTACCGTACAGATGAACCTCTGGAGAGTAACAAAAAAAGAAAGAAAGATAATAATAAAAACCTCAACTCCCACCTCCCCAGCCATACACCATATGATTAACATGAAATAAGATACCATTCAATAAGAAAAACATTTTTTTCAAAAAACCCCAAGCCTTTAGTCTTTTATTGACTTGGTCCTGGTCCAGGCAAATATATGTCTTATCATTTTGGGAAATGCCCATCTATATGAGTAGAGTTGAGCGGACACCTGGATGTTCAGGTTCAGCAGGTTCGGCCGAACTTCGAAAAAATGTCCGGGTCCGTGCTCGAACTTGACCCCGAACCAAAACCCCATTGAAGTCCAGGGCCGGACTGGCCCACCGGGATACCGGGAAAAATCCCGGTGGGCCGCCTGCCCCGGGGCCGCCTCGGCCACTAAAATTGAAGAATTCGGCTGCTGCAGCATCCGGCCGCAGCAGGCGAATTTCTTAAAGCGGCGACGGCCGCCGAATTGCTTAAAGTGGCGGTGGGCCACTTTAAGCAATTCGGCGGCCGTCGCCGCTTTAAGAAGTTCGCCGGATGCTGCAGCAGCAGTTCCGGCGGCGGGATGGGAAGTAGAAACCAAGGTGAGTGAGACATACAGGGGGAAGGGGGTGAAAGACACTACAGGGGGGGGGGGGTGAAAGACACTACAGGGGGGGGGTGAAAGACACTACAGGGGGGGGGAGAAAGACACTACAGGGGGGGGGGGAGAAAGACACTACAGGGGGGGGGAGAAAGACACTACAGGGGGGGGTGAAAGACACTACAGGGGGGGTGAAAGACACTACAGGGGGGGGAGAAAGACACTATAGGGGGGGTGAAAGACACTACAGGGGGGGTGAAAGACACTACAGGGGGGGGGGGTGAAAGACACTACAGGGGGGGGGTGAAAGACACTACAGAGGGGGGTCGAAAGACACTACAGGGGGGGGGTGAAAGACACTACAGGGGGGTGGGAGAAAGACACTACAGGGGGGGTGAAAGACACTACAGGGAGAAGGGGGGGTAAAAGACACTACAGGGGGGGGGTGTGAAAGACACTACGGGGGTGTGTGTGAAAGACACTACAGGGGGGGGTGAAAGACACTACAGGGGGGGTGAAAGACACTACAGGGGGGGGGGGTGAAAGACACTACAGGGGGGGTGAAAGACACTACAGGGGGGTGAAAGACACTATAGGGAGAAGGGGGGTAAAAGACACTACAGGGGGAAGGGGGTGAAAGACACTACAGGGGGAAGGGGGGGTGAAAGACTCTACAGGGGGAAGGGGGGGTGAAAGACTCTACAGGGGGAGAGGAGGGTGTGAAAGACTACAGGGAGAAGGGGTGAAAGACACTACAGGGGGAGGGGAGGGGGTGAAAGACACTAAGGGGGAAGGGGGGAAGAGAGATGCCACAGAAAGGACACACTGAGAGAGAGACGCCACAGAAAGGACAGAGAGAGACGCCACAGAAAGGACAGAGAGAGACGCCACAGAAAGGACAGAGAGAGAGAGACGCCACAGAAAGGACAGAGAGAGAGAGACGCCACAGAAAGGACAGAGAGAGAGAGAGAGACGCCACAGAAAGGACAGAGAGAGAGAGAGAGACGCCACAGAAAGGACAGAGAGAGAGAGAGACGCCACAGAAAGGACAGAGAGAGAGAGAGACGCCACAAAAATGACAGAGAGAGATAGAGACGCCACAGAAAGGACAGAGAGAGAGAGACGTTACAGAAAGGACAGAGAGAGAGACGCCACAGAAAGGACAGAGAGAGAGAGAGACGCCACAGAAAGGACAGAGAGAGAGAGAGACGCCACAGAAAGGACAGAGAGAGAGAGAGACGCCACAGAAAGGACAGAGAGAGAAAGAGACGCCACAGAAAGGACAGAGAGAGAGAGAGATGCCACAGAAAGGACAGAGAGAGAGAGAGACGCCACAGAAAGGACAGAGAGAGAGAGAGACGCCACAGAAAGGACAGAGAGAGAGAGAGACGCCACAGAAAGGACAGAGAGAGAGAGAGACGCCACAGAAAGGACAGAGAGAGAGAGAGACGCCACAGAAAGGACAGAGAGAGAGAGAGACGCCACAGAAAGGACAGAGAGAGAGAGAGACGCCACAGAAAGGACACAGAGAGAGAGAGAGACGCCACAGAAAGGACAGAGAGAGAGAGAGACGCCACAGAAAGGACAGAGAGAGAGACGCCACAGAAAGGACAGAGAGAGACAGGATACAGGATATGTCTCACACACTGCCCTGATATATACCTCTGCACAGGGCAATTCATATAACTCTGTGTACATACTGGAGGTATATATATTGCCCTAGACAGGCTTTTATATCAGTCTTATCTATAAATAATACACTGTTCAGATGTGCTTTTTAAAATGCATGATTTTCCCTTCTATGAACAAAAAAATTATATTATGCTATGGGCTGCTTTAAAAATCTTATGCGATGGGGCTGGTATATAAATTTTTTCCAGGGCTGGTTTTTGTTCCCAGTCCGGCCCTGTTGAAGTCAATGGGGACATGAACTTTTGGCCACTAAAATGCCTCTAAAAAAGTCCTGGAAAGGGCTGCAAAATGAAGTAAAATGTGGGTAAGAGTGTCCCCATTCATACGAATAGGTCAATTGACCTATTCGTATGAATGTGGACTCTATTTCGGTTTATAGAAAGCCAATAGCATTACATGTATTCCATAAACCGAAAGTCTATAAACCGAAAGACAGTATGATGCATAGTTTCCAAATTTTAATGGTGAATGCCGTTTATTGAGAAGACATCACAGCCAATGTGATGTGAGAGTGAAATCACCCGGTGGAAAAGACAATAGCCTTTGTGTTTTGCGCTCTCCAACTAGCGCTTCTTCAAGGGCATACCAGTGTAACACACCCATCCAAATTATTATTTTTTTTTTTTAAAGGATAGTTAGTTCTTTCTTTGGCTACCATATACATATAAATAATCTATGATTTAGTATTCAAAGGTACATATCAAAGAGGGGAAATTTATATTGTACACAACTAGCACAATACTAACACTGACCCACTTATCCCAACTAACTTTTTAGTTAATGAAAATAAAAATATAGGTTCCCAAACCCCCCCCCCCACCCAAAAAAAAAAACAACAACAGACCAGCTAGTCAGAGCAATCAGACAACTAAATATTAAAATAATACAATTAACATATTTAGAATAAAAAGGCAAAACTGAAAAAAAAAAAAACTTCCATAAACTTTTTATTTTCCCCACTTGTCTGTCACTCTCTGTAATTTACACTCAAGTACATAAGTGAAGTACAGGGAGTGAATTGGAGCCAAAGTTAATGTATGAAACATTGACTTTGCCATCTAATTTGCATGTGATCGCACAATCACAAGCCCAGAAACCCGCTGATCGGGTCCAGGAACATTGCCTCCGTTGTGTTACTGTCCAAATTGTGTTGCGCATGAGGTGCACCACCTGTTTAACTGCATGACAAGTTAACTCATCATAAGGTCGCGAACAGTGTGGCGTGAAGGGGTTAAATCACTTTACATCCAGTGGAAATCCCAAACAGACTGAATTATTCAATACTGTCATCCCTTACATCAAAATTCCAAACAAATATCCTGAAGAACTAAGAAAGGATCCACAAGTCCAGTCACAGTATGTCAATCTCAGTAGCACTGTCTCTTATATTTTTTTAGAATCTTTTTATAATACAATTTGAAGCAATATCTTACATATTTTTTAACTTCTGAAACATAGATTTTGGAAGCATCCTACTGTTTGGACTATCTAGACCCAGCATTTTTCTACCCTGCTGTGAAACCTTTATCAGAAAAGAGTCTGGTAAGTATACAGAGTTGCTAAAATGTTCTACACTACTGCATTTCAATTTTGCTCCATTTTATTTTGCACTTGCATATTTGGGTTGTCTTTTGCCCACTTGTACAAATCCCTTAGTGACATCATTCTATATGCTAGCGTCAGAGAGTGGAACTGGGAACAGCATCTATACTTTCATACGGTTGCTGAACAGCACTTGGCAATTGCAAATGGGTCACAAATCTGCCCGAATGTAGTAGATTTAGCTATTATTATTATTAATTTCAGTTTTTCCCAATACATAAAAAGGTTGAACAATTTCTGAGAGGTTCTTTATTCATCAGTACCAATATCATTATCTCCTCGTTTGGACGTTTGCCATCACAGGAAAAAAAAAAACATTTGAAAATGACCCTTTTTGTCTTTGACATTTTAAGAATCCTTTATCTGTTCACTGGTTAGAAGCGTATCATTTACAAATGAGTGAAAGTATAAACGATGTATGTGCACCATGACACGGTCTGTCTATTCAGTATGATCGAAACTATTAATAATAGTTATTTTCTAACTAAGATCTCCCTCAATAACTTCTTGATTAGAAAATAACCGACAGAACCCGCAAGCTCACACTCCATACCCGAGCTCTCACACGATAGAACTATGTGTCAGTTTGCAATAAAGTTAATTGAAAGAGGCGCTGTCACGAGTCACGTGACTGTTTAACTCAGCTGACAGGAAGAACCGAAGCCACTGGGGACATGGTGAGTGAATATATGGATTAATATAAAAGGCTGTAATATTCATTTGTATTGATGGTAAACGCATTTTCTTAGAGAATACTTGTCCAACGCTAACATTAAAGGACCGCGTTATATTGTTTTATAGTGAACAAAAAAACAGGTTTATATTGTATGTGTGTATTATTGTTTAAATTAACTGCGATTCATTACAGACTGCAGAAATGGAATGAAAGATCTTTGGAATTAGAGAAGTATGGGTCCTTTTAAAGCAGAAGAATGAGGCACTGACGTTACTCATATATTCATAGAGCATCTAAAAACTGGAGTCAAGTATCTAAAATATGCTGGGATGACCATTTATTCACCAATGAGCTATTCTCCTGCATCTTGTAACCTATTGCAAAAAGTCTAAATGTTAAAGTATTTTTTTTAATCCCTTCTACAAATCCATATTTTTTCTTTCTTTTAGAGGTTCCGGTTTTGTGGAGATCTGGATTGCCCAGATTGGGTTTTGGCAGAAATCAGCACTCTTGCTAGAATAGTGAGTAAACCCGCTGGTATTTGTTAGTTCTATCTATTGTTCTGTCCGTACATTTTAATCTGTAGCCATACATTTACACACACACACACACACACAGTGCAACTACTATTTGTATCTACTGGGAAAAGTGAGCATTCGTTTCAGACAGTTTTTGAAAGAAGCTGTGTTCATTATGTATGTGTTTGTGTTTATTTTAATGACAGTTGAGATCAGAAATGCAAAGGTGCACTAGACCATGCTACTTATATATTTGTCATGCCTATTCTCTATACTTTCGTGCATCATGCATAATGTACACCTATTTGTTTTGGGAGGTTTTTAAACTTTTTTTTTTTATTTCCAGCAATTCTGATTTACCACTCCCTCTCTTTATTCCAAGTCTGGTCTGTGGTGTGATTCTATATTGATTACTCAGACACTCTTGCACATAATTTGTTTTTGGCTAATGTAAATTAGAAAGCTTAAAGTTGCCCACCAGATGTTCACTCATGTTTGAGGATGATTGGAGTTATAGTCCAGCAGTTTTATTAGTACAGTGCTGCTCACCTCCATAATTGTATTTCCAACTCATGTTACATTTGCTGACTCTCTTCACAGTCCTCTGTTAAGTTGAAGCTGATTTGTGCTCAGGTGCTAAAGGAACAGCTTGGAGAGAAGATTGATGTAAGTCATTTAGCAGTAGTATATGCTTGGGATGGATTGTCATTCTTGATTGTATAAAAACCACTTTATTATTTATTTATTTTTATAGTATGAAAAAATCTTGAAGTTGACATCAGATGCACGATTTGGTGAGAATGTTTTCTGTCACTGATGTTCACCGCTCATCTTTCCTTCACTCCTTTGTGTGAACTCCCTATTGTTCCCTATTATTTATATAACTTCTACTCTGCAAATATCATCCCATCATAATATGCTGCACCAGGGCTTGACAAATGTATCTAAGTTTTAGGAGCCAGCTAAAATATCTAGGAGCCTGACAACAGCACATAAACACACGCAGTCACAGACAGACACACAGTCAGTCAGTCACATATATACACACACAGACACATCATCACATATACATACAGAATAAAGGATAATTTATTCTAATTTTGAGTACCAGGGTGAAAGTCCTCTCCGTGCACCCTCTACTTCTGAGTGTGAAACCCGCTACACCTTGTTTTTATACATATACATATACACATCCAGTCAGGCACATATATACACACACAAACACATCCAGTCAGACACATATATACACACAAACACATCCAGTCACACACATATATACACACAAACACATCCAGTCACACACACATATATACACACAAACACATCCAGTCACACACACATATATACACACAAACACATCCAGTCACACACACATATATACACACAAACACATCCAGTCACACACATATATACACACAAACACATGCAGTCACACACACATATATACACACAAACACATGCAGTCACACACACATATATACACACAAACACATGCAGTCACACACACACATATATACACACAAACACATGCAGTCACACACACACATATATATACACACAAACACATGCAGTCACACACACATATATACACACAAACACATGCAGTCACACACACATATATACACACAAACACATGCAGTCACACACACATATATACACACAAACACATCCAGTCACACACACATATATACACACAAACACATCCAGTCACACACACATATATACACACAAACACATCCAGTCACACACACATATATACACACAAACACATTCAGTCACACACATATATACACACAAACACATCCAGTCACACACATGGCAGAAGGTTTTTTTTAAAGTCAATGTCCCCCCTCCCTGCTATAACACCCCAATGGGGGGGTGTTCAAGTCTCAATAAAGGGAGGGGGAGGGGGGGGAATTCCAGACTGGTGGCAGAGAGCAGCTTTCCTGCTGAGCTCCCCGATCAGCACTATATTGGTGCGCGAGGGGGCGGAGCAGGAAGTCTGTGCAGCCGGTGCACTCACTCTGCTCCCTCGCGCACCGCTGCTGGATTAAAGAGAAGGAAAAAACTATCCTATTGCCGAGGGCACCATGCAGGGCTCACTTTACCCGGGCGCCAGGTCTGATTTCCTGGTCGCCATGGCGACCCGGGTTTGTCGAGCCCTGTGCTGCACTTCATCTTAATAATTTGTTACAGCCGTTTAGTTGTCCTTTAAAGAAATGTTCATTTGTACTACTTTTTGTGTTTGCTTTTTTGATTACTGGGATACTTAATCTCCGCTTAAAATGTGAAACCAATCGCCTGCATAGTGTGTTTTAAACAAATGATTTTTTTAAAGGGACACTACCACATAAGATGGAACTAGATTACCTGTGTGTTTAAAACAAACACATATATATTTACATCTGAAATCAACAATGCAAAATAAAAATAAAATAAACCCTTTTCTTTTTTTGGTGGAAGTGTCTCTTTAAATGAAAAAATGATATCTTAGAACAAGTATTTTAATTCTAAAACATTTAAAAAAAAAATTTGTTTATACTTTGACTTATGTGACAAGTTTTATATCTGCAGAATCTGGTGATATAAAAGCCACAGTTGCTGTTCTGTGCTTTATACTATCAAGTGCAGCCAAACATAATGTGAGCAGTGATAATTTATCCAGTGAGCTGCAGCAACTAGGTCTGCCCAAAGGTGAGCTAATAACATTTTGGCAATATTGTGATATTTCTTACTCCACATTAACAAAATAAGTATTAATGTTGATAATATTTACATTTATGGTTTACAAGCAACATGTTTACTATTCTGATAATTAAATAAGTGAAAAATAACCCTCCTTTTGTGTATGGTTTGTTGTTTTAATTTCTCTTATTTTCTGGCTGATGGCATGAAAGGTATATTGCTTTAAAAAAAATGTATAACATGAGAGAGTGATAATATTGCTTATATTGGGACGTCAAAAGTTTTTTTTTTCTGATGTGGGCCATATGATTGGAAATGCATATGTGTAAAGGGCTGCATTATTATGTTTCTTTTTTTATATGCTGTAATGGTGAAAAATAGCTTGTTTTAAATTGAAAAATGTTTTATTAACAAAAGCAGTCCAAAAACGGCTAACATCAGTCATTTAAACAAAACTACACACTTCTAGGGCTAATGATAATTTGGGTAGATAAGTCAGATGGGCCCCAACACCACATACTCACACGCTTATACTCATACTCGCACACACACGCTCATACTCGCACACACACGCTCATACTCGCACACACACGCTCATACTCGCACACACACGCTCATACTCGCACACACACGCTCATACTCGCACACACACGCTCATACTCGCACACACACGCTCATTCCCGCACACACGATTATGCTCATTCCCGCACACACGATTATGCTCATTCCCGCACACACGATTATGCTCATTCCCGCACACACGATTATGCTCATTCCCGCACACACGATTATGCTCATACTCGCACACGCTTATACTCATACTCATACTCGCACATGCTTATACTTCTACTCCTACTCGCACACGCTTATACTCCTACTCGCACACGCTTATACTCCTACTCGCACACGCTTATACTCCTACTCGCACGCGCTTATACTCCTACTCGCACGCGCTTATACTCCTACTCGCACGCGCTTATACTCCTACTCGCACGCGCTTATACTCCTACTCGCACGGGCTTATACTCCTACTCGCACGCTCTTATACTCCTACTCGCACGCGCTTATACTCCTACTCGCACGCGCTTATGCTATTACTCGCACGCGCTTATACTCCTACTCGCACGCGCTTATACTCCTACTCGCACGCGCTTATACTCCTACTCGCACGCGCTTATACTCCTACTCGCACACGCTTATACTCCTACTCGCACACGCTTATACTCCTACTCGCTTATACTCCTACTCGCTTATACTCCTACTCGCTTATACTCCTACTCGCTTATACTCCTACTCGCTTATACTCCTACTCGCTTATACTCCTACTCGCTTATACTCCTACACGCTTATACTCCTACTCGCACACGCTTATACTCCTACTCGCACACGCTTATACTCCTACTCGCACACGCTTATACTCCTACTCGCACACGCTTATACTCCTACTCGCACACGCTTATACTCCTACTCGCACACGCTTATACTCCTACTCCTACTCGCTTATACTCCTACTCGCTTATACTCCTACTCGCTTATACTCCTACTCGCTTATACTCCTACTCGCTTATACTCCTACTCGCACACGCTTATACTCCTACTCGCTTATACTCCTACTCGCACACGCTTATACTCCTACTCGCACACGCTTATACTCCTACTCGCTTATACTCCTACTCGCTTATACTCCTACTCGCTTATACTCCTACTCGCTTATACTCCTACTCGCACACGCTTATACTCCTACTCGCACACGCTTATACTCCTACTCGCACACGCACACGCTTATACTCACGCACACACTTCTACTCCTACTCACACGCATATACCCAAACATACACACGCTTATACTCGCACACGCTTATACTCCTACTCACACACGCTTATACTCCTACTCACACATGCTTATACTCCTACTCACACATGCTTATACTCCTACTCACACACGCTTATACTCCTACTCACACATGCTTATACTCCTACTCACACACGCACACGCTTATACTCATACTCACACATGCTTATACTCACGCACACACTTCTACTCCTACTCACACGCTTATACCCACACATGCACACGCTTATACTCCTACTCACACACGCTTCTACTCCTACTCGCACACGCTTCTACTCCTACTCGCACACGCTACTACTCCTACTCGCACACGCTTCTACTCCTACTCGCACACGCTTCTACTCCTACTCGCACGCGCTTATACTCCTACTCGCACGCGCTTATACTCCTACTCGCACGCGCTTATACTCCTACTCGCACGCGCTTATACTCCTACTCGCACGCGCTTATACTCCTACTCGCACGCGCTTATACTCCTACTCGCACGCGCTTATACTCCTACTCGCACGCGCTTATACTCCTACTCGCACGCGCTTATACTCCTACTCGCACGCGCTTATACTCCTACTCGCACGCGCTTATACTCCTACTCGCACGCGCTTATACTCCTACTCGCACGCGCTTATACTCCTTCTCGCACGCTCTTATACTTCTACTCGCACGCTCTTATACTCCTACTCGCACGCTCTTATACTCCTACTCGCACGCGCTTATACTCCTACTCGCACGTGCTTATACTCCTACTCGCACGCGCTTATGCTATTACTCGCACGCGCTTATACTCCTACTCGCACGCGCTTATACTCCTACTCGCACGCGCTTATACTCCTACTCGCACGCGCTTATACTCCTACTCGCACACGCTTATACTCCTACTCGCACACGCTTATACTCCTACTCGCACACGCTTATACTCCTACTCGCTTATACTCCTACTCGCTTATACTCCTACTCGCTTATACTCCTACTCGCTTATACTCCTACTCGCTTATACTCCTACTCGCTTATACTCCTACTCGCTTATACTCCTACTCGCACACGCTTATACTCCTACTCGCACACGCTTATACTCCTACTCGCACACGCTTATACTCCTACTCGCACACGCTTATACTCCTACTCGCACACGCTTATACTCCTACTCGCACACGCTTATACTCCTACTCCTACTCGCTTATACTCCTACTCGCTTATACTCCTACTCGCTTATACTCCTACTCGCTTATACTCCTACTCGCTTATACTCCTACTCGCACACGCTTATACTCCTACTCGCTTATACTCCTACTCGCACACGCTTATACTCCTACTCGCACACGCTTATACTCCTACTCGCACACGCTTATACTCCTACTCGCTTATACTCCTACTCGCTTATACTCCTACTCGCTTATACTCCTACTCGCTTATACTCCTACTCGCACACGCTTATACTCCTACTCGCACACGCTTATACTCCTACTCGCACACGCACACGCTTATACTCACGCACACACTTCTACTCCTACTCACACGCATATACCCAAACATACACACGCTTATACTCGCACACGCTTATACTCCTACTCACACACGCTTATACTCCTACTCACACATGCTTATACTCCTACTCACACATGCTTATACTCCTACTCACACACGCTTATACTCCTACTCACACATGCTTATACTCCTACTCACACACGCACACGCTTATACTCATACTCACACATGCTTATACTCACGCACACACTTCTACTCCTACTCACACGCTTATACCCACACATGCACACGCTTATACTCCTACTCACACACGCTTCTACTCCTACTCGCACACGCTTCTACTCCTACTCGCACACGCTACTACTCCTACTCGCACACGCTTCTACTCCTACTCGCACACGCTTCTACTCCTACTCGCACGCGCTTCTACTCCTACTCGCACGCGCTTCTACTCCTACTCGCACGCGCTTATACTCCTACTCGCACGCGCTTATACTCCTACTCGCACGCGCTTATACTCCTACTCGCACGCGCTTATACTCCTACTCGCACGCGCTTATACTCCTACTCGCACGCGCTTATACTCCTACTCGCACGCGCTTATACTCCTACTCGCACGCGCTTATACTCCTACTCGCACGCGCTTATACTCCTACTCGCACGCGCTTATACTCCTACTCGCACGCGCTTATACTCCTTCTCGCACGCTCTTATACTTCTACTCGCACGCTCTTATACTCCTACTCGCACGCTCTTATACTCCTACTCGCACGCGCTTATACTCCTACTCGCACGCGCTTATACTCCTACTCGCACGTGCTTATACTCCTACTCGCACGTGCTTATACTCCTACTCGCACGTGCTTATACTCCTACTCGCACGCGCTTATACTCCTACTCGCACGCGCTTATACTCCTACTCGCACACGCTTATACTCCTACTCGCTTATACTCCTACTCGCTTATACTCCTACTCGCTTATACTCCTACTCGCTTATACTCCTACTCGCTTATACTCCTACTCGCTTATACTCCTACTCGCTTATACTCCTACTCGCTTATACTCCTACTCGCTTATACTCCTACTCGCTTATACTCCTACTCGCACACGCTTATACTCCTACTCGCTTATACTCCTACTCGCACACGCTTATACTCACGCACACACTTCTACTCCTACTCACACGCATATACCCAAACATACACACGCTTATACTCACACACGCTTATACTCCTACTCACACACGCTTATACTCCTACTCACACATGCTTATACTCCTACTCACACATGCTTATACTCCTACTCACACATGCTTATACTCCTACTCACACATGCTTATACTCCTACTCACACATGCTTATACTCCTACTCACACGCTTATACTCCTACTCACACATGCTTATACTCCTACTCACACACGCACACGCTTATACTCATACTCACACGCTTATACTCACGCACACACTTCTACTCCTACTCGCACACGTTTATACTCCTACTCGCACACGCTTATACTCCTACTCGCACGCGCTTATACTCCTACTCGCACGCGCTTATACTCCTACTCGCACGCGCTTATACTCCTACTCGCACGCGCTTATACTCCTACTCGCACGCGCTTATACTCCTACTCGCACGCGCTTATACTCCTACTCGCACGCGCTTATACTCCTACTCGCACGCGCTTATACTCCTACTCGCACGCGCTTATACTCCTACTCGCACGCGCTTATACTCCTACTCGCACGCGCTTATACTCCTACTCGCACGCGCTTATACTCCTACTCGCACACGCTTATACTCCTACACGCTTATACTCCTACTCGCTTATACTCCTACTCGCTTATACTCCTACTCGCTTATACTCCTACTCGCTTATACTCCTACTCGCTTATACTCCTACTCGCACATGCTTATACTCCTACTCGCACACGCTTATACTCCTACTCGCTTATACTCCTACTCGCTTATACTCCTACTCGCTTATACTCCTACTCGCTTATACTCCTACTCGCTTATACTCCTACTCGCACACGCTTTTACTCCTACTCGCTTTTACTCCTACTCGCTTTTACTCCTACTCGCTTTTACTCCTACTCGCTTATACTCCTACTCGCTTGCTCGCGCTTATACTATTACTCGCACGCGCTTATACTCCTACTCGCACGCGCTTATACTCCTACTCGCACGCGCTTATACTCCTACTCGCACGCGCTTATACTCCTACTCGCACGCGCTTATACTCCTACTCGCACGCGCTTATACTCCTACTCGCACACGCTTATACTCCTACTCGCACACGCTTATACTCCTACTCGCACACGCTTATACTCCTACTCGCTTATACTCCTACTCGCTTATACTCCTACTCGCTTATACTCCTACTCGCACACGCTTATACTCCTACTCGCACATGCTTATACTCCTACTCGCACATGCTTATACTCCTACTCGCTTATACTCCTACTCGCTTATACTCCTACTCGCTTATACTCCTACTCGCTTATACTCCTACTCGCTTATACTCCTACTCGCTTATACTCCTACTCGCACACGCTTTTACTCCTACTCGCTTATACTCCTACTCGCTTATACTCCTACTCGCTTATACTCCTACTCGCTTATACTCCTACTCGCTTATACTCCTACTCGCACACGCTTATACTCACGCACACACTTCTACTCCTACTCACACGCATATACCCAAACATACACACGCTTATACTCGCACACGCTTATACTCCTACTCACACATGCTTATACTCCTACTCACACACGCTTATACTCCTACTCACACACGCTTATACTCCTACTCGCACGCGCTTATACTCCTACTCGCACGCTCTTATACTCCTACTCGCACGCTCTTATACTCCTACTCGCACGCTCTTATACTCCTACTCGCACGCTCTTATACTCCTACTCGCACGCGCTTATACTCCTACTCGCACGCGCTTATACTCCTACTCGCACGTGCTTATACTCCTACTCGCACGTGCTTATACTCCTACTCGCACGCGCTTATACTCCTACTCGCACACGCTTATACTCCTACTCGCTTATACTCCTACTCGCACACTCTTATACTCCTACTCGCACACGCTTATACTCACGCACACACTTCTACTCCTACTCACACGCATATACCCAAACATACACACGCTTATACTCGCACACGCTTATACTCCTACTCACACACGCTTATACTCCTACTCACACATGCTTATACTCCTACTCACACATGCTTATACTCCTACTCACACATGCTTATACTCCTACTCACACACGCTTATACTCCTAATCGCACACGCTTATACTCCTAATCGCACACGCTTATACTCACGCACACACTTCTACTCCTACTCACACGCTTATACCCACACATACACACGCTTATACTCGCACACGCTTATACTCCTACTCACACACGCTTATACTCCTACTCGCACGCGCTTATACTCCTACTCGCACGCGCTTATACTCCTACTCGCACGCGCTTATACTCCTACTCGCACGCGCTTATACTCCTACTCGCACGCGCTTATACTCCTACTCGCACGCGCTTATACTCCTACTCGCACGCGCTTATACTCCTACTCGCACGCGCTTATACTCCTACTCGCACATGCTTATACTCCTACTCGCACACGCTTATACTCCTACTCGCTTATACTCCTACTCGCTTATACTCCTACTCGCTTATACTCCTACTCGCTTATACTCCTACTCGCACACGCTTATACTCCTACTCGCACACGCTTATACTCCTACTCGCACACGCTTATACTCCTACTCGCACACGCTTATACTCCTACTCGCTTATACTCCTACTCGCACACGCTTATACTCACGCACACACTTCTGCTCCTACTCACACGCATATACCCAAACATACACACGCTTATACTCGCACACGCTTATACTCCTACTCACACACGCTTATACTCCTACTCGCACGCGCTTATACTCCTACTCGCACGCGCTTATACTCCTACTCGCACGCGCTTATACTCCTACTCGCACGCGCTTATACTCCTACTCGCACGCGCTTATACTCCTACTCGCACGCGCTTATACTCCTACTCGCACGCGCTTATACTCCTACTCGCACACGCTTATACTCCTACTCGCACATGCTTATACTCCTACTCGCACACGCTTATACTCCTACTCGCACACGCTTATACTCCTCGCTTATACTCCTACTCGCTTATACTCCTACTCGCTTATACTCCTACTCGCACACGCTTATACTCCTACTCGCACACGCTTATACTCCTACTCGCACACGCTTATACTCCTACTCGCACACGCTTATACTCCTACTCGCACACGCTTATACTCCTACTCGCTTATACTCCTACACGCACACGCTTATACTCACGCACACACTTCTGCTCCTACTCACACGCATATACCCAAACATACACACGCTTATACTCGCACACGCTTATACTCCTACTCACACATGCTTATACTCCTACTCACACACGCTTATACTCCTACTCACACATGCTTATACTCCTACACGCACACGCTTATACTCATACTCACACGCTTATACTCACGCACACACTTATACTCCTACTCACACGCTTATACCCACACATACACACGCTTATACTCGCACACGCTTATACTCCTACTCACACACGCTTATACTCCTACTCACACACGCTTATACTCCTACTCACACACGCTTATACTCCTACTCACACACGCTTATACTCCTACTCACACACGCTTATACTCCTACACGCTTATACTCCTACACGCTTATACTCCTACACGCTTATACTCCTACACGCTTATACTCCTACACGCTTATACTCCTACACGCTTATACTCCTACACGCTTATACGCCTACACGCTTATACGCCTACACGCTTATACTCCGACACGCTTATACTCCGACACGCTTATACTCCGACACGCTTATACTCCGACACGCTTATACTCCGACACGCTTATACTCCGACACGCTTATACTCCTACTCACATACGCTTATACTCACACACACTCACATACTTGCACACACACACACTTATACTCATACTCACACATAAACCCTCACATTCACACACTTATACTCACACTCACACACTTATACTCACACTCACACACAGACACATACACACAGCCAGGTTCAGATCTCACCGCTTGTCTGCTCCGTCTGAGAGGAGCAGGCATCAGTGGGTAAAAGACGGGTGGCGGCGGTCATCTGCATTGGTGGTTCTCCACCGTTGGCCTAGTGGCTGTTAACACACTACACCTTTTATAAAGGTAAATAATTCTGGGTTATTCAGTAGATAGAATATTCTTAGGAGAATATGATACTTCATGATCAATGCATCCTTCTTAGCATGATATACACATATATCCAATATTTTAATACAGTGAATTGGAAATACTAATTTAGTTCTGGAATTCATTGATTCATTTTTTGAAAATTTGTTTTGCAGAACATGCAGCATCACTATGCCGATCTTATGAAGAGAAGCATAATGCTCTGCAAGAAACATTGCGGGAGAGCAGTCTACGACGTGAGTATTTATCCTTTTTTAATATAGGCGTCGGATTCTTTTCAGTAGCATGGAAGGTGCTGGCAGCAGAATACATCTCCAAAGGTAGCTCCTTGCTGGCTGGAGTGCGGGTCCCCAGCACGACCGCAAACGGCAATCAGGAAAACAGAAGCAAAAAAATTTCCAAGTTGCAGGAATCATAGACGAAACGCCGGATCCTTAAAGGGTAACTTTTCTTAGATAGTAAGTATAAAAACAAACTTGTCACATGGAGGCCCACACACAATGGAACCGCGATTAAGTCTTTTTGACGAAACACGTAAGGTGGTTCCATCGTGTGTGGGCCTCCATGTGATAAGTTTGGTTTTATACTTACTATCTAATAAAGTTACGTTTTAAGGTTTCAGCATTTCATCTATGATTCCTGCAACTTGGACATTTTTTTGCTTCTGTATTCCTCTTTTCAGTAGCAGTCCAAATTTTAAAATGGGTAACAAGAAAGGCATAATTCCTAATCTTCATAGAAAATGTTTGATAATTTTCTTGTGGCTATTGTCAAAATCCAATATATATAATGTTTTTGTGATTTATTATACAAATGGTTTGTAAATTGGAATGATCTGAGTCTACTCACACGGCATCACTTTTAAATATTTTTTTCAAATGTCCCAGCAAATGAGGCATTTTAGAAAAATAAGAGAGATATTGCTGGTTGATATGATTTTAAGTGTCCCTAAATATGATGTAAATGGCAATATAAAACCACAGTTTTTTTACACTTTTTGTTTACAAGAACTGCCAATGAGGCAGCCAACCACCTCTAACCACTTTAGTCAAATATTATTATGTGTTTTAGCCCAGTAGTTGGCAGTACATATTTATTGATGCAATATTCTACCCCAGGGCTTAGGAGCCAGCAAAAAAAATCAGACAACGGCTACTACACCTCACTGCATGGAAGGGGGGGGGGGGGGGGGGTTTCCTTTCCAGCCACGGTGGCATAGAGCAGCTTCCCTTCTAGCCATGCTGAGCACACACGGTGCTCGGCACTATAGCAGAGTGCACGTGGGGGCGGACCACGAAGTCTGTGCAGCTGGTGCCCACTGCTTCCTCGCACACCACTGGTTTAAAGAAAAGATGAAAAAAATAACGATCCCAGCGGCGAGGGCACCATACCGGGCTCACAATTCCCAGGCCCCAGGTCTGATTTCCTGGCCTCCATTGCAACCTGGCTCTAAGGGTTTGTTGAGCCCTGATCTACCCCATTCTAGATAAGTCTGATTCCTGAGGTATAGTTATTTTACCGCTGTGTTTTTGTAAACCCTTCCTTTTAGTGTCACAAATGTCCTCACTGAGTTGGCGCGTTGATCAGACTCTTAGCTCCAGTATTCTACAGCAGGTGAATGAGCCTCTTGTGCACCTAAATTTATGCGTGACAGATACACACCTATCCAGACCCATCACCGTCACATTGTCTGCCAACAAACTCCGGGTTCTATTGACAGGTGAGTCTTGGGTGGGCAAGATTTTAATACCTAATACAATGTTGGGCTAAAATTACATGATGTGTTCCCTCTGTTTTATTAGGAAATGACAATTAAAGAAAAAAAAAAGATAAAACTTAACATTTAAATATATTTAATGCAGTTTCTAAAGCACCTATTGGGATCCCATCAAAGGTTTTCAATAGAGATGCACAATCCCCAATGCCCCACTGCCACCAACATGTCCGTTGTGCTTTGGCCATTATTTACAATAAAGGAATTGCAGGTCATGTTAAGTTCTGAGCAGCTGTATTCTCAAGTTTTTCAGATTCGGTTCAGGAACTTCAAAGGTCAATCTTGTTCTAGAAATCAGACCAATTCACTGGTCATAAGGGCTCCAGCATCACTTTTTTTTTGTTATTTTAATTTTTAGAGCTCAACCAGGCCATTGCGTTTAACAATCCGTTAGGGTGAGAAAATTAAGCACTAGCCTCCATTACCCCCCTGTAGCTTGTAGCTATGTTTTGATCTAAATATTTATCTTCAATAAAAGTGGATTAATGAGTGATATTAAAGGACATATGCCCACTAAGCCAAGCAAAAAATTATTTCTTGAAGTATGTTATACGGATTTTATTTTTTAAACGACTAGTGGTATTTCTGACTGAGTTTGCACAGCAAACACAACCAAAACTGGGCTGAGAACCAGCATTTCTGGCTCCTTCACATTCTGTGATGCTTCAATGGAGAATAGTAAGGAGACACTGCTGCCGATAAACCAGTGTGTAAATATACCTTAACTCTTGACTGTCTATCTTCTTAACATTTTATGTGTGCATTTATATTCTAGTAGAATACATTCAATGTGACTATCGTCCAAGCAGTGGATGCTAGATTATAGTGAAGCCGCCATTGCTGCTTTAAAAATAAACACAATATCTGAGGATTCTAGCAACTCAATTTATATCGTAATAATGCTGAATGTGAAAGAAAATTGACTTTCCCAGGCCATTTAAATGTCACTTTCTACCTTACTTCCTGATATATATAAGTAAGGTAGAAAGTGACATTTAAATGTCACTTTCTGTTTTGGTTTAGGACTTTTAATGGAAAACCCTAAGTTATGTGATAGAAACTGAAATCGGTGCCAGGCTCTCTCTCTATATAGATATAGATATAGATATATAGATAGATAGATAGCCTGGCATCGATTTCAGTTTCTATCACATAACTTAGGGTTTTCCATTAAAAGTCCTAAACCGAAATCATTTATGGATGAATAATGTCGTTTATTTATATTCCTCCATTTGACTGTTACTGATCCTGATGAGTGAAGGGAAGCTGAAGGGCTGGGCCAACATGAGACATTTTAGATGCCTAACAGAACAAATGGTCTGGGCCATCTCATAAATATACCCCCAACTCCTGACCGTTATCCCCAGGTCTAGGGTACTGCTAATTTGTAGGAGGTTGGCACTTATATGACGACCTCTTATCCAGCTGGTGCACTGTTTAATGAAACAGAGGAAGGATATGAGCAAGTCCACGCTACCTTTCTCTCTTGTCTGCATTATGGATGCAGACCGAGCAGGGCAGCGGTCTTTACTGCTGCAGCTGCCCCCACACTCCACCAACAAAAAGACATTGCTCTGCTCAACCTCATATACAGCCATGCTGCAGCTCCCACTGGAATTTCCGCACACCATGCTACAGCACCCACTGGACTTTCCCCACACTATACTACAAGACCCACTGGACTTTCCCCACACCACACTGCAGCACCCACTGGACTTTCCCCACACCACACTGCAGCACCCACTGGACTTTCCCCACACCACACTGCAGCACCCACTGGACTTTCCCCACACCACACTGCAGCACCTACTGGACTTTCCCCACACCACACTGCAGCACCCACTGGACTTTCCCCACACCACACTGCAGCACCCACTGGACTTTCCCCACACCACACTGCAGCACCCACTGGACTTTCCCCACACCACACTGCAGCACCCACTGGACTCCTGCAGTGTGTTCTGTCTATTTTTAACTACAACAATACAGTTTAATGTACTTTAAAAACTGCAATTTCCCTGGACTTCTGAGATACATATGTTGCGGTGGCAGCTGACTTCATCATTATGGCATGAAGGTGAAGTGTCACACTGTATAATAAATAGGAAGACTAAAAACTGCCAAGATCTAGTTTTGGTTAACTGTGATATTAAAGTTTATTCCCCCCCCCCTTTTTTTTTCCCATCTCTCAAGACTAATAAAGCTTACTCTATTTGTAGAGCTGAAGCAAGCACTGGAAATGATGAATGCCTTGAACTGAGATGGAATTGGCAGAACCATGCTGTAAAGCCAGCAAAAAAACACTATACTGGGGAACTTCTCCCTGTTCTGCAGAGAAGCAAGTGTTATCTTCACAAAGATCTTCCAAATAGTGCAGCCTTCATACTAAGCTGTACTGTGCCTACTTAGTGAATAGATCTCTAAGGAGTAAATGTCTGCAGAGAATGAGAATACTAGCATTCTTGTTTTTTTTTTTTAATACCTCTCTATAATTGGAGAATATAACCATGTGACACAATACCTTGTTGTATAACTGGACAACTCAAAAGATGGACAAAAATCTTAAATCAAGTACTAAGCTCCAGTGATTGGTGCATATATGGAATCTACATACTGCTGTCAAAGGTATAATATATCATCCAATCTGTCTCATCTGATAAATTACGCTGGAGGTGCTGGTATCTATGACAATACATCAAGAAACTCATCCCACTGAAAGCATTTTGTTTGTTCAGAAGAAAGTACATGCTCTATTAAACTGGTTCTTTGGTATTACTGGTTCTATACAAGGAAGTATATGTTGTGAAAATAAGGGATGAATAAAGGTGATGTGCTATCTGCATTGTGTTTTCTAAGACTGTTACAAAAGGTTGCACTGCAGACACCAATTCTAGCCACTGAATCACATTACAGTTTGAGTATTGCTTATCCAGACATCCGTTATCCAAACTTTTTTGAATTTTGCCACAAGTTGCAAATTGCACACACACCTGTCAGAATGCAAGCGCACAACATTCAGTGTCCAGACCCCTTATGCTGCGAGATTCCTGATGCAGCAATGGCAGATCCCCAACGATGCCTCACATCACAGTAAAAGTGATTTATTTGTTCTAGCCAGTATTTACATTGATACTTCTGTATTTCATGAGTGCTGAGATGCTCTTATGTATATATATATATATATATATATATATATTACTGGTGAAAGTGATCCGTTATCTGAAATTATTCATTATCCAAAATACTTCTGGTCCCAAGCATTTTTGAAAAGGGATACTCAACCTGTATCAAGTTACTCCAGGCCCAGGAATAAACCAACTTTCCAGTTCTTTTTCCAGACAATAACTTTTATTCAGTTAATGCACAGGCCAAATGGAAATATAAGCAGTAAGCCACTGAGTCACTTTCAGTAGGATTACATTGAGAATAAGTTACTGCTGTTCAACGTTTATTCATCTCTTTGCTCAGCTTTGGGGCAGTGGGGGTAACAAATTCAAGTACTTAATTGACAGCTGTGCTGCATTGTCCCTGGAATTTTGTTTCCCCTCAAATGTTGGCAACAATGCCATGTGAGTGTTTGACTAAAAAATAATATTTATCTTTATTCACCCTTTTACATGTACATTTCCTGATGGTTTGAAAACTGCCAGAACCTGCTTGACCTGTTTTAGATAACAAAATTCTGAGCGTACATTTTTTGTGGCAAGTCTATGCCGGGAAACGCATAGGAGTAATTCTCACTGATCTGCCAGCACTTCACTGTCCGCCCTGTAACTTTCACTTTTCTGTGGAGTACATAGGGGTGTGTGGTTTGCATCCAGAGCAGTGTTAATTGTGCTTTTACATCCCGTACAAAATGAAGGAGTTCCACTAACGCAGTAGGACTATTTTATTTTTTATAATCTCACTTTTTATTGAGTTTTATCAAAAACAGTAGACAGAGACAAATAAACAGTGTACACACCACAAATTCCATCTTAATATATATGTGGAAAAGACTACATAACAGAGTCTATTCGTTAATCTCAGAAAACGGAGTAGAGACAGAATAAGAGAGAAGAAAAGGAAAAGAAGAGGGGATCTTTGCGCTGGGAGACTGAGGGCCAGGGTCTGGGGACCAGGACATCGTATCCAATTCAATGCACTGCCAGTCAGGGCCCTAAACTACTACGACGGTTATGAGGGAAGGGAAGCTTTCTTATTTTTTACACCACATGTCATATAAAGCAAATCTATGGGAAGAGAGCTCACCAGACCACGACAGCTCCCTTTCCATGGCGAGTTGGTACCTAACCTGTGGAATCAATTGGTTATTGCGAAAAGGAAGGCTAGATTTCCAATTACGTGCGATGAGAATCTTTGCTGCGACCAAGCAATGCATCGCTAATGGGAGAAGGGATGGAGGCAAAGTTTTTAAGTTTAGGTCTAGCAGCGCTGTTCCTGGGTCGGACGGAAAATTTACACCAGTTAGCCAAAAAAATTAATCTTATAGAGGTCTAACCGCCAAACATCCTCACCAAACATGTAAGTATGATCCCTCTCTCATTCCACATCTCCAACAATTGCTTGGATAATTAGGGTACATCTTAGCCAGTCGGTTTGGGACCAGGTACCACCTGTTGGTCAATTTATATTGATTTTCTAGTAAATTTAGGCAATGTATGTTTTTCTTTAACTTAGATGAGGCTAGCAGACATTCAGATGGGGTTATGCTCACATTTAGGTCCTTTTCCCAAGAGGAAATGGCGCTGATCTGACACGAACCATATGATTGAAGAAGATCCTTAGATTTGGCTAGGACCCGCGGAACTGCAGCAGAGCAGAACACGCGTTTCAGACAAGTTTCCTTATCTTGAGATCCTTTATAGAGAGAAACGTCTAAGAAACTCTTTAGTCTCAAATAGTTGAATCTCTCGTTAGATGGAATATTCCATCTGTCCATTAAAGCCTGGAATGTCAAGAGATTGTGACCCTGACACAGATCCTCCACGCATACGACTCCCTCTTCAAACCAGCGTTTCAAAGAGATGTTATCTATTAGGTGTTCTATTGTGCTGATTCTTAGTGAGGGTAGGATTTTCCCCTGTATTTCCAACCGGATTTTAATAGGCTGCCAGGAGTTCCACGTCTGCCCCAAAATTAAATTTCTCTTACATAAAACAATCTGTTTTCTCTTACTATACCGGGACCAGACCAGGGACTCCAAGCACCCACATCCTGAGGTGTCAGATTCCAAAATGTACCATGGTTCTGATTGGCTAAGGGTTACTTGTAACTGGTACATGTGGACTAACATATTTGCCTGAAATAAATTCTTAATGGATGGAAAATTTAAACCTCCTTTGTTGTATTTCTTACATAGAAGCTTAAGACCAATTCTAGGTCATTTGGCTTTCCATACGTATGCCGTAAGGATCCTCTGAATCAGTGGCGTAGCGTGGGTTGTCAGCACCCGGGGCAAGGCAAGTAATTTGCGCCCCCTAACCCGTGGATTTTAGCACTCGAGTCTCTTCTACTAGATTAGTTAAAGAAACCCTTACCCCCCAAGCACATGTATTGTTTGTTATGAAAATACTTATGTAATTAAAGTAAAATGCATCTAAATACAAGTTTATTTTCCAACACTTTATTGAGTGCGAACATGCATTACACACATTCTCCACATTTTCAGCAGGTTTTAACCCTTCACATGTAAACATAGCAGTTTCAGAGAAACTGCTACGTTTACATTTGCGGTTAAGGCAGCCTCTAGTGGCTGTCTTCCGGACAGACACTAGAGGCGCATCTGCGACGCTGGAGCCTGGAGGCACATTTCGCCTCCATCGCGCAGAGTGTCCATAGGAAAGCATTGAGAAATGCTTTCCTATGGACACTTTGAATGCGCGCGCAGCCATGCGCATTCAGCTCCAGTGACGTCGGACGGGGAGCTGACGTCAGACAGGTCACCAGCACCGAGGGAGCCTGGCGCTGGATTAAGGTAAGTAACTGAAGGGAATTTAACCCCTTCAGCGCCACGGGAGTGGGACCCTGAGGGTGTGGGCACCCTCAGGGTACTAAAGTGTCAGGAAAACCACTTTGTTTTCCTGACACTATAGTGATCCTTTAAGAGTTTAAGGGGTTATTTTGGCCTGGGGAAGCCAAATGGTTATACACCTATGCTTTAAACCAGGAGTAGACATCCTTTGCCACTCCAGATGTTGTGGACTACACCTCCCATGATGCTTTGCAAGCCTTAATGGAGATGTAGTCAAAAAACAAAGGGAGTGTCAAAGGTTACCTACCCCTGCACTAAACCAAAAATATATAATACAGTTCCTACCCCATAAATATAATATTTAATGCTATGATATTTAAGGCTCTCATCCAACCTCCTTCCCTCCACAGTTCCTAATAAATATATTACAAATATAATTCCCTCACCCCTGTAGCACCACCTATTTACATTTCCTTCTACATACACACATATATATAGATTATTCATTAGGCCACAAATGTAAAAAATATAATCATTGCCTCATCTCAAATTCCCAAGTCAGATCTTTCCCATCCCCCCCCTCTTCCCCTAATACACTGCTGACCCCCCTCCCCCTAATACACGGCTGACCCCTCCCTCCCCTAATACACAGTTGACCCCCATCCCCTAATACATTACTGCCCCCCTTCTTCCCTTCCCCAATACATTACTGCCCCCCTTCTTCCCTTCCCCAATACATTACTGCCCCCCTTCTTCCCTTCCCCAATACATTACTGCCCCCCTTCTTCCCTTCCCCAATACATTACTGCCCCCCTTCTTCCCTTCCCCAATACATTACTGCCCCCCTTCTTCCCTTCCCCAATACATTACTGCCCCCCTTCTTCCCTTCCCCAATACATTACTGCCCCCCTTCTTCCCTTCCCCAATACATTACTGCCCCCCTTCTTCCCTTCCCCAATACATTACTGCCCCCCGTCCCCAATACATTACTGCCCCCCCATCCCCAATACATTACTGCCCCCCTCCCCCATACATTACTTACCTCCCTCCCCATACATTACTTCCCCCCTCCCCATACATTACTTCCCCCCCTCCCCATACATTACTTCCCCCCCTCCCCATACATTACTGACCCTCCCCTCCCCCATACATTAAATGACCCCCCCCCTCCCCTCCCCCATACATTAAATGAACCCCCCTCCCCCATACATTAATGAACCCCCCTCCCCTCCCCATACATTAATGACCCCCCTCCCCATACATTAATGAACCCCCCTCCCCTCCCCCATACATTAATGACCCCCCTCCCCTCCCCCATACATTAATGACCTCCCTCCCCTCCCCCATACATTAATGACCTCCCTCCCCTCCCCAATACATTAATGACCCCCCTCCCCTCCCCCATACATTAATGACCCCCCTCCCCTCCCCCATACATGAATGACCCCCCTCCCCCATACATTAATGACCCCCCCTCCCCCTCTCCAATACATTAATGACCCCCTCCTCAATACATAATACAATAGGTCCCCCAAGCCCCTTTATTCTTACCTTTACAAATTCCACTTCCAACAGCTCAGGGAAGAAAGGCCGCGATGCAGTTTCAGAAGAGCCTCCGCCGCGCAGCCGCCGGATGTGACGTCACGCCGTCATTTGCCGCTCACATCCGGCGGCTGACAGGAAGTATCGCGCGGTTGTGGCTGCGCCCCCCCAGATATTGCGCCCGGTGCGGCCGGCCCCCCCTGCACCCCCCACGCTACGCCCCTGCTCTGAATCATATCTAGCCAAGCATCAGAGACTGAGAGAGGGACCATACGAAACAGATATGACCACTTGGGGATAATGTAAGCATTCAGAATATTGATCCTGCCCCACCAGGAGGTTTCCCACTGTCGCCACTTCTTCAGTAATTTATTAGTTTGTCTATAGAGCCTCATGAAGTTAGTTTCCATAATGTGGTCCACATCCTTAACCATTAATAACCCGAGATGTTCGAACTGTCTGTTGGACCAGTCAAATGGAAACTGCGCCCTCAACTTGGTTAACAGAGAGTCCGACAAATTGAGTGCCAGGACCTTGGTTTTATCCACATTCAATTTATAGTTTGATACAATACTATAATCATCAATTTCATCCATCAAACAAGGCAGGGATGTCTGCGGGGAGGTCACCGTAACTACTACGTCGTCAGCATAGAGTGAGATCTTCAGCGCTGCCCCCCTACTTGGGAAACCCCCAATGTTGCAGTTGTTCCGAATTCTAACGGCCAAAGGCTCGATCGACAGAATATAAAGGAGTGGCGGTAGTGGGCACCCCTGTCTTGTTCCATTGGTCATATCATACCACTCCGAGCAAACATTGGCACCCACCACGCGGGCAGTTGGTCGAGAGTATAGAATGAGAATAGCCCGAAGGATCCACCGGTAAAACCAAAAGCTTTAAGTACCGCCTCAAGGTATTCCCACCCGACCCTGTCAAAGGCCTTCTCAGCATCCAATGACAGGGCCAGGAGGGAGACCGAGGACTTATTGGCCAAATCTAAAATATCAATAAGACGTCTGACGCTGCTGTACGATGACCTCCCCGGGACAAACCCCGTTTGGTCAGGGTGGACCAGACCATGAATGACGGATTTAATACGTGACGAGAGAATTGAGGCATAAATCTTCATGTCGACGTTAATTAATGAAATAGGTCTGTAGTTTTTAATATCGACGGGGTCCTTATCCTGCTTTAAGATTTTAATAACATTGGCTCTGAGAAGTTCGGAGGGAAAATTTGTGGCTGTTACTAGTTCGTTAAACATTTTACACAAAACTGGTGCGACAATTCTTTTAAAAAGTCTGTAAAAAGAGTTACCGTAACCATCTGGACCCGGCGTTTTATAGGCCTTTAAATTGTCTATGGCGGATTCAAACTCCTCTAAAGAAAAGGGTAAGTTGATCTTGAAGATTTGTGAGTCCGTAAGCCTGGGGAGAGATACAGAGCTTAGATATCGATCTATGTTTGTAGGGTCGGGCTGGGAGGGAAGATTATACAGCCTGGAGTAGAACCGACTGAAAGCGGAACCGATTTCTTCTGGGGAAACAGCCGTTACGCCATCTTCCACTATCTTGTCAATTCGACTTCTAGCGTATTTCTTTTTGAACCTAGCTGATAATGCTTTATGGACTCTATTTCTCTGATGATAAGTTTGTAGTTTTAATTTTTTAATTACCGACTGTGTTTTCTCTTCCAACATTTTATTAATCTGAAGTTGTAAATCAGAGATCAATTTGATATTGGACTGGTCGGGATTGAGTTTATTGGATGCCGATATTTTGTAGTATGCCAAATATAGTTCTCTAAGACTCTTTCCCCGAATCTTCTTTCCTACACTATCCATCTTGATCAGATATCCTCGAATAACCGCCTTATATGTGTACCATAGGTTGGAACAAGTGGAACCAGCGGAATTTTCCTGAAAGAAAAATTACGACATGGTAGCAATATAATCCCTGTCTTTCTCATGTTTTAATAGATTTTCATCCAGTCTCCAAGCGGGTCTAGACCCGGCCGCCAGTGACCCAAACTCCATAACAATGAAGCTGTGGTCTGACCATGTATTGTCGACTAGCTTAACTTTTTTAATCATCTTAACAGCCAGATTGTTTCCTAGGCACATATCAATTCGGGAATATGATCCAGAAGGTTTAGATAAGTGAGAATAATCCCTCATATTAGGGTTAAGGAGTCTCCAGAGGTCAAATAGGTTATGTCTATGAACCACGGCACAAAGTTTTTTAGCTTGGTTTATGACATATGGGTCCATTACCGCCGAACTTGGGATTTTCTTATCGAGCAGCGTATCCATAATGCAATTGAAATCGCCTGCAATAAGGAGCGTGCCCATCTTGATTTTATCTATTTTTTCTACAAGTTTAGCGAACATTATGGTTGGATTTTTATTAGGTAAATAGATATTGACCAGAGTATATAATACAGAGTCAATTTTACAGATGATTATTATAGATCTTGCCTCTGGGTCCAGCTCCTGATATACAACATCTAATGCCAACGATTTTTCAAAGATAATAGCCACACCTCTCTTTTTTGTTTCCGCTAAGGAAGCGTGAATTATTTTCTGGTATTTCACACGACCCCAGTTCTGGATCCTATCTTTCGTCCAGTGCGTCTCCTGGACGAAGGCAACTTGAATGTTATACTTAGTGTATCGTATAGAAGCTCCTTTTTCGTCACAGAGTTCAGGCCCTGAGCGTTAGTCGATAAAATCCTCAGCATTGTTATAAACGATGTCGGAGTCCGGGGGGCCCGAGCCCCCAAGCGAATATAGACAGATATGTAGGGCGGCAGCGGAATGAGCTTATTCCCACTACCGCCCGTGCACACAGAAAATTAAACACAAAAAAGTGCATAGACAAAGACAGCAAAAGCTGCCAGTTTTCCCTGTCCCACTTTGGCATAATGGGCTTAGGAAACTGTGCGGTAAAAGAGCTGCACTAAGCTAGATGTCCCGAGGGGAGAGGCCAAATTATTCACAACAGAAGGGAGAGAGAGGAGAGAGACAAGAAGAGACAGAGGAAAGGAGAGGGGAAAAAAAACGCTTGTACCCATTTGTGCAGTAGTTCCATCTCAAAAGTGCTTGTGCGTAACTATACATTATACAAAAAGGGGAGGACGAGAAAAAAAAATACTTGTGCCTAATTGTGCAAAAGTTCCATGATCAAAGAGCTTGAGCGTCACGCTATACATTGAACGAGAGGGGGAGAGAGGAAAAAAAAAAATGCATGCCAAAAGGCGTTCCATTAGTAATAGTGTTAGTGCAGAACAATTGCAATATCTTATAAGCGTTATGTCTAGATATCTATTAGTGCTTCCTTCCTCTATAAATTTGTGCCTGATTATATACTAAAGGCAATAAATGCAGTGTGCACCCATACAACATATAATCTTAAAAATGTTAAACATTTTTAATAATTTAATTTTTAAATATTTTTTTTTAAAAGCACTTAGCTTAGATGAAAAAATATTGGAGATTTAGTCACAATATATGGCCATATTTTGCCTAGCCCACCACTACGCCAAAATACTCCAAACTTGGTGAGTCCTATCTCTAGCTACTTACTTGGAATGAATCTCTCTGACAATCTGTCTTGAACTAGAATTTATACAAATCTCACTGGACACCATACACAGAGCACCTGTGAGTGCAAGACAGATTGTCAGAGAGATTCATTCCAAGTAGACATGTGCAAAACTAAAATTTTCGTTTCGTTTTCGTCCATTCGGACGAAAATGTTATTTATTTCGTCTAAAACGAATTTCGTTCATTAGTGCATTCGTTTCAGACGAAATTCGTTCATTATTTTCGTTTCGTTAATTTTTTTCGTTCGTTTTATAGAATACAATGTAATACTATTGGCTTTCTATAAACCGAACGAGAGCCCCATTCATAAGAAATTCTTATGAATGGGGCTCTCGTTCGGTTCATAGAAAGGCAATAGTATTAATTGTATTCTATAAGCCGAAAGTCTATAAACCGAACGACTTTCGGTTTATAGACTTTCGGCTTATGGAATACATGTAATCCTATTGCTATTCTATAAACCGAACGACTTTCGGTTTATAGAATAGCCATAGGTTTACATGTATTACATAAGCCGAAAGTCTATAAACCGAAAGTCGTTCGGTTTATAGGCTGTCGGCATTTAACTAATAAGAGACAGAGTCTCCATTCATAAAATTATGAATGGAGACTTTGTCTCCGTGTAGTAAAATGCCGACAGCCTATAAACCGAACGTTCGGTTTATAGGCTGTGGGCATTTTACTACACGGAGACAAAGTCTCCATTCATAATTTTATGAATGGAGACTCTGTCTCCGTGTAGTAAAATGCCGACAGCCTATAAACCGAACGTTCGGTTTATAGGCTGTCGGCTTATGGAATACATGTATTCCTATTGCTATTCTATAAACCGAAAGTCGTTCGGTTTATAGAATAGCAATAGGAATACATGTATTCCATAAGCCGACAGCCTATAAACCGAACGTTCGGTTTATAGGCTGTCGGCATTTTACTACACGGAGACAGAGTCTCCATTCATAAAATTATGAATGGAGACTTTGTCTCCGTGTAGTAAAATGCCGACAGCCTATAAACCGAACGTTCGGTTTATAGGCTGTCGGCATTTAACTATACAGAGACAGAGTCTCCATTCATAAAATTATGAATGGAGACTTTGTCTCCGTGTAGTAAAATGCCGAAAGCCTATAAACCGAACGATCCGTTTATAGACTTTCGGCTTATATAATACATGTAATCCTAAGGCTATTCTATAAACCGAACGTTCGGTTTATAGAATAGCAATAGGAATACATGTATTCCATAAGCCGACAGCCTATAAACCGAACGTTCGGTTTATAGGCTGTGGGCATTTTACTACACGGAGACAAAGTCTCCATTCATAATTTTATGAATGGAGACTCTGTCTCCGTATAGTTAAATGCCGGCTTTTAACTATACGGAGACAAAGTCTCCATTTATAATTTTTTGAATGGAGACTCTGTCTCCGTATAGTTAAATGCCGGTGTTCTGACAAATTTCTGGAGCAAATTCTCCTGCGCAATCGCAGGAGAATTTGCTCACTGCGCATGCGCATAAAGTTACAGCTGATAACTCAGCTGTAACTTTGTGACCACCGCGCATGCGCCAGCTGCGCAACCCACCTCCCGCCCCCTCACACCCCCTGCACACCCCTTCTTACCAGATCATCGACCACAGCGATACACAGCGCATGCGCACGCCTATCCAGCCGTTTGGGAATGTGCGCGTCCGTTGTTGTGTTCTTAAGGTGGTAAGTAACATGGGGCGTCGGGACATAAGGGGGCAAGCATCCTGGTGAGGGCTGCCTCATCTTGATGGGATTTGTGATCCTCCTGCTGCATCAATAATACAGCAGGAGGATCACAAATCCCATCAAGATGAGGTTTATAGGCTGTCGGCTTTTAACTATACGTTTGTCTCCATTCATAAATTTATGAATGGAGACTCTGTCTCCGTATAGTTAAATGCTATTGTATTCTATAAACCGACTCTATTTCGGCTCATAGAATGCAATAGTACTACGAATGGACGAATGAACGAATGATTTTCCTTTATTAACCATTCGTTCATTCGGCTTTAGTTAGCTTAGCATTTTCGTTCTTCGTTTTTCGGGCGAATGGACGAAAATGCAATTTTCGGACGAAAATGCATTCGTCCGAAAACGAATGCACATGTCTAGTATATATTCACATGTAAATTGCTTTTTTAATAAAAAATTATGATATAAATAAAATCTTGTTTTTATTTCCTTTTATGTGACAAAGCTGCCTCTCTCTTTCCCTTGCCCCCAGATTTGTCGCTCTCCCCCCCTTAGTGTTGTCTCTCTCTCACCCTCCCTTTGGCTCCCCCCTCGCTCCCCTTGTGTCTGTCTCTTCCCCCCTTCCCTCCCCTTGTTTCTCTCTTCCCCCCCCCCCCCCCCTTGTTATTCTGTCCCCCCCTCACCTGTTTCTTGCTCCCTGGTGGCTAGTGGGGGCAGCCGGGGGATGTATGCACTATACATAATAGACGGAAGTGTCGGGCAGCATGGAGGTTGTCTGCACGATTCGTGCAGACATCCCCCAGCTGCCCGATTCTCCCTGGTGGCTAGCGAGGCAGCGGTGGATGTCTGCGCGATGAGCGAGACCTCCCCTGCTGCCGCCCGGAACGACAGCCAGGACTTTTATGAGGAAGCCGGAAGTACCCAGCTTCATCATAGAAGTCCCGGCGGTCATGCCGGGCGGCAGCAGGAGAGGTCTCGCTCATCGCGCAGACATCCTCCGCTCCCTCGCTAGCCACCAGGGAGAATCGGGCAGCTGGGGGATGTCTGCACGAATCGTGCAGACAACCTCCATGCTGCCCGACACTTCCGTCTATTATGTATAGTGCATACATCCCCCGGCTGCCCCCACTAGCCACCAGGGAGCAAGAAACAGGTGAGGGGGGGACAGAATAACAAGGGGGGGGGGCAGAGAGAAACAAGGGGAGGGAAGGGGGGAAGAGACAGACACAAGGGGAGCGAGGGGGGAGCCAAAGGGAGGGTGAGAGAGAGACAACACTAAGGGGGGGAGAGCGACAAATCTGGGGGCAAGGGAAAGAGAGAGGCAGCATTGTCACATAAAAGGAAATAAAAACAAGATTTTTTTATATCATCATTTTTTATTTAAAAAGCAATTTACATGTGAATATATACTAGACATGTGCATTCGTTTTCGGACGAATGCATTTTCGTCCGAAAATTGCATTTTCGTCCATTCGCCCGAAAAACGAAGAACGAAAATGCTAAGCTAACTAAAGCCGGATGAACGAATGGTTAATAAAGGAAAATCATTCGTTCATTCGTCCATTCGTAGTACTATTGCATTCTATAAGCCGAAATAGAGTCGGTTTATAGAATACAATAGCATTTAACTATACGGAGACAGAGTCTCCATTCATAAAATTATGAATGGAGACTTTGTCTCCGTATAGTTAAAAGCCGGCATTTAACTATACAGAGACAGAGTCTCCATTCACAAAATTATGAATGGAGACTTTGTCTCCGTGTAGTAAAATGCCCACAGCCTATAAACCGAACGTTCGGTTTATAGGCTGTCGGCTTATGGAATACATGTATTCCTATTGCTATTCTATAAACCGAACTTTCGGTTTATAGAATAGCCATAGGATTACATGTATTACATAAGCCGAAAGTCTATAAACCGATCGTTCGGTTTATAGACTTTCGGCATTTTACTACACGGAGACAAAGTCTCCATTCATAATTTTATGAATGGAGACTCTGTCTCTGTATAGTTAAATGCCGACAGCCTATAAACCGAACGACTTTCGGTTTATAGACTTTCGGCTTATGTACTACATGTAATCCTATGGCTATTCTATAAACCGAAAGTCGTTCGGTTTATAGTTTAGCAATAGCATTACATGTATTCTATAAACCGAACGTCGTTCGTTTTAAAGACTTTCGGCTTATAGAATACTATTGGCTTTCTATAAACCGAACTAGAGTCGAGTCCCCATTCATAAGAAATTCTTATGAATGAGGAGGGACTCTAGTTAGGTTTATAGAATGCCAATAGTATTCTATAAGCCGAAAGTCTTTAAAACGAACGACGTTCGGTTTATAGAATGCATGTAATGCTATTGCTGTTCTATAAGCCGAATGTCTTTCGGCTTATAGAACAGCAATAGCATTACATGTATTCTATAAACCGAACGTCGTTTGTTTTAAAGACTTTCGGCTTATAGAATACATGCTGCTATTGGCTTTCTATAAACCGAAAGAGTCCCCATTCATACGAATAGGTCAATTGACCTATTCGTATGAATGGGAACTCAATTTCGGTTTTTAGGAAGCTAATAGCATTACATGCATTCCATAAACCGAAAGTCATTCATGTCGGTTTATGGAATGTAGTACAATGCTATTGGTATTGTAAACCGACTCTATTTCGGTTTAGAATGCCAATAGCACGAATGGACGAATGGACGAATGAACGAATGATTTTCGTTTATTAACCATTCGTTCATTCGGATTTTGTTAGTTAAAATTTTCGTTATTCGTTTTTCGGACGAATGGACGAAAATGCTATTTTCGTCCGAAAACGAATGCACATGTCTAATTCCAAGTAAGTAGCTAGAGATAGGACTCACCAAGTTTGGAGTACTTTGGCGTAGTGGTGGGCTAAGCAAAATATGGCCATATATTGTGACTAAATCTCCAATATTTTTTCATCTAAGCCAGGGCTCAACAAACCCCAGGCGCCAGGTCGCCATGGCGACCAGGAAATGAGACCTGGCGCCTGGGTGAAGTTACCCTCCCTGTCCCCTTGCCGCTGCCATCCGATGTTTTTTTCTTTTATCGCAGCGCGAGGGGGTAAAGTCTGTGCGGACAGCACAGACTGCAAGCTCCGCCCCCTCGCGCAACGCGTGTCTGAGTGCCGGGTGTCGTCACGTGACATCCTGGCACTCAGCAGGCCGATGAGTGAGGACATGCTGCAGCACTGATGTCCCCTTCCCCTGCAATGAGGTAAAGCAGCAGGGAGGGGGGACACATCAAGAAAAGACTGTGTGAGGTGGGTGTGTGCTTGTATATATGTGTATATGTAAAGTAGGTGTGTGTGAGGTGTTTGGATATATGTGTATATGTAAAGTAGGTGTGTGTGAGGTGTTTGGATATATGTGTATATTGTAAAGTAAGTGTGTGTGAGGTGTTTGTATATATGGGTGTATGTAAAGTAGGTGTGTGTGAGGTGTTTGGATATATGTGTATATGTAAAGTAGGTGTGTGTGAGGTGTTTGGATTTATGTGCATATGTAAAGTAGATGTGTGTGAGGTGTTTGTATATATGCGTATATGTAAAGTAGGTGTGTGTGAGGTGTTTGTATTTATGTGCATATGTAAAGTAGATGTGTGTGAGGTGTTTGGATATATGTGTATATGTAAAGTAGGTGTGTGTGTGTGTATATATGTGAAGAAGCCGTGTATGTTTATGAATTGCGTGTATGCTTGCGTGATTGTCTGGCTCCTAAATTTTTTGGCTGGCTCCTAAAATCTAATTAGATTTGTCAAGCCCTGATCTAAGCTAAGTGCTTTTAAAAAAAATATTGAAAAATTATTAAAAATGTTTAAAATTTTTAAGATTATATGTTGTATGGGTGCACACTGCATTTATTGCCTTTATTGTAAAATTGTGGTCGCCTTAGTGGTGCTCTGTGCAACATATGCCGGTTCTGGGGTGCTGTCCAAACCATTGTTTTTGCATATTTATGAAGCCTGACCAGCTTTTGGACGTGCACTCCACCCACTCACAGGTGCTCTGTGTATGGTGTCCAGTGAGATTTGTATAAATTCTAGTTCAAGACAGATTGTCAGAGAGATTCATTCCAAGTAAGTAGCTAGAGATAGGACTCACCAAGTTTGGAGTACTTTGGCGTAGTGGTGGGCTAAGCAAAATATGGCCATATATTGTGACTAAATCTCCAATATTTTTTCATCTAAGCTAAGTGCTTTTAAAAAAAATATTTAAAAATTATTAAAAATGTTTACAATTTTTAAGATTATATGTTGTATGGGTGCACACTGCATTTATTGCCTTTATTGTAAAAATTGTGGTCGCCTTAGTGGTGCTCTGTGCTACATATGCCGGTTCTGGGGTGCTGTCCAAACCATTGTTTTTGCATGATTATATACTAAGTGAATTAATACAAAATCCAGAAATTTCCCATGGCTTGGATTGATAATCGCATACAGTGCAGAATCTAATTGTAATCTGCAGGCAGGAAATCCAACAGAGTAAATCCCTATATATATTTTTCTCTTTTTCCTTTTTTTCCACCCCCTCTCCCCGCCCCTCACCCTCCCTCTTCCCTCTCCACCCAATTCTGTAACTTCTATTCTATTGAAAAAAAAAAAATCCGTTGAAATATTAAATGCAAAATAGACAAGACAAAGCGTCAAACAATGTCCAGAAGTCAACAGAAGTGGCATATCATTCTCACGATAAATTAAGTGAATATCGCTTTCGTATAACCACAAATAATTATATTACTCATGGAGAATTGATCATAATTTCTTATTTTAAGCAAAGAGTGTTAAACACGTTGACCTTATCAAAGCGAACTTACATAAATTATACCTTGATATCAGTGTTAGAATGCAGTCCAATGTGTTTCCTGAATTACCGTAGGACTAGTTAGGTCCATATTCAAGGAGGCTTACTTCATCATAGAGACTAGGTTATCCAAATAAACACAATATCACTGACGCCAATTCCACACAAAAAAAATAAAATAAAAAATAAAACCAACCAATATAATTTTATGCCGCATATGGCTTCCTACCATTCTGTGAGTACCTCCTGTAGGAAGCAGTGCGCTATTTATTATTGTAATTAAAATATACTGCACTTTGGGTTCTGTGTGCACTTGTGTTTTGTAGATAATGCTTCCCATGTAAGCATGGCAGCTGCAGGTCAGAGGATAAATTGTCATGTCCTATAAAAAACATGCTAGTTTATGCTTATACTAGGGACAACTATTTTTTCACTTCCAAGTTTTTAACCCCTTGGCGACACAGGACGGACTAGGTCCTAGTCCGTCCTGTGTCAAAACGAGCACTGAAAGCGGAGTGCTCAAGCGGTATTGAAACGGTGCTTCCGTATGGAAGCATCGTACAATACTGAAAAAAATGCCCGTCGGCATTTCGATAGCTCCGGTCACTAGGTTACTGTGGCGAAACCGGCCTCGCCACGTGTCCTTGGAGGGGGCTGCTTGCCCGCCTCTTGCCTTTGGACTATGGACCAGACTTTATGTGAATGTGTTATACCCCAGATAGGAATCCCATGGAGCCCATTCGTATGAAACTGACTGTAAAGACTTTGGCTCCATGGCGATTAAACTGTATTTGTGTGGTCCGAGCGCCATTCACTTAATAATGTGCGCTCAGACCTGAGCTATCTGGGGATATGTGAAATGTCTGTGTGTTATGTGTAAAATGTGACTTTATGTATTTTAAAGTGTGTCCTCAATTACCCGTTGCAACATTGTTGCGAACGGGTAATTGAACAGTAAGTAGCCGTCCTTTGTTCTCGGGGGTGGCCGCTGTCACGAAGTGAATTCTGACAGTCTGACTGACTGGGGTTCTTGGAGGGGCCTGAGGGCCAAACACCTCGCTATAGATTATGGACCCTGTCTGTAATGTGTTTAAGCCTTCCATTGTTTAGTTATGTCAGCCACCCAGTCTGACTACCTTGCTTCTGGCTCCAGATTAAAGTGGCTAGATACTGCTTTACTGGTGATGTGTTTAAGTTTTCTATTGTTTAATCAAGTGTTATCTGATTGCAGTTTGGTGTATATAAGTCTGTGTTGTTTGTCAAATAAAGTAGTTCAATCTTGCTGTAAGAGTTCCTGTTTTCACCCTCAAAGTGAAGTGTCGTCTCATTATTGGGGGAAGGATTTATTGTATGCTGTTCCAGTTTGACTGCTAGGAGAGTAAACCTATTCGTATGGTTCCTATTCAACTGTCTACAGCATTCATATGCTTGGGAGAATTTATTTGTTTCTCCGGTTCAGTGATTGTGGTGTCTGCCAGAGTGCTTGGAGTCCTCAGGAAGTGCTAGGAGCATCCTTCAACGGAGGTACCCAGTCGGGGTGCCAGGCGATCCGTTGCATTGGTGGCAAGCGGTGGGATGGCGTCCTAGTGCGAGGTAAAGCAGCTCAGAGACACAGTCGTTTGGATTTACAAATTGAAGGCGACGCTAGTGTTTATACAGCGTCCCTGTCTACATAAAGATTTGGGAAAATGGGGTTCGTGGATCCTTGGGCACCTCGCACACCTGAGGAAGAGGGTGAATTGGACTGGAGAGATATTGCCCGGCAAGAACTATGGTACAATGCCCTGGAGGAAGTCCAGTATCGACGGCAGCAGCGCCTTCCTGGTGTCGCATACCGGTTGGAGGAACAAATGGCCTGGCGGATGCCGCTTCTGGGAGACCAACCCGGAGGGCAGCAGGTCAGACAACTTGAGTACCTCGTGGAAAGGGAACTGAGCCTTGACGCCTCATACCGGGCACTGTGGTGGTGCACTGTCCAGCCAGAGACATGGAGGGCAGAGGGCATCCAGCCGGAGGGGGAGAACTACACTAGCCCTGGCCTGTTGTGGAAGGCCTTAGCAGAAGACGTCGACTTTGGCAGTCCAGCAGAGTCACGGTACTGGGCTATTTTTTATTACCGGGGTGAGATGGTACAGGGCCCGAGATCTATGGGACTGGGACAAGACCTCCACCGTTTGGCTGCCATGGAACGACAGCTAGAGATGGACTATGTGGAACTACTAAACTCATGTCAGCCACAGGGCATAGACACAGAACAGGAAAACTGGCTGGGAGACCCAGACCTGCCAACCTACAGCTGGGAAAACGCAGCCGAGGTACCCCCTGCTTCACTACCAGCGGCAGAAGTAGGGGACCTCATAGACTGGTCCTGGGAAGACCCACAGATGGCAGGTGGAGATGGGATGGCGGTCTCTCTACCGGCCCTACAGGGATGCTGGGCGGTCGGCCCAGATCTCCAGCGGCAGTGTGTACCCCAGGGAGATGAAGGGGCCGTCCTTCCTCCCCAGCGGCAGTGTGTACCCCAGGAAGCAGAGACCATCTGTCTCGCACCCCAGCTGCAGGACAAAATATTGAAAGGGGAGACAGTTGGTCCCCCTCTCCACCAGCAAAGAGAGTGTCAGGGAGAGGAGCAGGTTACCCCCTCTCCCCAGCGGCAGTCTACAGTTCAGAGAGAGGAGCTTGTTACACCCTCTCTCCAGCGGCAGCCTAACCCACCAAGGGGAGATGTTAAGCCCCACAACTATGCAGATGGGACCGTAGTCTCTGCACTTGCAGCCCCAGGGGCAGGGACGGTCGGTCCTGTCCCCCAGCCACAGAGCAGTGTATCCAGAGGGGAGACAGTCGGTCTCCCCCTCCCCCAACCAGGCTCCAACCAGGCTACTTCAGTGGTAGCGCTGGCACCCGGGCAGAGTACCGCTGGTCTCTGCCCACTCAGCAACCCACCAAGGCAGTCTACCAGCCCCCCGCACAGCTGTGGTGAGGCACCTGGACATGGACAAGTTGCTATTTCATCCAGGTGTAGTAACCAGTTATTGTGGGTGGGCTGTATTGCTGTTTGTGCTTCGTGGGTGGGTTGCTGGACTAACCAGGGCACTGACCGGCAGGAGGTCAGATACCCTGTTAGTTTGGATGGTAAAGGGGAGAAATGTGGCGAAACCGGCCTCGCCACGTGTCCTTGGAGGGGGCTGCTTGCCCGCCTCTTGCCTTTGGACTATGGACCAGACTTTATGTGAATGTGTTATACCCCAGATAGGAATCCCATGGAGCCCATTCGTATGAAACTGACTGTAAAGACTTTGGCTCCATGGCGATTAAACTGTATTTGTGTGGTCCGAGCGCCATTCACTTAATAATGTGCGCTCAGACCTGAGCTATCTGGGGATATGTGAAATGTCTGTGTGTTATGTGTAAAATGTGACTTTATGTATTTTAAAGTGTGTCCTCAATTACCCGTTGCAACATTGTTGCGAACGGGTAATTGAACAGTAAGTAGCCGTCCTTTGTTCTCGGGGGTGGCCGCTGTCACGAAGTGAATTCTGACAGTCTGACTGACTGGGGTTCTTGGAGGGGCCTGAGGGCCAAACACCTCCCTATAGATTATGGACCCTGTCTGTAATGTGTTTAAGCCTTCCATTGTTTAGTTATGTCAGCCACCCAGTCTGACTACCTTGCTTCTGGCTCCAGATTAAAGTGGCTAGATACTGCTTTACTTGTGATGTGTTTAAGTTTTCTATTGTTTAATCAAGTGTTATCTGATTGCAGTTTGGTGTATATAAGTCTGTGTTGTTTGTCAAATAAAGTAGTTCAATCTTGGTTTGAGGGTGCCTGTTTTAACCCTCAAAGTGAAGTGTCGTCTCATTATTGGGGGAAGGATTTATTGTATGCTGTTCCAGTTTGACTGCTAGGAGAGTAAACCTATTCGTATGGTTCCTATTCAACTGTCTACAGCATTCATATGCTTGGGAGAATTTATTTGTTTCTCCGGTTCAGTGATTGTGGTGTCTGCCAGAGTGCTTGGAGTCCTCAGGAAGTGCTAGGAGCATCCTTCAACGGAGGTACCCAGTCGGGGTGCCAGGCGATCCGTTACAGTTACCAAGATGGCGCTGCTTAGGCACTGATTTTGAGGCCGCAGACTCAAGGTTCGATTTTGACCCTGGTCAGCTTTCTGATACATAATCTAGTGATGTATTGGTGGCTGCTGAGCCCTTGCCACAGGGAGTGATGGGTGTCTACCTTTAAAAAATATATGGTTTGGTGGGGGTAAATTACATTGGCTGGCTTCATAGATATATCCCATATAGGACACGGACACAGGTTGACTACATGTCAAGATGCGCATCTCACAAATGTTGCCTTCTAGTCAAAAAACAAACCAACAAACCCATGCATGGGTGGTATCCCTGTACTCGGGAGATGTTGCTGAACACATATTGGGTTGTTGTTTGGCAGTGACATATACTAGAATCTGTGAATTCATGCCTGAAGTAAAATGCATGTGGGAAATAAAACTCCCAAAAAAGCACTACCACAAACTTTTACAAAGGCTGGTGGTAGAATTAGTACATATACAGTGTAAGGAAATTTCCTCTGTCCCTTAATGCGACCGTCTTGGTTTGACTTGTAAATACTGGATCCAGGAGAGCTATTTCACAGTGAATAACTGAGACCGACACCAATGCAACTGTGAAACAACTCTGATTTTAATTGTTTAAACAAGCATATATATACGAAGATAAAAACATTAGTTACTACGATATAATTGGTTATTCTAATATTCTAATATGCAGAAAGGTGTGTTTTACAAGAAAATACACTTAAAACGTAATATGTAAAATAGTGTTACAAAAGTCGTTCTTATAGGAAAATTACAGAACTTTCAGAGACAATTTGTTGATGTTCCAGAAACCTCTGTTCTAGCCTTGGAATAGTAAGATAAGACCATTCTAATAACAATTATGCTACTGGCGTGATCTGGCCTTCCAGAAGGTGCTGCAGACATCAGCTTCTTTGACACACTGTCGGCTTTTAACCCTCACAGATCCAAATTAATCCTTTCAATCCCCTCTTAGAACCATATGATTCATATAATATGGTTCTTCCCCTTTTGCTTCTGTCTATAGATCTGTAAATACTGTCGGTATCCTTCAGGGGTATGTTGTTGGGGATCAAGGGGTAGGTTTGTTTCAATCAAAAATACCACATCCATAATAAAGCATATAATAACCGACTATGGCTGTCCTGTTTTACCGGACTGCCTCTGGACAATACTGATTAGGTTTAGACCTTTGGCGACTGTGCAGACCTTGGCTTCGCTCAGCAGAGATATTGGACTTATAATCTAAAAAATTAAAAAAGTATCTCTCTCTTAAATATGGAAGGCCTGCCGTAACTATCTAAATATGTTACATAATATAACATAATTTCATGACCTGATGACCCAAAAACACATGTGGCCACAAAACTAAATTAAATATCTGTTGTTCATTGCTTCTCTTACCCTGCCTAATAAAACCCCTAATGGTATTAGTTGGCAGTTGTCTAAAACCAATAAATATATGTAAAAAATAAAACATATTATTCCGGAGTTTGCCATTCCCCAGGACTGTTGTTGACTAAATACTTTAAAGTGACTTGGAGCAAAGCTGAACATGCATTCAGAACACACAAAATGGCATACATTCAGAACATAAAGCGTCAGTCAGACAAAATGGCAGCGGACAAAACAATATGGTCTCCCATCCACGACGTGACTCCAGAGGCCCCTACAGTCCATATAATATTCATACTCTTCTCCCCTTTTATTCTTAGAAATTGACATTGTCTGTTTTTAAGGATAACCATCAGGAGTTGCCTGGTCAACACAATCATTGTATCCAAGGTGATAAGGCACACTTCCTCGATTTCACACATTGATAGGTCATCAGCTTAGTTGCATTGTAAGCTTCCATAATGGGGAATATCTGAGCAGTGTCTTCCATTCTTCACGTAGGGGCATGATGTCAGTGGTCAGGATGCACTTGAGGATGAGACCCTTGAAACAAACATAAACACAGACAATTAGCAACACTGATCTCACACATGCCAAACCACTTACAAGTTTCGCTCCAAGTGATCCTAGCCAATTTCCCAGTCCCAGGGGATCTCACGGATTACCTGTGAACACTTTTTAACCTACTACTTAAATCCATAATCCAAACTTTTTTTTTTAAATATCTGAAAAAAACTTCCTAACATTCTCTATATAAAAATTCTGCAAAAATACTATAACAATATAATTTCTTTATAGGTCGGCTCAATCCTGTTTGTTAGAGCCGGTCTAATTGTTAAATTTCAAAATTTTACTATACTCTAAACATACCCATAATATCACAATTAAACAAATCTTTACGACAAAGATTACAAATCATCAATAACAATTTTATACATATATACGCAATGAAAATATACTTCCCAACAATGATGATCTGTCGTAGACTGTTGTATCTGTTGCAGACTCCTGGGTGATTTGTTTACGAGTTACCCATTAAGGTAAAATCTTGGCTTATGTTGGCTAGTGGTCAGGGATTATTATGCCCATCAAGACACTAAATTGCTGCTCCTTTGTTGGCCTGTTTGTCAGTACAGGAATGTGCTTTACGTAAATAACGTGGATCCAGGAGTTGATTTGAACAATATATTCCGATAAATTTGGTGAGAATCCAGTTACATGAATTGGAAAACTTTTTCTTCTTTTAAAAATAAACTTTTCTTTAGAAATAGTTATGATCAGCATTAAATTCGTTGGTGCACTTTGAACTTTTCTTTTGTTGGCTGTACAGCTTTAATCTATATGAAAATAAAACTCGAAAAAATTCGTTAGTAACATGCAATATTTCACTAAACATCTTATTAATCTTCACATTAAAATATAATTAAAACATATTATTACTGCTAGTCTGTGTTGTAAAAACTTGTCAAGCTGAACCATTCTTTGTTCTTGAAATATTCTTATAATCATAGTTGAATCAATTGATAATGTGAGAATATGTTCTCATACATAATAATTATGTATCGCTTTACCATTAGGACAAATACTATCATGATTAGACTACATAACCATAGCACATAACACACAGAACTTCTCAATAACTAACAGTAACAGTAATTCTGGCCCGTTCTCCCCCTCCCTTCACAAAAAGAAAAAATAATAATTTTGCAGCTGCAGCTACAATTCTCTTATCTCCAAATAGACTGTCAGAGAGAAGGGGGGTTTCTGGGGAAGCTTTCTCTCAACTTCACTATTCACTCCTACAACTCTAACAACACAACACAACTTGTCACATAACACGACACTCGCTAATTCTTTCCACTTATCACTGACATACGTACATTCTCATTTATCATATTAAAAACTTGTCTTGCATCTAAAACTTTAAACAACATCTCAATATTTTCTCACCATGTACCACCATATTTCACATTATTACTTGTATCTTCCTTTAAATTAATATTCACTTTAAAATCCTAACGGTCATATTCTTAGACCATAACATCTTCTCTTTGTACATATTTGCAACATGACCTCTCACCTTCTACAACATACAAAAACCTTTTATGTCCAGCAATTGCCATTTCCATGGGCCACAAAGACTTCAACAGTGTATCTTTACAACACAAAATTCACACCTTAACCTTTATTACGAATAAACGTTACTCAAGTCTTTCTCTAGTACCAACTCTTGTACCAAATTCTGCTTAAATCTAAAACACATCTGTATATGTGCATCTGTGCATACAAACAGTAGTGTATCTACCGCAAGGCAAACAAGGCGCTCGCCTAGGGCGGCGCCTTGTTTAGGGCGGCACTTTCCCAGAGGTTGGTAAAGCACACTGGTGCTTTAAACACTTCTGGTGCGGCGAAGATTTTTAGATTCTTCTCCGTTTTGTTAAAAATTGTTCCCTCCCTCTCTCTTACCTTCCTACCCCCTCCCCTCCCTCTCTCTTCCCACCCCCTCCCTCTCTCTTACCTTCCTACCCCTTTCCCCTTCCCACCCCCACCGCTCCTTTCAGTCTTCCCCTCACCCGGTGCTGCTTGTCATGCTCGGGGCTCCCTCACTTCCCCTCCCTTCGTTCCCCGTCACACGTGCCAGTGTAAAGTCTCCGCCCCCTGCCTGTCACAGTACAGCAGAAGGTAAGCTGGTTCAAATGGAAAACGGTGGTTGTGAGTATGAGTGTGATGGGAGTCTGTGTGTGATGGGAGTCTGTGTGTGATGGGAGTCTGTGTGTGATGTGAGGCTGTGTGTGACTGAGTGTGATGTGAGGCTGTGTGTGACTGAGTGTGATGGGAGTCTGTGTGTGATGTGAGGCTGTGTGTGACTGAGTGTGATGGGAGTCTGTGTGTGATGTGAGGCTGTGTGTGACTGAGTGTGATGGGAGTCAGTGTGTGACAGTGTGGTGGGAGTTAGTGTTTGACTGAGTGTGATGGGTGTCAGAGTGTGTGTGATGGGAGTCAGTGTGTGTGACTGAGTGTGATGGGAGTCAGAGTGTGTGTGATGGGAGACAGTGTGTTTGACTGAGTGTGATGGGAGTCAGAGTGTGTGTGATGGGAGACAGTGTGTGTGACTGAGTGTGATGGAAGAGTGTGTGTGATGGGAGACAGTGTGTGTGACTGAGTGTGATGGAAGAGTGTGTGTGATGTGAGGCTGTGTATGACTGAGTGTGATGGGAGTCTGTGTGTGATGTGAGACTGTGTATGACTGAGTGTGATGGGAGTCTGTGTGTGATGTGAGGCTGTGTGTGACTGAGTGTGATGGGAGTAGGAGTGTGTGACTGAGTGTGATGGGAGTGTGTGTGTGATGGGAGTATGAGCTTGATGTGAGTCTGAATGTTATGTGTGATGTGGGGTCATGTAATGGAGGTGATGGAGCATGTCTTAGGTGTGTAACGTGGGTGTGCAGCTTGGGTAGGGGGGTGCCCGGATTTTGTCTGCCTAGGGCAGCACAAAATCAAGATACACCACTGGATACAAATACAACCTTACAATGAAGGCATCTTCACTTATCTAATTACTTTATCTAGAGTATTGGAAAATGTGATATCTTATCTTGGGAAAAATCTAAATTAAAAGCTTAAAACACAAAAATCCTTCTAAAGTACAAAAAAATGTAATACTTGTCAAGATACCTAAATACAAAAAGGAAGAATGTACCATAAACAAATAAACATTTCTAATATGTAACATGTAAAACCTGTTAAAAACATAGTCTGTGTCTTTAAATTAGCATCATGCAAGTTTTAGATTGTTTTTGACAATACATAAAACTGGCTGGATAGATTTTAAAATATTTTATAGCTGTTATACTATCCAATGGATTGATCACGTATATTTAACATGATGTCCAAGAGATACCTCGGACACTATATGACTCTTGTTGTTTTACACACAAATATTTCTATTTTACTTACTTACAGCAACAAATTAATTCAAAACTTATCTTGCATACACTATTAAAATTACTTACTATGAAACTTCTCATCACACTGATGAATATAGCTTAGAAGACCGTTACTCAAAAATCATTCAAAAATTATTATACTAGCGGCAGAACGTGCCTATTTTTTTTTCATTGAGCGCTCGTTTTTGATTGATTCAGGAGATATGTCCTCTCTACTCCACTAAATATAAAACACTTACCACATATAAGAGAATACAGTAAATACAGTAAATTTCCTTAGACGTACACTTACCACCCGTCTATGGTTTCTTATGACTTTATAATTAACCTTATATATGAACACAAATATACAATTAATATGCAAAATTACAATTAAACAAGCCAAACCAAGAATAGTCTAGTCTCCCTGAGACTGTAAATTTAAGTGTATAATACCCCTGGTAATAAAGTGAAAGATCTCCCTGAGATCTGGCTATGTGTCCCTGACACAAAACCCCAAAAAATAATAATAATAATAATAATACCCCTGGTATTAAAGTGAACGATCTCCCTGAGATCTGTCTGGCCTCCCTGAGACTGTAAGGATCTCCCTGAGATCTGTGTGTTAGCCTCCCTGAGACTTTGAGGATCTCCCTGAGATCTGTGTGTTAGCCTCCCTGAGACTGTAAAGATCTCCCTGAGATCTGTGTGTTAGCCTCCCTGAGACTGTAAGGATCTCCCTGAGATCTGTGTGTTAGCCTCCCTGAGACTGTGAGGATCTCCCTGAGATCTGTGTGTTAGCCTCCCTGAGACTGTGAGGATCTCCCTGAGATCTGTGTGTTAGCCTCCCTGAGACTGTGAGGATCTCCCTGAGATCTGTGTGTTAGCCTCCCTGAGACTGTGAGGATCTCCCTGAGATCTGTGTGTTAGCCTCCCTGAGACTGTGAGGATCTCCCTGAGATCTGTGTGTTAGCCTCCCTGAGACTGTGAGGATCTCCCTGAGATCTGTGTGTTAGCCTCCCTGAGACTGTAAGGATCTCCCTGAGATCTGTGTATGTGTCCCAGACACGTGAATGTAAGTATCTCACCGAGATCTGTGTATGTGTCCCTGACACGTGAATGTAAGGATCTCCCTGAGATCTGTGTATGTGTCCCTGACACGTGAATGTAAGGATCTCCCTGAGATCTGTGTATGTGTCCCTGACACGTGAATGTAAGGATCTCCCTGAGATCTGTGTATGTGTCCCTGACACGTGAATATAAGGATCTCCCTGAGATCTGTGTAATATAAGGATCTCCCTGAGATCTGGTTATGTGTCCCGGACACAAAAACAAAAACAACAAATATTTTAAGGATGTATGTCCCTGACACTCAAATATAAGGATCGGGATTTGGCCAGTGCCCTCAGTCCGATAGATAAACCAAAAAAAAAGTATATCTTACCGGACAAAGGATGACCTTCCCGATCCCGGACGAGCCCCCAAATTGTAAGGAAATATCCTCTGTCCCTTAATGCGACCGTCTTGGTTTGACTTGTAAATACTGGATCCAGGAGAGCTATTTCACAGTGAATAACTGAGACCGACACCAATGCAACTGTGAAACAACTCTGATTTTAATTGTTTAAACAAGCATATATATACGAAGATAAAAACATTAGTTACTACGATATAATTGGTTATTCTAATATTCTAATATGCAGAAAGGTGTGTTTTACAAGAAAATACACTTAAAACGTAATATGTAAAATAGTGTTACAAAAGTCGTTCTTATAGGAAAATTACAGAACTTTCAGAGACAATTTGTTGATGTTCCAGAAACCTCTGTTCTAGCCTTGGAATAGTAAGATAAGACCATTCTAATAACAATTATGCTACTGGCGTGATCTGGCCTTCCAGAAGGTGCTGCAGACATCAGCTTCTTTGACACACTGTCGGCTTTTAACCCTCACAGATCCAAATTAATCCTTTCATACAGTATTAAAATACCACCATTTGAAATACCTTAGGATGTCTAGTTTTCCAAAATATATGGTTTGATGGGGTAAAAAACTTTGACAGGCTTCAAAAGTTTCCCAAATGGAACATGGGCGCAACCTGACTACATGTCAAAATTCCAAGTTGGAAATGCACCCTCCCCTAAATGTGGCCTTTTATCCCCCAAACAACCCAACAAACATATGCATGCATGGTATCCCTGGACTCAGGAGATGTTGCCGAACACATATTGAGGTGTTGTTTTTCACTGACACATAACAGGATCTGTGAATTCATGCTCGAAGTACAATGTATGTAGAAACAAAACATTAAAAAATAAGTTACCTAAAATTTGAAAAAGGCTGGTGGTAGAATTAGTGCATGGAAAGTGTTAAAATACTACCATTTGAAATACCCTAGGGTGTCTAGTTTTCAAAAATGTATGGCTTTGTGGGGTAAAATACACTTTTTGGCTTCAAAAATGTCCCAAATGGGACATGGGCGCAAGTTTTCTGCATGTCAGAATTCCAAGTTGGAAAACCAAAAAGTGCACCTCTCAAATGTGGCCTTTTAACCCCCAAATAACCTAACCAACCTATACATGTGTGGTATCCCTGTACTCGGGAGATGTTGCTGAACACATATTGGGGTGTTGTTTTGCACTGACACATAACAGGATCTGTGAATTCATGCTCGAAGTACAATGTATGTGGAATCAAAACATAAAAAAAATAACTTACCTAAAATTTGACAAAGGCTGGTGGTAGAATTAGTGCATGGAAAGTGTTAAAATACTACCATTTGAAATACCCTAGGGTGTCTAGTTTTCAAAAATGTATGGCTTTGTGGGGTAAAATACACTTTTTGGCTTAAAAAATGTCCCAAATGGAACATGGGCGCAGGTTTTCTGCATGTCAGAATTACAAGTTGAATAAGCAAAAAGCGCACCTCTCAAATGTGGCCTTTTACCAGCCAAATAATCTAACCAACCTATACATGGGTGGTATCCCTGTACTCAGGAGATGTTGCTGAACACATATTGAGGTGTTGTTTGGCACTGACATATAACAGGATCTGTGAATACATGCCCAAAATTACTACCCAAAACATTGACATAGGCTGGTGGTATAATTAGTGCATGGAAAGTGTTAAATACTACCATTTGAAATACCCTAGGGTGTGTAGTTTGAAAAAATATATGGCTTTGTGGGGTAGAATACACTTTCTGGCTTCAAAAATGTCCTAAATGGGACATGGGTGCAGGTTTTCTGCATGTCAGAATTCCAAGTTGGAAAACCAAAATACGCACCCCCTAAATGTGGCCTTTTAGCCCCAAAACCAACAAACCTATGCATGGGTGGTATCCCTGTACTCAGGAGATGTTGCTGAACACATATTGAGGTGTTATTTGGAAATACCCCTTCACATTTTAAGGTAATGTTTACCTAAATTGCAATCTATGTGAAAAATTTTTTTTGCTGCAAACTTTGGTGGTAAAATGGCTACATGAAATGTGTCAAAATACCCCAAGTTAAATGCCCTGAGTGGTCTAGTTTTCAAAAATATGTACATGTTGGGGGTCATTCATGGATTTAGTACAGATATCAGTGTTACAATGTCACTGTCGCTAATTTTGAAAAAAAAAAGGATTTTAAAATAGCTGTGCACTACATATAGTTCTGGCCCTGTAACATGAATAAAAAAGCACAAAAACATAAAAACATGGGCTATTTCTGAACTCAGGACATATATTAGAAACTATTTAGCAGTGTTTTTTTGTTGTCTCTTGTACATGAGTATACGATTTTTCAAATAAGTCATAAAAAAAATATTTTTTTTAATTTTTTTCCATATTTTTTTTTTTTTTACATCAAATTATATGCTATTATCAAAATAATGGTATCAAAAGAAAGCCCTTCTTATGACGGCAAAAAAGATATATAGTTTGTGTGGGTACACTAAATGAGACAGAAATAAATTACAGCAAAACACAAACAAAATGTTAAAACAGCCAATGTCACCAAGCGTCGGACAAGCCAAAAAAGTCATGTCACTAAGGGGTTAATAAAGTTTGGCTGTCCTTTTAAATAGTTATTCTGCACTGTTTGGTTTAAGGACAAGGCCAAAAAATGTTTTGAATTTAGCTGTGTTTACCATCTTAAAGCTATACAAGTATTTCCTGCTGCCACTTAAGATTTTGCCAATCTGGCTTCAAATGATACAGAGAAGCTTCAATAACTTTATCTGGAGAGGGGAGAAACCGAGCCTGAGTCAGAAGATTATGTCTAAAAAGGCCAGGGAAAGGGGGATCGGATTCCCAGTAATTACCCACCAATATGAAGCAAGTATTATATATCATATTCAGAGGTCAGCATGGGAGATTTCAGAACAGGAAGGCTGGTACGCACTAGAGGTAGATTATTTAAGAACAAAAAATCTAAACTCCCTGATCTGGAGTATAAACCGTACACAAGTTCTACGCCTTTTAACCCCTTGACGACAAAGGACGTGCCAGGCACGTCCTGGGAGAAACTCCCTTAACGACAAAGGACGTGCCTGGCAAGTCCTGCAGTCAATGAAGCGGTTTTCGCGATCAATGATAGCGAAAACAGCTTTAACAGTGCTGGTCTATTGCCTCGACATCGAGGCAATAGCCAGCACTGAAATTTCTATTTCGGGACCCCCACGGAGCCATCGTGGGGAGCCATATTGACGGAGCATGCTGCTCCGTCAATATGGCAAAGCCCTCTGCCGGTCTGAGCTTCGGAAGTGAAAGTAACTTCACTTCCGTCGCTCTGAATATGCTACTTGACTACCCCTAGTGGTAGTTTAGTAGCATTGCAATGGGAAATATTTAAAATAAATATTTAATTAATTAAAAACAGGTTATTTAGCTATATTAGCCTATAGGGTTAAAATTAAATATCTTTTAGCATAAGGGATAGGGTTAAAATTAAATTAAAGTTAAAAAATATTAAGGGATATAATAAGGATTAGAGTTGGGGTTAAATTTAGTGTTAGGGTTAAATTTTGGGTTCGGGTTGGGGTCAAAAGATCAATATAGGAAAAAAACAAAAAACACTATTTTTGGTTTTTGCCCCATAACTCGCAAAAAAATACCGAAAAATATAGAAACATGCATATTTTTGAACTCGGGAGAACATTTAGAAACTATTTAGACGGGGTCTTTTTTAATGATTTTATTTGTGTAAATTATATTTTAGGTCAAAGTTAGAAAAAGTGTGTTTTTTTTAAATTTTTCATCATATTTTATGATTTTTTTGTAGTAAATTATAAGATATGATGAACATAATGGTATCCAATGAAAGCCCTTCTTATGACGATAAAAACAACATATAATTTGTGTGGGTACTGTATGTGAGAAAGAAAAAAATTACAGCTAAACACAAACACCCTAGAAATGTCAAAACAGCCATTGTCACCAAAGGAAAGTCAAGGTGAAAATGTCTTGTCACTAAGGGGTTAAAAAAACAGCCGAAGTATGGTGCTCAGGAATTTGATCTCGTCATGGTATGTAATAAGAAAAAGATTAGGTTTGTCAGATAAATTAGTAGAGAGCCTCCCATTAAAAGTCCTTGACCACTGTATGACAGATTTTGATTCAGGAGATTGGCAGGATAAAGGTATCAAGAAATTAGCTGACCTCATTCAAAATAGTAAAATAAAAACGTTTACGCAATTGACCCAGGAGTATAATATACAGAACAATAGTATTTTTAAATACCTGAGGGTAAAAAATTGCCTAAATGAACATCTGCCTCCCGAAAAGACTAATCTGATAAAAATAGTCTCAAGGACTTTTGCATATAGTAACACAAAAAAAGATCTTCTCTAGATGTTTAGACTGTATTAGGGCTACGGAAAGTTTGTCTGGGTGGCCAGTTATCCAAAAATGGCAAAAGGATATTCAGCAAAAATCAGTATCTCAAAAAGGAGTTATCAAAGCCTATGTAAAAATCAATAGAAATGTTAAGGACCTTTCCCTGTTAGAGACACAATTTAAAGTCATACAAAGATGGTATCGGGTCCCCACCCTATTATCAAAAATGTACCCTCACCTCAGTAAAGATTGAAGGAAGTGTGGTAAAAAGGAGGGTACATATATACATATGTGGTGGGAGTGTGACAGGGTGAAGTTACTATGGGACTGGGTATTTTAATTTCTGAACAATGTGATAGACATTATGAAAAGCACAAGGGTAGCATTACTCCACCTGGACTGGCCCACACTTGACACAAGTCAATTGGCCCTTATGATCCACAGCCTTTTAGCAGCCAAAAAACTGATAGCCAGAACTTGGAAACAATTACAGAAATTTACTAAGACCCAAATAATGAAACAATTGGAGTACCAGCTTAAGATGGAGAGGGGAGTATGCAAACTCAGTGATAATGGGCTGAAAAATATAGGGAAATGGGAAAAGTGTCTACAATGGTTAGAACAAGGAAGACTGATAGATTAACCCTTGGCTAGTGGTAATATAACGGAGAATACAGGGTCAGCCTCCCCTCCGTGACTCCGCGCCTAGTTATGTTTTTGTATGTCTGTTGCCTTTTCTCACCCCGCCCCCTCTTTTTCTTCTGATATATTCTGGGGAGTTAGATTGGTATTTGAGGAGGGTTGGGTGGGAGGGGATGGCTGGTGAATATTGTACTGTCTTGTATTATGCCGCATTGTGCTGCATATGTTTGTTATATTTATTTGTCGATATGAGAAGAAAATAAAATAAAGAGAAACTTAAAAAAAAAAAAAAAAAGCTATACAAGTATTTCCCAAATGTGTGTGTTTTTTTTTGCCATCCTTTCCTATTGTAGGCTTTCTCCCACCACTTACGGATTCACCTTTTGCTCCTCAGACCACTGGTTAGTTCAATGCATTTCTCTTGTTTCTCCCATTACTTTTCCGACCACACAGTTGTACAAACGTAGTTTCTCATCAACTTTTTTCCCCCACAGATAATAATACATTCTGGAGAAGGTGGCCAAATTCCCCCTTTAATGAATGACGCTCGATGTTATACGTACAGTTCGTTCGAAAGCAGCTGCCTAGCGTAGCTTCTCCAGTGACCCAGAGGTCACGCCCAAAATAAAACCTAACCAATCGGAGCGAGGAAAGAGGGGCAGTGCGCACGAGAGCGGTTCAAAGGTAGGTGAAGTTGTTGCCAGCGCAGAGGTGAGTGGATTACGCGCATTTACAAGGTACACAGCGCATTGCCTTCACTTTGATTTACTATCTGATCGTAGTCACCCCACCGATCATTGAACTGGCCGAGCTTGGTGTGAGTAGTAGTCTAGCCATATTCTCTGATGTACTTAGTGGCCCGAGCAGTAAATGGAAGCGGCGGCGGGAGGGCATGCATGGAGGATGTGTATGTTGCATTTCTCATGGGCTGCGGTTATTGGCTGTTGTAATGACAGGGAAGGGTGTGTGCGCAGCAGCTCTATACTCTTCAAGAAGACACTCAAGTTTTTTTTAAATGTCCTTGGGAAATCTCAATTGTAACGCTATATTATCCTTCACCTGCTTTAGCCAACGTGGCTGAAAGTGGTTTCTTAATTAAATCATTTTCATATAAATTCCTATTACATGTTCTGCTTTTATTCAGATAAACATGAGCTGTTTTTTAAATAAATTATGTAATGTGGTACAATCATAATTAGGAAAAAAAAAATCTATTTTGTTTTGTTTGCAAAAAGCCACAGTAAACAATCACTAGAATACTAACTGATTATTGCAAAGGGTTAAACACCATTGGGACACTAATGTAAGGGTGGGAATAGAAAAAGTAATACCCACCTATTTCCAGCCTGGGCCAAAAAAGGGGATGGGCAAAAAATCTATGCCAAACACTAAAAAATGTTATTTGAATAAGCAACTGATGATTACAAGGGGTTAAACACCATTTGTCCACTCATCTAAGGAAGTGAATAAAAAGAGTTAGAACCCCTACATCATACCTGTTTGTCCAAAAAAGGGGATGGGCAAACAGGTGCCAACTGCTTATATTTTCATCAATTTTAATAAGTAACTAATGGCTACAAGGGGTTAAATACCAAAACTTAAGCAGCTGGCAAGGTTGGCACCTGTTTTCTTGCCCATCCCCTTTATGGGCCAGGCTGGAAACGTGGAAATTTAAAAAAAGCTGCTTGTCCAGGGACTAAAGCAGTATTTTTATTAGGACACGCCCCATCACCCACATTGCACACCCAGGACATGCACCAGCACCCACATTGCACACTCAGGACTTGTCCTATTACCCATATTGTGCACCCAGCCCTTGCCCTAACACCCCAACCATCAACCACATTGCGCACCCAGGACATTTCTCCACCACCAACATTGCACACCCGGGACTTGTGCCAGCACCCACATTGCACACCCAGGATTTACCCGAGAACATGCCCCATCACCCACGTTGCAGAACCAGAACATGCCCCATCACCCACTTTGCAGAACCAGAACATGCCCCATCACCCACTTTGCAGAACCAGAACATGCCCCATCACCCACATTGCAGAACCAGAACATGCCCCATCACCCACATTGCAGAACCAGAACATGCCCCATCACCCACATTGCAGAACCAGAACATGCCCCATCACCCACATTGCAGAACCAGAACATGCCCCATCACCCACATTGCAGAACCAGAACATGCCCCATCACCCACATTGCAGAACCAGAACATGCCCCATCACCCACATTGCAGAACCAGAACATGCCCCATCACCCACATTGCAGAACCAGAACATGCCCCATCACCCACATTGCAGAACCAGTACCCCAGAAGATGCCCCACTACCCACATTGCAGACCCAAGACATGCCTCATCACCCACATTACAGACTCATTACGTGCTCCATCACCCACATTGCATTCCTAGGATGTGCTCCATCACCCACATTGCAGTCCTAGGATGTGCTCCATCACCCACATTGCAGTCCTAGGATGTGCTCCAACGCCCACATTGCAGTCCTAGGATGTGCTCCAACGCCCACATTGCAGTCCTAGGATGTGCTCCAACGCCCACATTGCAGTCCGAGGATGTGCTCCATCACCCACATTGCAGTCCTAGGATGTGCTCCAACGCCCACATTGCAGTCCGAGGATGTGCTCCATCACCCACATTGCAGTCCTAGGATGTGCTCCAACGCCCACATTGCAGTCCTAGGATGTGCTCCATCACCCACATTGCAGTCCTAGGATGTGCTCCATCACCCACATTGCAGTCCTAGGATGTGCTCCAACGCCCACATTGCAGTCCGAGGATGTGCTCCAACGCCCACATTGCAGTCCTAGGATGTGCTCCAACGCCCACATTGCAGTCCTAGGATGTGCTCCAACGCCCACATTGCAGTCCTAGGATGTGCTCCAACGCCCACATTGCAGTCCTAAGATGTGCTCCAACGCCCACATTGCAGTCCTAGGATGTGCTCCATCACCCACATTTCAGTCCTAGGATGTGCCCCATCACCCACATTACAGTTCTGAGAGGCAGCATGGGCGAATGTCTGTGCACATGCTCCTTCGCATTCTGCTTCAGCCTCGTCGTTAGGCCCTTTGTTGATCACAAGTGATTTTACCAATTAGCTTGACTATTCTTTAATATTCATCTGTCTTAGTCCAGAAATAGCTCAGCATCCCCCTTTGTGATGGAAAATAAACCAGAATGACATTTTACGGTATTTGCAGAGTATATATAAATAGTATAACATTAATCATGTAAATGCTACACATTTCTCAGTAACATGACAATATCAACGTTTTGTTCAGCGACACTTATAAAGAAATACATTTAAGCACTGTAATCACCAAAATGTTTACTTGTCTGCAGTCTATTAGCAATTTTTTGTGCAAATTAGCATTATATACAGAAGAATACTTAGTGTCCCTTGTGCCTTAGTGTTCCTTCCTTAGCAAGGAACTTTATCTGCACCCCACCCTTTCTTCCCAATATGACTTACCCCAGCACCCACATTTAACTCACCAGACAGCACCCTCAGGAATTTCCCCAGCACCCACAACGTACACACCACATTGTACTGGACCACATTGTGCTCCAGACTTACCCCAGCACCCAGTTTGCAATCTATGGAGGCTGAGCATCGGGAGGTCACTTGACGCTGTGACATGCGGGGAGCGAGCCAAGCTAAGACGATGTCTGTGCACCTGGGCACAAAAATAAAGTGTTTCAACAGATTGTCTAATAAAAGATTGTACGGTTCCACCATAGGTCTTTTTTGTGTAAAAATCTCCCAACAGTTCATATGGATAAAGAGGGACATTTATTTTCAGGGGAATGACTGAGTGTGTCTGTGAGAGAGCTATTATCGGGAAAGTATTTATTTACAAAAACAAATATATAGAATACATTTACTGCAGTTTAAGCACAATATATTGTGTGATTTCATGTTCTTGAACGCTGATACACAGCAGTAAATGAGCCAGAGGAAGAGAATGGAACAGAATGATTTGAGTCCAAAATATGGACTGTCCCCTTTAAAGAGGGCACGCATTTGGGGGGTTTGCTAGGCTCATCTGACCAGCCAGTTTGCTTTTACATGCCCCATGCAAATTGTAAATTGCGTGTGTGTCCAGGAGCTAGTCAATAATCAAAGACAGGATAGCACAAGAACTTCCTTCCATTGATGTAAAAGTTATGTGTCCCTCAAATGATGGCCGAATGTACATCTGAATACTTGGATGCAGACAGTACTAGGATAAGATATATGCAGGTTGGTGGCATAGTTGCCAACATCGGCCATGTTACCAGGGACACATATTTGTTCCACATGCTGCAGAAAAAAGCATGCAAAGTGCAGCCCGGCAGTATGTAGGATGCATGTACGCACAGACACAATCCAATCAATTAATCACGGTAGGTTTATGAGATCTCCAGCCTGATTAATTAATTGGATCGTGTCTGTGCGTATATCCATCCGACATACTGCTGGGCTGCACTTTTCATGCTCTTTTCTGCAGCATGTGGAACAAATGTGTTCCTGGAAACATGGCCAATCTATATACAATCAGCTCTGTATCACGTGGGAAGGAGTTGAAGGTCATCCTTACTCCGCTGTCTGGTAGACATAAAGCTGCTCATATTGTCTTCCGGTTTGGAATGTCAGGGAGTTTTACTATGACCAATGAGGATGAAATCCATAAACATGCTCACCTGCGTTTCTACTCCAAAGATGTTCCTCGCCAGGTTCTCTGCTTTGTGGACCCGCGCCGTTTTGGAACCTGGCATTTCAATGGACCATGGCAGCCAGAACGTGGCCCATGTGTAATGCAGGAATATGAAAAGTTCAGGTATGAGGTGGCAACTTATGTTTTGAAAAAGGATAATGAATGTAATATAAATATAGGCTACATGCTCTTAATGGTTCTTATGTACTGAGATATTTTACCTGCTGTTTAAAGTATTTAAAAACAAATAAGAAAGGTGTTCCAATTTTTATTTTACTGCTGTGTTGTGTGTGTGACTGGATTTTTTTGACAATATACATTTCTGTTCAGGGAGAACGTCTTGAAAAATCTGTCAGATAAAACATTTGATAAGCCAATCTGTGAGGCTTTGTTGAACCAGAAATATTTCAACGGCATTGGAAATTATCTGCGGTCAGAGATCCTTTTTCGGTGAGAACAATCGTATGAGGAAGGGATGATGGGTGGAGAAGTAGATTATAGGGGTGGGAACAAATAGTTATGCATGGAAGTAAGAAATCGTGACCATGTTTTTGGTCAGTTAAAGCTCTACCCACCTGTGGCACCAGTGGGAACTTATGCCTAATCTTTACATTTTTTTTTGTTATCGCGCTTTATATTTGTCATTATTACTTCGTATCTTTCTCGTTACCAGATTGAACATTCCTCCGTTTATGGCAGCTCGCTCTGTACTGGAAACTATAAAGCATGAGGATCAGGTCAGATGATCACAGTGTGAATAAAACCAATAGTAAAGTGCAGCAAACAGAATGCCCAAAATATACTAAACAACAGAAATGGAAAATAAGTTGTTGTGTAATTAGATACCATGATAAATGAGTAAACATAAAAATATATATATATATATATATATATATATATATATATATATAAATATATTTATTTATTTATTTTTTTTTTTTTAAAAGAGGATACTTCCTGGGGGATAAAATTGTCCTAGCAGAATACCTGTTTTCACTATTTTGTTACTTGTACCTAGGGTTGCCACCTTTTTATACAAAACAATACCGGCCATGCTATTGCCTCCATAGACTTAACATTGGCAGCAAGACAATTTTTTACAGGCCAGGTGGCAACCCTTCTACCCTAACCATCCATCCTGCTCAATCACACTTTCTGCATTCCTATGGATTTATTGCTATTAAACAGGTATCTTTAACCCCGCCTACTTTTCATTTCATGCATATGTATGGATGCCATTTTTTTTGAAAGAAATATACAGGACCTTCACATTAAGGACACCCGCGAGTAAAGACATCACAGTGCAACCATTCCATTTATGATCTCGCACGCTTTTATTTTAATGGTGCAGCACCATCTCTACTGAGGCTACTCTACTGTACAGTACTTCTCCTTGTGCGACCACTACAGGCTCGGGTGTGGTCCATCCAGTCATTTGTATTGTAGACTGTACAAGATGAGTACATTTTTGATTTACATACATGTTCCGCACCTGCAGTAAACCACTGGGGGAGGGCTTGAGTCAAATATTAAAAATGGGATTTATATGTAACTCCTGCATCACATCACACTGGAAAAAAGCCTGTGCACTGTACAAGCAGTAATCTTCCTCTTGCACCAAAAGTGAGTTTGGGGTCTAGACTGTCCCTTTAAGCTGGCCTCTGCTTACCTTACCCTTCTGCAAAATATTTTTTAATTTTCAATTTATCTCGGGTTTTTTTTTTATACCTTTGTGTCCGTCATTAAAGTCGGTACTTTGAAAAAATGTCCGCCACTGCCTTGGTACTTGCCTATCGCTGTTATTAATGTCATGATTGATTTGAGTATTTTTTTATCTGGTTACACATATTTATGATGGATTCAAAATATGCAACACATTATATTCTATTCCCAACATTCCCTGGAACTGAAGCATAGAGAAACTAATAATATATACAATTTCACTGTTTTTTGATGGACTTATATCTTAAAATTAAATCCAGGATTTAATTGGTATTGTATATTTCATCGGTATTGTATATTTCATTACACGTGTTAACATTCATCCCTGGGCTATGTGTAGTTTATAAACATCCCATTTAAAGTGACCAATTTTATAAGACCTTTATAAATCTTTTTCTTTGTTCACAGAATGATGACATCCCACTACGTAAGAAAGTAAAGTTAAAGGATGAAACTCCAGACCTGCTGCAACTCTGTCATTTGGTGCCAAGGGAGGTTGTTGACCTAGGTATAAGACAAATAAGTAGTCTTACATGCAGGGCATGTCTACACAGGCGTAGATGTATTTTGATGCTCCCTCCCAGCCACCATTTTCCCCCACCCTGCCAATTCCCTCCGACCCTACCACAGTCCCCTGCCCCCAACCACACCATCACCGCACACATTTTATGCACCCAGATTTCAATCACAGCACTTACCCCAGCACCCATGTCTTATCCTAGAGATGGCACCCAGGAGTTATCCTAGCACACAGAGTGCACTCACAGCACCCATAAGGCAGCCAGGATTTGCTTTCCTACAAATAAATAAATTAATACTCTCAATAAATAAAAAATGAATAAAATCAAGCTAGCAGCAAAAACTGAATAGATATACAACCATGTATACATATAAACTCCTCTTAAAAATAAACAAAATGGAGTAATAAATTATTATCGGCTCCCCTGCAAACCACACGTTATAAATAAAATATAAGCACCTTTACTGACCAGGTCACTTGGACAAAAATATATAGATAGAAGACCATATGCCACTCGCTGATATAGATAATCAGTGATATATATATTTTTGATCACTGATTATTTATGTCAGTGAGTGGCATCTGGTGTTCTAAATACCCAACATATTTGGCACCTAGGGCTTTCATGCCATCCGTCTGTCCCGCTTTCCCTCCATGCCATCCCTGTCTGTCTCTCTCTATGCAAGCTGTGTCTATCTCGCTCTCCCTCCATACCAAACATGTTGATCTTGCTCTCCTCTCTCCCCCTCATGTCTGTCTGTCTCCTCTCTCCCCCTCATGTCTGTCTCCTCAACCCCTCATGTCTGTGTCTCTCCTCACCCCCTCATGAATGTCTCTCTCTGTCTTCTCTCTTCCCTCATGTATGTATGTATGTATGTATGTCTGTCTGTCTTCCCTCTCTCCCCTCATATATGGATGTCTGTCTGTCTTCTCTCCCCCCTCATGTATGTCTGTCCTCTCCTAACCCCCGGTTAAGAGTGTCAATGCAGCTGCCACCAAGGCATGGCTCTGTTCTGCCACTGCCTGCAGGTATTTTAAAAATTCAAAACCCTTGCCAGTGGCTGGGATTTCAGATTCCCCAATGTTAAACTCTTAGTAGGACCTCTTTCTCTCTGCTTATTTTTTTTATGATCATTAAAAACACTATGGTAGAGCATACATTGTTCCCTTCTGGTCCCACTTTATATCTGATGTGCTCACAAACATTTTGGCATATTCTCTCATAGACTCTGTATATACTGACTTCTGATAATATAATGGTTATTAAGGTTATTTTTTTAACCAAAAGAAAACACTTTACATACAAGATATAATACTATGATTGGCTTCTTGTTCTATGAAATGTATACATAATGCTATTAGAGAATCAGTCATAAGAGGGAGAAACACAATGTCTCGCCAAAGAGTATTCCCCAATATACTTACAGAGAATACATAGATATAAGAAGACAAAGAGCTATAGGATCACAGGAGTAGTCGCCGAAAATCATGTTTATATTCATATGGTGGACTTTTTAGAATTTTTTCTGTAAACAATAGATAAAACAAAAGGAGTTGTTTCGATTATAAACTAAAAACTACATCTATTTTTGATTTAATCTTGCCCAGCGGGACCAAATCTTCTTGTAGGTATAAAGATACCTCTGGCATTGGTGGTCTATCTGATTGTCATAGTGACATTAGTGAATTAGCATTCTTCAGTACCTGACAATTGAGACCTTAATTGCTAATAAAATATTATTCACCAAAAATAGATTATACTTTTTCCTTACTGGGAGATCCGTATTAAAATTTTGAGGTTGGAGGGCGAAATCAATTTTTAACAAATGTTGAAAAAGATCATTTGCCTTAAAAAAAAAAAAAAAAGTCATCCAATTTATTTCACTCCCACCATACGTTGTACACATATGTACTTCAAAATGACCTTGTCATTCACAAGATTTCATGAAACTCAGAAAACCATGGCAGGTACGAGGCTTTTTTAAAGGACAACTAAACATTTTTTTTCACTTGTTAAATATAGTCAAATATAAATGGAGAAATATCTGGCTATAATATTTGTGAAACTTAACTTTTATTTATTATGGATAAAAAATATCACTCCAATAAAAACTGTTTGCACAATTAAGTCACAAACAAAATAACACGGATATAAGTGCCTAAACAAACGTGAGATAATGTGAAGTAAGAAAAATGTATCCCCTGAAGAATTTACTATACGAGAAGAAAATCATTAAATTGGAGAAACAAATTAAAATAAGCCTTACTAATTTCAGTCTCTTTTTAGGAGGAAAGGGCTATGCACCTGGACAATCCAATGACTATTCAATTCTTATGAATTGGGCCCGTTGTTACTTTGTTCCTGGAATGAAATCTCTGAAAGACCGCAATGGACGCACAGTCTGGTTTGATGTAAGACAAATATAAAGTGTGGGAAAAGTAGAACTGATGGTAAAGTGGCAGAAAAGGTCCAGTCTGGTTTGGAAATTACCTACCTCTTTTTCTCATGCATATTTTTTTTATTTTTTATTAAAGTATCAAAATTACATATTACATTAAATAAATATAGTGAGTGAATAAAGATATGATTCATTTTCTTTTTGTAAATAAAGAAATCTCCGTACATCCCAGAGCTTCTCATGCATATTTAAGTTAACAATTATGCATTTATTAAAATTGGAATATCTATATTATGCATATGTTTCATTTACTCACACACACAATTTTTTTTTTTACTGGACCTCCCACTCAGCTCAGTAGTACTCACTACTCGTGCCTACTTGAAAAATGCAGTATAGAGGTGTGCTGAAAAGCATTGTTTTGTTGGGGAGATAAGAGGCAGTATTAAACACTATATTAATGACACTATTTCTTTCTTGGCCTGGTTAATTTTAAATCCTCTCTCCATATACTAAAAGTGAGTGTTTATTATACTGATATATATATATCAATTATATATATATATAATTTTTTTAATGTTTCTGTTTCCCCACATTTTTTCAGCACTTACAGTCTGACTATTGCAAACGTGAATCAAGTTTGAGGGGTACCTAGGGTTGCCACCTTTTATTTAAAAAAAAAATACCGGCCTTGGTACTGTCTCCATAGACTTAACATTGGCCTGCCGGTAAAATACTGGCCAGGTGGCAAGCCTATGGGTACCTGTAAAGAGACACAGGAGAAATCAATGTGTATTTTTTTTTTTTTTTGGTGATTCAATACTGCACAGTAAATATTACTTTAATCCATTTCTTTTTTAACTAATATTTTCTGTATGTATGTTTTATTTATTCTGTGTACATTCAATTATGTTTCTATTGTTTTAAGCTTTGTGTTTGTAGTTATTATTTTATATAGTGCTGTCCACTCTTTATATTCATTTGTACATGCTAGGATTGCCACGTTTTTTTGTAGGACGCATATAACTTTTACTTCTACAGAATGTAGAATGAAAGTGTGTCCATGTGAGGAGAGGATCTCCTAGGATATCATGATGGAATAATTAAGATATTTTGGTCTGAACCTATATGAATTGTTCATTGTGCAAATGTAATAGTTATGTATCCCTCTAAATAAAATGGCCAAACAGGCATGTGTGTGCATGAAATTAAACCGAGGAGGGGTTCATGTTAAAGAGGAATTAAAGATCTATTTAGTTTAAAAGCAATATGTAAAGTGGGATTTCTGCTTAATGTAAAATTAATAATCTAGTGGTTTGTTTTGCTTGGAGTGAGCAATTAACATTTGATTGTATTGGTGGCAAATAATCCACCTAGAGCAGTAATGACATAACTGAAACATCAAATGGACGTATTGATTCTAGACTGCTTGAAATCATGGTCTTCTGTGCACGATATGGTAACATGCGTATCTGCACCCACCGACTACGTAACAGATGAAAGATGCAATCACTGTGTGGAAGCCACATGGACTTAATTCTAAAATTCTCGTTTCAGGGGGATCCAGGACCACTTGCTCCCAAGGGTGAGTTCCATTTTTCGGTATATTATTGACTTCCACTGGTATATATCTTCAAACATGTTTTTAAATAAGTAAAGTAATAGTGGGAGATCTGCAGACAGTTCTTTTCTCTGTGCTCCTACCAGTGTTCTTGTCCCTGCAATTGTCTTAGCTTCATTTAATCTGTCTGCTCCAACTGTGTTAGTCATCATGTTTACAAGCCCAAGCTAGTCGGTCAGAAGATTTTACTTCTGATTCATCAAGCCTTGTATATCACAACCAGTACTTATTATTTGGAAACTAGAAATTATTGAATGAAAACAGTTGAGAGGACTGAAAAAGGAAGCAGGATGCGGTAGTCCCTTGTAGGGATCGACCGATTATCGGATTAACCGATATTATCGGCCGATATTCACAGTTTCCTAAATTATCGGTATCGGCATCTAACTTTACCGATAATGCCGATAATATTTGAATGAAGCAGTTTTCGCGATCAACGATCGCGAAAACCGCTTTAACAGTGCTGGTCTATTGCCTCGACATCGAGGCAATAGCCAGCACCGATATTTCTATTTTGGGACCCCCACGATCGCCCCACGGAGCGATCGTGGGGAGCCATATTGACGGAGCATGCTGCTCCGTCAATATGGCTAAGTCCTCTGCCGGTCTGAGCTTCGGAAGTGAAAGTAACTTCACTTCCGTCGCTCTGAATATGCTACTTGACTACCCCTAGTGGTAGTTTAGTAGCATTGCAATGGAAAATAATTAAAATACATATTTAATTAAATAAAAATAGGTTATTTAGCTATATTAGCCTATAGGGTTAAAATTAAATATTTTTTAGCATAAGGGATAGGGTTAAAATTAAATTAAAGTTAAAAAATATTAAGGGATATAATAAGGATTAGAGTTGGGGTTAAATTTAGTGTTAGGGTTAAATTTTGGGTTCGGGTTGGGGTCAAAAGATCAATATAGGAAAAAACCAAAAAACACTATTTTTGGTTTTTGCCCCATAACTCGCAAAAAAATACCGAAAAATATGGAAACATGCATATTTTTGAACTCGGGACAACATTTAGAAACTATTTAGCCGGGGTCTTTTTTAATGATTTTATTTGTGTAAATTATATTTTAGGTCAAAGTTAGAAAAAGTGGGTTTTTTTAAATTTTTCATCATATTTTATGATTTTTTTTTTGTAGTAAATTATAAGATATGATGAACATAATGGTATCTAATGAAAGCCCTTCTTATGACGATAAAAACAACATATAATTTGTGTGGGTACTGTATGTGAGAAAGCAAAAAATTACAGCTAAACACAAACACCCTAGAAATGTCAAAACAGCCATTGTCACCAAGGGAAAGTCAAGGTGAAAATGTCTTGTCACTAAGGGGTTAATTAAGCTGTTTTGATGCCTTGCTTATATTTACTGTAGTGTCCCTTTGATATAATTGCCTATGTCATTGCTGCTCATTTTACTAAGATTTAATCTAAGTATGGACTATGTGCAATTGAACATTGTTGTTCTTGTTACCTTTTGACTGATATTTATTTAAAAAAAAAAAAAAAAAAGTGGTCCAATTTGTTGTATTTGACCATATCGCCATTGTTTTGCTGCATTATTTATTTTTATTTAGCAATGAAAAAGATTTACAAAAAAAAGCTAAACGTTAACAATAAACATGTTCATTTAACAGCAGATTTGTGTAGAAATTGTTTTTTTTCCCAAAAAATTAAAATGCACGAAATATCGGTATAAGTTATCGGCTACCGGCCTGAAAGTTCACAGGTTATCGGTATCGGCTCTAAAAAATCAATATCGGTCGATCCCTAGTCCCTTGGGACACTGTCTTATGTGACTTATTGGGCCAGGCCTGAACACAGCATTGTGGGTACAGTGTTATCTAACAGCAGAGAAGCTAAAGATTAAACATTACTATATTAGAAATACATAACGCTGGAGAGAAATTGATTTAGGTAGTGATGGTTAACATTTGACATCACTGCTATTGTGGACTATATGAACCCTCATAGCAGCACACTATCCCGGGAGAAAGGTTGGCACATGAGAAACAGGATCGAGCGGGGCATAGGAGGCACCTGGATAAATACATATTCTAAAAGAAAGGTACTCGGGAACCCTAACTTGGTATTTGGGGGTACATAAAATCTGAATTGTGTCACTTCAGAGCTGGGTATAATATATTTGCTGTAACATATTTTTGCTGCTATGCCTGATATTAATCTATGTGTATATATGTGTTTTTCGTTATATTAATAAAGATTGCAAATAGTAATTTTTCCTGAATTCTTAAAGCTAAAGCTATTATTATTTTTTTTATTTTTTTACTTTTATGTATTTATTTCCCTGCCAGCTACTTCTCTATTAGCTATAACTAAGCAGGTTGTTTGGACAGCACACCTCTTTTAATGATAGTTTGATCATGTTTTATCAGGGACAAAAGCAGGAAAGCGAAAGAAACCAGCAAAGGTAAAGAGTCTTCCATTTCCTTTACATTTACACCACTTCAATCTTCAGATATATGACCAAAGTAAGGGACCTTACAGCTTCCATGTTTCAGTTTCAAACAAGGCTCATACAAGGCAGGCGATACTGAGAGAGCACTTATATCACTCACTACTTGTTTCTCAAACATAGGATGCATACAAAATTGCATTTACAATTGATTTAATAATAAAAATCCTAAGAAGGTGTAAATATATGGGTTTTCACTCTTAATAGAGCTGATCCAGCTGCAGGCACATGCTGACCGGGGTCAGCCAATTAGAGCAGCCTCTTGACTACATATAAAAACGAGCCCAGGGTACAATGAACTGGGGCTCCATGGTAGCACCAGCCTGTGCTGCTGGTGGAGGAGAGAAAGGTTAGGGGAGATGTCGTCCATTAACGAACCTCTCCACACGTATATAGCAGTAGAGGCAGAAAGGGATTTGTGCGATGTCCAGGCAGCACAGGCCACTCCTCCTTTTGGCACATGCTGCCCTATGCGCATTTAACTGTCTACTGGAAGTCGCCTCACATAAGTTTAAAATAAACTGTTTGTGTGGTCTACATGTTTCCCAGTCAGCCAAAACTATCAAAATGATGCTGGCTGGGCATCATAGAAAAGATAGTTCACAGCAGCAAGCTGTGTTTATAATACAGTGCTCCACAGCAAAATAAGGTGCAGTGTATGTGTATGTCACAGAGCTCCACAGCAATAAAAGTAACAGTATGTGTGGTGTGTGAGTATGTATCAGAGAACTCAGCAACAGTAACACATATATTTGCACCCCTTGATTTTTAAAAAAATAAATAAATAGGGGAAAAAAACCCTGCAAACCCTGGTCCTATAGTGAGTGAAGGTTGGCAACTGGATCAGCGTGCATGCTTTATGGTGAAGCACAGAAACTGCAGATAAGAAATGATGGGTTTATTCACACATATATACCATTGTATTCCTATATGAGGAATAAATAATAGAAGCAAAAGTGGGGAAAAAATGTAGTGGCTCTTTTTTAATTAAATTGGTGTCACATCTCTATATGTTCCATTGAGCATCCTGGTCAATGGATCTGCAGATCATGAATGTTCTAGCAGTAATAACCGTTTTAGAGGTGATATTTGTGTTTTTAATTTCAGGTAGCAAGAACTGCAACCAAGCGTAGAGTTGTGGTAAAGGAAGAAGTGGAAGAGCAACAAGTGTTACAGAATACAGGGAAAAAGAGGGGACGGAAATTAGGTGATAGAAAGGACAAAGAAGAAATAAAAAAAACGAAATTACAGAGGAAACCGAAAACAAGTCAAAGTGCAAAGAAAAATAATTTTGGCAGGAGACTCAAAGCTCCACCGCAATCACAAAAGGTCACTTCTGCTCTCCAGGTGTCCAAGGAACCCCTCTCTGGTAGAGCTAAAAAACAACGGCAGAATGTTGACATAACAAAATGGGACTCTCCTAGACTGAGAACACTGCGTAAAATTGGTGAGGATACTCTAGTTTTACACACCTGTTAAATCCTTTTACCACTCTGGCATGAAAAGTATTGTTTTTATAAATTAATTTATTAATTTAATATTTTTTATTTTGCTCTTTCAGTACATAGTTTTTTTTAACTTACCCTTTACAGCATTTCTTCTGAAGACTGATCCTGCCTCTTAATTTCACCTGAAAAACACATCTTGAGAGCAAATTGGAGGTCTCCCATAGTTACTTTCGCACATGCCCAAAGTTTCAGAATAAAACTACATATTCAATACCCTTGCTATTCCTAATCCAACCATCACTGGGACAAACTCTTATAAATAGAGTTGTACTACTTAAGTCTTCAATAATCCTACCTATATCTGTCTGTTTATATGTGCCCAAGGTGCAAAAGAATATTACCCTGGCGAAATATCTCCTATATCTACTGTAGTCCCCAAATTAGTTTCTACATACAACCACTATCTATGGGTTTCTGGGCCCATAGATGCCCCTTCTTTTATAAAAAGCGAAGTTTTTTAAATGTGTTTACATGAAATGTCACTTTATTGCTGATTAATGTATAGCCATTTTATCATGAATCTGTACATACAAGGGATTTATGATCTGTTATTGTAGCGCTGACGAGTTACCATGTTCTAGTTAATCTATCTCCTTTTCCAGGTGGTCGTGGAGTTACAATTTAACATACAGTTGACTGACCGATACCAGCGGAGGTTACAAACTGCTTTCGAGATCTTTGTCATTGTTAGAGGAAACCAAAGCTGACATATATGCAGTGTCTCAACTGTGTGATATCGTTATTAATAAGTCAATAATTATATGAATTTATTAATGGAAGCAAACAATCTGTCTATATGTTGGGTTGGAAACTTATCGTCGCTTTTAAGATGAGCACGCACGTATGTCACATATTTCTTGTGCTTATTCATGAATATTACCAGCATCCATCTGACCTCTCCTTGGTGATAGCTGTACAACTTTTTAAATTGTTAAAGACTTTCTTATGACGGGTAACTGCTAAGTAGTTAATAAAAGATTTAATACAATATTTTGCCAGTGTAATGTTCACATTACATGACCTATCCTCTTAATGACAACAAGATGTCACTGTGTTTAACGAGGCACAAGTTGATTACAGGCATACTCCACTTCAAGGACCTTCACTTTAACGCCTCGGCAACTGGACTGTGTTGGCCATGTTGTACCATTCAGGACTGTGGCTGTGTTATCAAGTTTACTGTGTTTGTGTTTAGCTGTAATTTTACTCTTTTTTTTTTTTATTTTTTACTGTATCCACACAAATTATAAAAAAAAAAAAAAAAAATTTCACATAAAAAGGACTTTCTGAAGATACCGTTATTTTGATCTTATATAATTTACTATAATAAACTATCATGGAAAATTACATTACATGTCCATTTATTTATATAGCGCCAACAATATACTTAGCGCTAGGTACAGAGCACTGAAGGGAACTACATACTAAGTTAGAGAAACTAGAACAGACTGGGACATGAAGTTGAGAGCCCTGCTCAGAAGCTTACAATCTAGAGGGGATGGGGAACATGAAATACATAAGGGAGTGAAGAGGACAGAGGGGAAAACATGTTTTACACATCTACAAATGGTTTTTAATATTTGTCCTGAGTTTAGTACTACTAAACATGTTTTTCTACTGTTTAGCCTAAACAATTTTGTTGCAGGATTACCTTTAGTGGCATTGTAACCATAAACCTGAAGTTTATAAAAAGTATAGTGCTTAAATTAATGCACCACCTGCGTAATAAATATTATTCCCATATTGAGGGAATAAACACATTTTGGCAAGTATACTAGATGCAAGTCCTCATATTTGCTCCAAAGTGGCAAAAAGCTTTTAGTATCCGGGGGAATAAATGCAACCTGAACACAATTAAACACTCAGGAGACTATAGGGAGAAACACAAATATAATGAATACTGGACAGCGCTAAATAAATTGTGCAGACCACTATTATATTAATAAAATAGATATGTTATATTGAAATAAACACACAATTTTTTATATATATATATATATATATATACATATATAATTTCACATATGAAAACTATATAAGTACTACAACTTAATAGTATATATTGCACTTAATTATAGAGACAGTGTATATATAAAACTTGGATACTCTGCTGACTTCAATCGTATAAATGACCTCAGTGCTTTTGGCTTATTGCACAACAATTCCAAAGATGAGCACTCACAGGATTTGTTGAAAAAAATATTTTGTGGTTTATTTGTAGGAACAGATTTATTTTTTTAAATAAACAAATATATGTATTTTTTCCAACAAATCCTGTGAGTGCTCATCTTTGGAATTTATACACACACACACACACTCTAGAAAAACCAAACCACATGTGTGAGGTTGCAAGAAACTATAAATATAGGGATATCTCTATATAGTTGGGAAAAAAAGTCATAAACCTGCACCATGGTGTAACGGAGTTCCCAGAGATGTTCCTCCAATGCCGGAATCTCCTGTGGCACGAATGTATCAGGCAACATGTAGGGTTGAAACCCATATTTTGCCAAGAACGGGGATGGCTTGGAAGTGGCATTAAAAGCACTATTGGGAGCGAACTCCACCCAGGATAGCAGTTCCAACCAGTCACTAAATGTAGCCAAGGTCATCAAAATCTGGACACAAACTAGTTACCCCAATCCAAAATGATTGCTTTGGTAAACCAATGTAATCGAAAGAGCACGCAAGCAAAAATTGAGGCAAGCTCTTGAGAAGTAGGCAATTTTTTAAAGAAATGCAATGTGACATCTTAGAGAATCGGTCAACAGCCATGACTTGTTGCCTCACAAGGTTTTTCTCTATTTTGTGGATATCATTGTGGACTTTTTAACTTTTTGTATAATCCGTTTGTTGGAGATTAAATCATTAATCCCTGATTGGGTAGACTCTCATAACATCCTCTCACGGTCAGTTGCATCATTCCAGATAGAGTGGGGGCAAATTTACTACCCAAAGTGCTGATTCCACACGCCAAGGTCTTTAGGAGCTGTGTTTGTGAGTGTATTACCCTTTAGGTATATTTTACTCTTTTAAACCAACTTGCAGTACATACTGCACTAGGTCATTTTTTTTTTTTTTCCAGGTGCATTCAGACAAGACTAGTTCTGTGCTAAGTATTATCAACTTTATTCAATTTCACAGTATTGTCATGTATTGCATGCATCTAAATATTTTATTTGCTCCACCAATCATCACTGATTATTGTTTGTTGTGTGTCACCATAAGGGCATTTCATGCTGATTATTTAAGTGTCCATGCATTGTGCGCTGGAATATTCTCTTTTTTGCACTATCATCAGTTTTGAAGCTGTCTGTTCAGTTTTGGCTGCTGGTTCTCAGTAGACACTTGAGTTATATATAAAATTTGTCTTATTACATTTTTTCAGCTGTGGCGCTGCTGGTTTGCTCGTCCTTTTCACTCTTTGCACATGTTCAAATGCCTGCCAAACATGGAGAAGCTGCAAGGGTGTGTGTAGCAAACTGTAGCTGTGCAGATAGGGCTTCCATCAGAAATTGTGGAACCCCTTACAGATTAAATGGTCTTGGTCCGAGCCTCCCCACTCCATGTCTCCTTTCGTTATTGCCCCCACATCCCTAGAAACAAAACATCAACACAGCTGGCAACCTGCAGTGGAGAAATGACTGTGACTTTAAGTAACTGGTGAAGTAAAAAACTGAGCAAATGGCAAAAGTTATATAACACTACAGAGTGTTATTTAAGAATGGTATATATTATAGTCCCACTCTATCAATAAAACCAAAGTTCATTCGACTTGTAGTCTACTAAATACCTATGGGAAACAAGAATAAAATACCATGGCATTCACAGACATGCAATTTAATAAAAACTGACAAGATTCATCAGAATCAGAAGGCATATCAGCTAGGAAAACAGCATTGCCTTTCCTGAAGTCCCCCTTATCAACTCTGTGAACTGAAAGTAAAAGCCAATGAAGTCCCCCTTATCAACTATGTGAACCGAAAGTTAAAGCCAAAAATGATGTTGTCCGTTCACGAAAGCCCGCCAGCCAAGAGAAACTGCACATTCGACAACTCACAAAGGTTCCTAGAGGCACGAGGTCAGTCTGTGCACCTGGGCAGTGCACAGACACCATGCTACCTGCTTGCCCACAGAGAGGCTGGTGAGGGGAGATCTTTTGATCTCCCCAGCCAAATCAATATTTTGTGTTACACAGTTCTCAATCAGCTACTTTATCTTTGTACATAGGTGAGTCTATACATGTGTATATATACATCAGAATGTGCATACATACATGGACAGATAGATAGATGTATTAGTGTATATTTCAGATATTTTGACATCAAGCAACAGGTGAAGAAGAAGTTATCCAAGGCAACTGGCGCCAGTCCTCCTGAGCTGACTGACCTGCTGGATATTGAGAAACAACTGCAGGCCATGGAGCCTGAGACAGTCACGGGATGAGGGGACAGTTGACACAGACTTCCCTGTCCTAAGTATTGAACATCCGTTGATGCGTTATGTATGCCAATTCAGAATGCTTAGAAGTTGGTTACTTTGGCCTTGACGTGGAAATTCCATTCTCTATTACATGCAATTCCTTCTTTCATGAATGAATCCCACTGAAAAAGTTGATTTGAAATGTTCTGCACCCAACCGTATGCATTAACAATGCTTTCTTCTTCATCTCCAATAGACCCATTTTCACCACCTCCCGAACAAGGTTTGGATCTCGTGGTTGGCGGATGTTGCAATGTCAGGAGAAGTGGTGAACCCGGACCTGCGGATAGAGCCGAAAATAGGCGTTGAAATTAAATTCAGCTCTACGTCTTTTGTTGGTAGAGACCGAATTCCTAAGGAGTTGAAAAGGCAATGAATGAGCACACACACTGTAGAAATGTTAAAACAGACCATGTCACCAAGGGAAAGATGGCTTAAAAAAATCATGTCACTAAGGGGTTAATTAATCATTAATGCTTTTTTTGTTTATCTGTGTATATTCCCCCCCCCCCCCCCCCCCCCCGCAAAATAACTGCTATGAAACTATATGAGAGGCATGTCATCGCTATGGTTCTGTTCCTCAGTAACTCGGTTAGTCTACAAATAGTCCCTAGTATTAGCGTTGCAATGTATCTAAAACAAAGTACCATTATACTAGTATGCATAGAAACAAAAGTAAGGATCTGTCAAATACAGTTCTTTAAAATGCTATGCACCATCAATGTGTCAAAAAAAACCCTGTACATATGTATGAAGAAAATATTCTCTTATTTTTTATTTTATTTAGAAAGTGTTTTACCAGGAAGAATAGATTGGTTTTTTTCTCTCGTGTTCAAGTATGTCCTGGGGACCCAGTCCCCGGAATAAGGTAAACAGATAGGATGGAAATATGCTGTAATTCTCCATTAAGCCCAGCTAGAATACAAACAAAATACAATTAAAACAACAAGTCTGTCACCTAAACATTGTGGAGCCTGCATGATGAGAAATGATCTAAACAATGTGTTGGCAGAAAAGCAAGTAGGTACACAAATATCAAGACAGGGTTATGTGCAAATCTGCTAAGACAGTGTACATATGGTTTATCATCTTTTATTCTTTACATTCACAATATAAACGTTGTTTAGTTGACGAGGCCCCTTTGAGTGTCTACTGGTCTGCTCAGTCAGTGTCCTGTCTCAGGGATGCAAGCTCTCACACACACTTTTCATCTTTGCCTATGTCCAACGTCTCTCCTGCCATTCATGTTACCGCACTTTTTCTTTCCTTGCTTTCACTTTGTCCAAACATTATTTTTTTCTAGTCACAGACACGTTTTTAATCCCTGCTGTTTGTAAAACAAGAGTACAACTACATAGAACACTACAAATCCCAGTGGGCATAGCTCCAAACGAACACGCCCACACACCATAACTGACCAATAGGAGCGTACAGACATAACACCCGAATTTCAGACGCCGAAGGCAACGTGATTGAGGTAAGTGAGCGATTATTGCAATATTGATAACATTACATTACTGATGAGATAACAGGAGAATTCTATAAAGGCCATTAGTATCCTCTGCATGAAGGAAGCACCTGAGAGTTTCTCTGATAACTACAGTTGTGATCTGATGAATGTAAACATGAAGGGCAGGGCTGGCTTATATAACTTTTAGCGTGAGGAATAGCTGTGGTTTTATTAATAACGTGTCACGGCAAGTGTGAGCACACACACACACACACACACACTCTCTACTCGTAATATCTAAAGGCAAATATATTAACTAATCACTAATGCAGGTCAATATTAAAATGGAATTTTACCAAAATGGTGAATAACACTGGTTATCATTGGTATCATTGAGAGTATGAAGTGAAGAGGTGTTTGAAATATAAATATTTTAAATGCCATATAGAAATTTCCTGTGATTAGGAACCATAATGAACTTAAACAAAATATCATCCTTAACCTTTATAGGCTCAGGGAGGACATTACAATAATATACTCAAAAGGTGATATTTACAACTGAAGTGAAGATTTGTACCAAAATAAATGTATACAATGACAGTGGTTCATAAATAATGAAGGCCTATTCTGATGGCAATCCTTCATATAAATGACTCTTAAGTTAAATAGTCCATATCCACTGTATTAAAAAAAAGAATCATTAAATATGCTGTCACTTTCCTGTTGGTGTGAAACCTTTTGGAGTGCCTAGGCATATGCTAATTGTAAAATGCAGTGCATTAAAACTAACTTGTGTTACAAAGCAAAATATTTATCAGGTCTGTGGTGATCAAGATTTAAGTTTTAATAACAACCTGTATCTCTCTCATCTCAGTGAGTCAGAAGAAATGCCAGAAGGACCAGAGCTCCACCTTGCCAGCATTTTTATTAACACCAGGTGTGCTGGACTGCGCTTTGGGGGAGCAGTAGAAAAATCTGAAGTTAGCAAAAATCCTGAGGTACCTTTCTGTTGCCCAGAGTACACAATCAGCTCAGTTTCTCGAGGGAAAGAAGTGAAGGTCTTCCTTACCCCGGTGTCAGATGGACACGAAGCTGCCCATATTGTTTTCCGATTTGGTATGTCAGGAAGTTTCACAATCACTAGTGAGGATGACATCCCCAAACATGCTCACCTTCGTTTCTACACCGTCTGTGCCAAAGATGCTCCACGCCAAGTCCTCTGTTTTGTGGACACACGACGGTTTGGGACCTGGGAAGTGAATGGCATATGGCAGCCAGAACGTGGCCCTTGTGTGATGCAGGAATACGAGAAGTTCAGGTTTGTTGGGCTACATTATGACATGAATTGAATTATGTTTAAATAATAATGCCTGTTTACTAAATATAGACATGCGTTGCTTGTATGTCTTCCATTTATATATATATATATATATATATATAATTTTTTTTTATAGCATCTTGGAATTTTTGTCACTAATTTTATTTTTTACTTCTAATTTTATTCAGGGAGAATGTTTTAAAAAATCTACCAGACAAAGCATTTGATAAACCAATCTGTGAGGCTATGCTGAACCAGAAGTATTTCAACGGTATTGGAAATTATCTACGGGCGGAGATTCTTTTCCGGTAGGGCCAAAGTTTTATTAACCATGGATAAATGCTCCAGGCAAAAAAAAAAAGCAATGCTCCGGCTTTGCTCCAGAACTCTGTATAGACCAAAACCAAAGTGGGAGTAAAAGTAGCAGTTGCTACTTACTTATCTTCAGTCTTCTAATCCATCATATGATATGGTTTGTTTCCCTGTGCGACAAGTTTTCCATCTCATGTTATGTGTTGCAATTTGAAGTGCTAGCTTTTGCAGTGTCAGTGAGATCTGCCTCACTGCAACATTTCACAGGTAAGGACTGAGCAATCAACAATTCATCAGATGCTCTCACAGCAGGCTGGGGTGTCTATTTCATAATAACCAGGTGGTTAGCATTATATTTTCTCAGAAGAGGCAGAAAGAGCCCTGATATGAATTGGTCCATAGATCAAGACCTTTTTATATATGTAGCCATTCAAACAAAAATGAGTGTTCACAATTTCTTTTACTTTTCTTGTTTATTATTTGCAGGTTACAGATTCCTCCTTTTCTGCCAGCTCGCACAGTCCTGGAAGCTGTGAAGCAACATGATAAGGTGAGTTTATACACAACAATTTGCTATATTTTCTGGGGCCCTCTCCGTAATAGCATGCAAGTCATCACATATTGACAACTCCTCATTTTTGGTAATATCATTCTTTTTGAGTAAAGCTACAGGTAATAAAGTTTCTTGGATGTAGTTTTAGTCTTTGTATTCTGGTTAAAATGCAAGCTATGTGTATGTAAAAATAATTAATCACAAACACACGTTCCAATAGATTAACTGTATAAATGTATTTCAGTCTGTGTCGTTATGCAGCAGACCACACTAAGAACCTGCATGCATTTTTGTAAACAAAATTTGAATGTTGGCTTCATTGGCTTTATTTTTACTTTATAGCTTTTAGAAAGAAAGAAGAAAAAAATACACATCACCAAATGTATTTCTTAACTTACAATTGTCCGACAAATGGCAGTTCATAGGGATATTTGAATCAATCACTGCCTTTGTCATTTTATTTAATCTAATAGTTCTTCCCTGTAACTCTGTTAAATTGGTTTTATTGATACATGATGATATGCATCCTAAAGGGTTTTAAGAACATCAGGAATATTATGGAGGGCTTGTTCTTTAACTCCTTTCTAGCATATTTTTGCTCATCAGATGCACTAGGCTTTGGTGATCTCAGACTTTGGTGTTGTCACAGGCCTGCTGCCACTGTTTCTCTATTATTGTTGCTTCTGATTAAATAACACTGCTACACCTATTTGTATGTCTAAAAAACCCCAAAACACTTTTTTGTGCTGTTGATATTTAGGTCTTATCGTTAGTGGTTGTAGTAATGGTTAAAATAATGTCCTAGACAGACACTGTAAATTACCAGATTATATAAAACCTTGTTTTAACAACACTTTTCTCTTTCACAGAACAGTGATCTCACTCTTAGTAAGAAAGTAAAGATAAAGAAGGAACATCCAGATATTCTGCAACTCTGTCATTTGGTGCCTATGGAGGTTATTAAACTAGGTAACGAAGCGGCACAGTCAAACTAATGGATGTATTTAGTTGGTGAACAGAGTTTAAAAACATTGAAGGGTTTTAATCTTTAATAAAAACAACTTTATATTCGGTGCAATAAAAGTAGCATTATTTATATTTAGATACAGATGGATTTTCTATATTGGAAGCTAGTGAGCAGGGCTCCCTACCGCATGTATCGGTCTGTTCTTGTTCATCTTACTTGGCATGCAAAGCCCCTCTATGCTCTGTACCTAGCGCCATGTAAATTGTTGACGCTATAGAAATAATAAGTTATTGGATTATTGGATTTTTTTTAGGTGGAAAAGGATATGGCAATGGGCAGTCCGATGATTATGCTGCATTTGAAAATTGGCTGCGCTGTTACTTTGCTCCCGGAATGAAATCGCTAAGAGACCACAACGGACGAACCATTTGGTTCCAGGTAAGAAAGCCTTAGATGTGTAGAAACCTCTGTGCCTTCTTCAGAAGTAATGGCAGAGGTACATTGCATCTGGTCTCTGTAAACCTTATGAACAGTTCTGCTTTGCATGTCCACTGTAAACACCAGTACTGTCCAGGATGTTTTGGTGTTCTGATACACTGCTAATGTACAATCACATGCATAATTCCTCTGTATATTTTTTGCACTACTAAAATACTTTAACAGAAACCGTACAATGAGAATCTGTTGGCTCCTTGCTATTTGGATAGAAGAGACATTTTTAAATGTAAGGAAGGGTTTAAGGGCAGTTGTTTAGTGATAACTACTGCATTGTAAATGGGCCACACACACACATAAGTGTTCCTGATTTTCATTACAGGGTGATCCTGGACCTCTTGCACCAAAAGGTGAGTTACATCTTTATATAGACACCTGACCATTGCACCAACAGGGAACCTTTATGACATCACATTCTAAATACATAGACATGAATATGTAGTTGCCCCCCTGTTCCACTCTTCTGGGATTTTGGAGTGTTTCTCTGTGGATGGGGTTGAGGTCAGGGCTCTGGGCAGGCCAGTCAAGTTCTTCCACACCAAACATCCCTTTATGTCTTTATGGACCTTGCTTTGTACACTGGGGCAGAGCCATGCCATACTTAATTTCACTGAACGCTTCAGAAAGACCCATTTTCTCCCCACAAATGTTTATAAATGCAGACTGCATGGCCAGGTGTTTGATTTTATACACCTGTGGCAATGGGCCTGATTGAACACCTAAATTGAATAATTAAGAGGTGCGTCCCAATACTTTTGTCCATATAACATATTTATTGATGATTTCAGTGCTGTTTCTTTTTAACACATTTTATCCTTTGTTATTCCTTTACTCCCATTATAATCATGCCTTGTTTCTGTACAATACTATCTCCATTCTCATATGTAAATATGTTTCTGCTGCTGCTACAGTCTGTCCAGTTTCTTTTTCTTCAGAAGTGTAATTTTTTTTTGTATTGTTTTGTTTGTTTTTGTTAACTTTTTTTGCATTGGGGACCAAAGCACGGAAACAGCGCAAATCTGTGGACATGGATCCTAAACCTGTGAAGGTAACTGCTTGGAAAATGGATTTTTGTAATGACCACACAACATTTCGTTGTGGTGGTGTAAAGACGGTGGGAAACCTCTGCACTGTAAAGTAAGTAGGGCCAGTGGCGTCCCGAGGCGGGGGGGGGGGGCGGACCGCACCGGGTGACACCTCCAGCGGGGGTGACACCCGTGCTCCCGGCACCCTCCGCACCGCGCTGCTTACCTTTTTTATTTTATCTGAATGGCACACTATTACAGGTATCTGACTGGCACAATATTCCTGGGCTCTGACTGGCACAATATTCCTGGGCACTGACTGGCACAATATTCCTGGGCACGGACTGGCACAATATTACTGGGCACTGACTGGCACACTATTACAGGTATCTGAATGGCACAATATTCCTGGGCTCTGACTGGCACAATATTCCTGGGCTCTGACTGGCACACTATTACTGGGCACTGACTGGCACAATATTCCTGGGCTCTGACTGGCACAATATTCCTGGGCACTGACTGGCACAATATTACTGGGCTCTGACTGGCACAATATTACTGGGCTCTGACTGGCACTATATTACTGGGCACTGACTGGCACAATATTACTGGGCACTGACTGGCACAATATTACTGGGCTCTGACTGGCACAATATTACTGGGCACTGACTGGCACAATATTACTGGGCACTGACTGGCACAATATTACTGGGCTCTGACTGGCACAATATTACTTAGCACTGACTGGCACAATATTACTTGGCACTGACTGGCACCATATTCCTGGGCACTGACTGGCACCATATTCCTGGGCACTGACTGGCACCATATTACTGGGCACTGACTGGCACCATATTCCTGGGCTCTGACTGGCACCATATTCCTGGGCACTGACTGGCACAATATTCCTGGGCACTGACTGGCACAATATTCCTGGGCACTGACTGGCACAATATTCCTGGGCTCTGACTGGCACAATATTCCTGGGCTCTGACTGGCACCATGTTACTGGGCTCTGACTGGCACCATGTTACTGGGCTCTGACTGGCACCATATTCCTGGGCACTGACTGGCACCATATTCCTGGGCTCTGACTGGCACCATATTCCTGGGCTCTGACTGGCACCATATTCCTGGTATCTGACTGGCACAATATTACTGGGCTCTGACTGGCACAATATTCCTGGTATCTATAATTGTACAATTGTCACCTCGTGGGGCTCCTGTGTGTTGCATAATTAATGGCGGTCCCATGTGTGCATAATTATGGGGCGCTTGTGTGTGGCATATTTATCGAGCCCCATGTGTGGCATAATTAAGGTACTCTTGTGTGGCATAATTAAGGGACTCTTTTGTGTGGCATAATTATGGGGCACCTGTGTGTGTGTGTGGCATAATTATGGGGCACCTGTGTGTGTGGCATAATTATGGGGCACCTGTGTGTGTGGCATAATTATGGGGCACCTGTGTGTGTGGCATAATTATGGGGCACCTGTGTTTGTGGCATAATTATGGGGCACCTGTGTTTGTGGCATAATTAATTGGGCAGAGGTGAGGCATAAATAGTGGGGCTCTGGTGTGGCATAATTTATGGGGCTCCTGTGTGTGTCATAATTTATGGGGCTCCTGTGTGTGGCATAGTTAATAGGCCATCTAAGGAATCTGTTTGGCATTGTATTGGAGGAAATCCAGGGGGGTGACACCATGAGTTTCCGCACCGGGTGACACCAACCCTAGTGACGCCCCTGAGTAGGGCCTATAGTGATTCCCTGTGTGTACGTTTCACACCACTGGAATCATTTTTATATTGATTCATGCATTTGCTTACAATTTAGTTTGCTGATGGTATGTCGATCATGTTTATTGTCCATACTGCAAGCAATATGGACAATAAGATATGACTATTAAAAGTGAATCACTATCAAGGTTGTGAACTTGCCCGCCATACAGAGTAGTTTGTTTTGAATGTTTCATGTCTACATTTTCAGGTTGTAAGACCTGCAAAGAAACCTAAAGTTATTGTGAGCAAAGAGGTCACTGTGAAGAAAGAAGTAGATGATGAACAATATGAAGTTAAAGCATTGAAGGACTCTGAGGAGAAGAAAAGGAGAAGGAAAGATGTGGGTGGAGTGGAGAAAAAGCTTGTAATTAAAAAAGAAAAGCCACAAAGAGGGAAGAAAACTGGGGAAGGAGAAAAGAAAGAGAAGAGTATTAGAAAAGTATCACACAGAAGTTCTGCACTGAGGACTCCAGCATGGCCACAGAAAGCCAAGACTACACCTGAGGAAACTCTGACTACTATAGCCAGACCACGGCGACTAAAGTCTGACATTGGCCCCATAACACGGGACTCTCCTAAAACAAGACTGAGAACAAAAAGAAAATATGGTGAGCACATTCTGTCCAGAGCCTCATCTTTTTTATAGTAAAAGGCATCTCTTGGTAGTATAATTAAATTATGGCAGTACACTGCATTTCCAATCTTCCATTCTTCTGACCACCACCTCATAACTTTCTATCCCACCCAACTCACAAAATCTGTCCTTCCACCTCTCCATGCTTCAGCAAGATCTCCCCCCCTCCTTTTATAATCCTCTTATGTCTAACCGTATTTTCATTAATTTTACAATACACTTAGCCCGTGACACAACCTACTGCCTCCTTTTTCCCACTACACCCACAAACGTTTTCCTCTCTTGCTGCCCAAAAATGGACTACACACTTCAGGGATAACATTGAAACAATGGGGTATGATTTTACTCATCAGCAGAAACTTATTCAACCGCTTGCTGCTTCCAACTCACTTTTAATCTATTTCCTTTACCATAAGTGAGAGAGGTAGCAGCTTACCTACACCATCTAGAACCTGCACAACAATCTCCTCCTGGTCGGCATTCCTAGAATCACAACTGTAATCTAATATGGCTGCATACATACATTACTGCTTAGAGCAAAACAATTATGGTTATATTGGTGCATTCATGTATAGGAAGGTTGGATGTTAAGGAGATGGGCGGTTGTTTGTCTGGGAGTTTGCATGTGGCTTAAAATATGGTTGTTAGATGGTGCATACATGGGAATAAACTGGATTCAATATGTGATGCTGAGCACTCTTACATGCAAGAATAATAATGTTCTACAGATGCAGAGTTTGAGGTGTTTAGCATAAATGTATTTATTCATTCTGTATAATGCCATATGTTGATCTCCACCTGTTTCTATCACCAGTGGGGCCTTGAATTATTACTGAAAATGAATTGTGAAGACCACTGCCATCAACATTCAACTTGGCTTCCATGTCGCTGAAAGAGACACTGTCATCTCTTTTGGAAAATATTTTTTTATTATTTGTCTACCATATCATCTGTATTTTAATATACCTATTAACAAAATTAAGTTTTATCTGCATTTTTAAAACAATCTATAAAATAAAATAAGTTTTTATAATTTCATCCTGAAATGTCTTTTAATAGTCATACCTAAATGCCTGTATATAACGGAACTATATTCATCATTGAGGCTATGTGATGTTTAGTTGGTGTTTTCATTATGGGGGAGCTTTTTCCACAATGAAATACAAAATCTGACAACTAGCATTCAGCAGAGATAGTGTGCTGCTGGATAATTCCACACCTGATTTAATACTTAGCTTTGATATTAATGACCATTTTATACCTCATACATAGTTGCCAACTTGACCATCTTTTCAGAGACGCATATAGCTTTTACAGGTCATACTCGAAAAATTAGGATATCGTGCAAAAGTTAATTTATTTCAGTAATGCAACGTAAAAGGGGAAACTAATATATGAGATAGACGCATTACATGCAAAGCAAGATAGTTCAAGCCGTGATTTGTCATAAGAGCGATGATTATGCCTTACAGCTCATGAAAACCCCAAATCCGCAATCTCAGTAAATTAGAATATTACATGCAATCAATAAAACATAGAGTGTACATAGAACAATATCGGACCTCTGAAAAGTATAAGCATGCATATGGACTCAGTACTTGGTTTGGGCCCCTTTTGCAGCAATTACTGCCTCAATGTGGCGTGGCATGGAAGCTATCAGCCTGTGGCACTGCTGAGGTGTTATGGAAGACCAGGATGCTTCAATAGCGGCCTTCAGGTCTTCTGCATTGTTCGGTTTCATGTCTCTCATCTTTCTCTTGGCAATGCCCCATAGTTTCTCTATGGGGTTCAGGTCAGTTGAGTTTGCTGGCCAATCAAGCACAGTAATCCCATGGTCAGTGTGGGCAGGTGCCAAGTCCTGCTGGAAAATGAAGTCAGCATCCCCATAAAGCTCATCTGCGGAAGGAAGCATGAAGTGCTCCAAAATCTCCTGGTAGACGGCTGCGTTGACCTTGGACTTAATGAAGCACAGTGGACCAACGCCAGCAGATAACATGGCTCCCCAAATCAACACAGACTGTGGAAACTTCACACTGGACTTCAAGCATCTTGCAGTGTGTGCCTCTCCATTCTTTCTACAGACTCTTGGTCCTTGGAGTCCAAATGAGATGCAAAAGTTTTTCTCACCAGAAAAGAGGACTTTGGACCACTGAGCAACAGACCAGGTCTGTTTTTCTTTGGCCCAGGTAAGATATTGTCTGTTGTTCAGGAGCGGCTTGACAAGAGGAATACGACATATGAAGCCATTTTACATGCTTGTGCAGCTCTGAGTCTGATCTCATGAGGGGCAGCAGACCGAAAATAATGATTGCTGTCTAAATCACAGTGCATCCGGTGCTGTGAATAGCACTAGATGGAATCTTTGATTTTAGCTTTGGAAGAACATAAATCTAAATCTAAAGCATGGCTGCCCGGAGGATCAACAGAATTATTCATTTGAGAGAGGGTTGGAGTGCAGGGTATTCTCTTTCAGTTTATATTAAGTAACCCATAGGTTGAGGAGGCGGTGACCGTGGCGGTATAGGTGGAAGCGGCGCTGGAGGAGGAGGTAGCCAGAATTTTTCATAGTGCGCTGTAAGCACTGTATTTGACGGTTCTATTTGACTCTCAGATATGAAGTGCACCGCAAGCCACAAATGTATTATTTACCACCCAAAACTATTAGAATTTTTCAAAGTGCGCTGTAAGCACAGTATTTGACGGTTCTATTTGACTCTCAGATGTAATACATGTAATGCTATTGCTATTCTATAAACCGAAATAGAGTCCCCATTTATACGAATAGGTCAATTGACCTATTCGTATGAATGGGGACTCTATTTCGGTTTATAGAAAGCCAATAGCATTACATACAATGTAATCGCCGAACCCCGAACTCCAACACGAACATACAGTGGAATGTCCGTTTTCGGGTCCGGGGTCCAAAAACCGTAATGTTTGGTACGAACCCGAACAGTGCGGTCCTGGTTCGCTCAACACTACTTGTGATATGTGTGTAAATATATATTTTCGTTGTTTTATAATTGTACTATAGATGAATGTGGCCTGCAGTCACCTCACGGGGCTCCCTTGTGTGGCATAATTAAAGACCTCTGGTCTGTGGCACATATTTAATGGCCCTGTGTGTGACATAATTTTAGGTCTCTTCTCAGTGTGGCATAGCTAATGGGGCTCCTGGTAGTGGATGTATGAAATAGCCTTCCAGCAGAAGTGGTAGAGGTTAATACAGTGAAGGAGTTTAAGCATGCATGGGATAGGCATAAGATTATCTTAGATATAAGATAAGGCCAGGGAATAATGAAAGGATTACTTTACTGAGAGGGTAGTGGATGTATGAAACAGCCTTCCAGCAGAAGTTGTAGAGGTTAATAAAGTGAAGGAGTTTAAGCAGGCATGGCATGGGTATAAGGCTATCTTAGGTATAAGATAAGGCAAGGTACTAATGAAAGTATTACTTTACTGAGAAGGTAGTGGATGTATGGAATAGTCTTCCAGTAGAAGTGGTAGTGGTTAATACAGTGAATCCTGGCATATGGAGGGGCAAAATCCTGGCACTAAATTCCTGCACTTCACTTTTCTTAGTGCCATATCTGCCCAACTCACTTTATACACAGTCATGTATGCCCCCGTATCACTTTCCACAGTGTCAGATTCAACAAATCACTTTGGGTTCTGAAATTCCTAGTGCTGGCTCACAAGCTTGGTTCATTATACATAGTCTGTAGCTATAGAAAGCTCAAAAAAAAAACTAGGTTGTACCCGAGAACTTGCCTGTCTGGCTCCTATATTCTACAAATATTTGTCCTATGTCTATGCAGCAGTGTCTATTAACTAAAATCCAAGATGGAGGTCAAGATTAGCACCACCCTGCTAAAGTCTCATCTTGAACTCACAAAATGGTATTCACTATTTTTTGCAATCAGTCTGATTATAGGGCTAGTATCCAGGTGCCCAGCAGAGCTGCAAGGACCTGGATCCTCCTCACTGGGCAGCCAGATGTCTGTGCACTTCTGGTGCGTCGTTTTAGTCGGAGCATTGGGAGTCTGCACATTAGCCAAATGCGCACTTACACACACAAAAAAAGAGCAAACGACTATATTGGCACATCATTTTAAATCCTCCAAAAACAGGTTTGGAACAAGACAGGGTCTTCTCCTTCAACCTCCATTTGTATACCAAATATCCCCCATGCAAGTAGAAGAAATAGAGAATAGTATAAAATCTAAAAACACTTTATTACTGAAACCACTTACTTGAAGCCCATTGTGAGGTCTACTATGTAGATTCTGAAAGAAGTATTTTTGGCTTACTTAGTCTGGTCAGGGGTAATTGTTTCCGAGAAGCTCTGTATGGGTTCAGTAAGGTGCTTACCAGAGGAACAGCAATGGGATACACAAATATTTTTATGGGGGTGTGGGAGGAATGGAATATTTTTGGTGATCTAACCCTGCTTCACAATCAGCCTAATATGGTCGATACATAGACAACCGTATCAATCTGGCAGGGTACCCATGAGACCCTACTACAATTTGTCGAGAATGTTAAGAATGATTTGGTTTTACATTTTACTATACAGACCCATGAAACCAATATTACTTTTTTGGTTTGGATATGACCTTCAGCTAAATTTATACCAAATCACATAGAAAAGCATATATTGGCAATACATTACTCCAGCTGCCACTCTAGGCATGTAATTGATAAAATCCGAATTGGGAATTTTTACAGCTTTGGGGAAACTGCACAAACATTTGCTCCTTTGAGGCACAGGTCAAACATGTAACAGCTGTTAGGTGATTAACCGAACATACACAAAAAAATCCATAGATATGGTTCAGGGAAATGAATCCCTTACGCGCCTGACAGATTTGTCTGCAGGTACATTTAAATGGAATGATGAATGGATGTGGTGTGACTAACAGAATGAATGAGGTTTCTCTCCGTGGCGCCTGCGGTGCGGGGGGTGGGTCTGTCCCTGGGGGCGGACCCTTGGACAGCGAAGATTTCCAATAGATGACACTAAAAATCGTATCTATAAATGCGCAGGGCCTCAACTCACCCCATAAAAGAGCATATCTTTACGATCTCCTGGGTAAAAGATCACACTGGAAGTACCGTATTTGCTCGATTATAAGACGAGGTTTTTTACAGAAAAAAATTTCTGAAAAATAAACCTCGTCTTATAATCGAGGTCGTCTTATAATCTGACCTCAAATTGAGGACAGATTATAAAACAGGGATCCAGGTCCCCAGCAGAGCTGCAGGGGACCTGGATCCCCCACTCTTAACAGCAGGGGATGTCTGCGCGATGAGCTGCCGCCCGGCACGACCGCCGGGTACTTCCGGCTTCGTCATAAAAGTCCCGGCGGTCGTGCCGGGCGGCAGCAGGGGAGGTCTGCGCTCATCGCGCAGACATCCTCCGCTGCCCCGCTAGCCACCAGGGAGAATCGGGCAGCTGGGGGATGTCTGCACGATACGTGCAGACATCCTCCATGCTGCCTGACACCGCAGTCTATTATGACTGACCAGCTGTCCGTCATAATAGACTGCCGTGTCGGGCAGCATGGAGGATGTCTGCACGTATCGTGCAGACATCCCCCGGCTGCCCCCACTAGCCACCAGGGAGCGAGTTACAGGTGAGTGGGAGGGAGGGGGGCAGAGAGACAGGGGGAGGGAGGGGGGCAGAGAGAGCGAGTTACAGGTGAGGGGGAGGGGGCAGAGACACAGGGGGGAACAGAGCAACAAGGGGAGGGAGGGGGGCAGAGACAGAGACAAGGAGAGGGAGGGGGGGCAGAGAGAAACAAGGGGGAAGAGACAGAGGAGAGGGGGGAGTCAAAGGGAGGGGGAGAGAGAGACAACACTAAGGGGGGGGGAGAGAGACAAAGCTGGGGGCAAGGGAAAGAGAGAGGCAGCATTGGCACATAAAAGGAAATGCATTTTTTGATATAATTTTTTATTAAAAAAGCAATTTACATGTGAATTAATTTACAATTTACACAAGCTGAACTTTTTTCCTATAGGGTAGTCTTATATTCAGGAATTTTGTTTTTTTCCTGAAGGAATATCCAAAGTTTGGGGGGTCGTCTTATAATCAGGGTCGTCTTATAATCGAGCAAATACGGTATAAGAGATACCCACATGTCTTTCAGGCCTCCCTGGCCGATAGAAAAAAACGCGGTGTAGCGATAATAATCGCCGGACGTCATAAATTTGATCACATCTTCCATGAAACTGATAAAGAAGGTCGTAGACTGTCCTGATCTGTCAAATTAATGATATTCTATATACACTTACCAATCTTTACGCTCCATCTGATCATCTAATCAATTTTTAAAGTCAGCTCTACAAAGAGTAGATGAAGTGGCTAAGGGTTTGGTCATCATTGGGGGAAGACATGAATTGCATTGAACGAGATAGACAATCAACAAGAACATGTAAATACGATAAAGATCTAGCGCGAAGGGCTGAGAGATTTGCGGATCTCCTAACTCACTGTAATATTTACGATGTCTGGAGACTCCAGAACCCGGAGGAAAGAGATTTCACATTTCACTCATTGGCCCATTCTTCCTACCCGCGAATATATTTCTTTTTTATGCTGGGCCCAACCCTGGACAGGTGTTCCCGGTCCCGGATTGGACCCATCACATGGTCGGACCACGCCCCTATTTTTCTGGAGATCAGACAGAATGCTAATTACAATTACTAATTACTCTCAAGCGGACCTTCTGTCTCAGGCAAAATCATTCCTAAAAGATAATGATACAGGAGACACCACATGAAATGCTTTCTTCGAGGATACTTGATAAAACAAGGTTCCTGGATTAAAAGGCAGAAAGGGAAACCGTTGGCAGATCTTTATATAACATTAGCTAAACTCGAACGAGAAAACAAGTGGAATCCCTCAACCAAGGGGAACACAGAGATGATTAAGATTAGGAGGGCGATAACGAAGAAAATCCGAGAAAGAGCAGATTATACTTTGATGAAACTTAAGCAAAGATGGAATAACCAAGTTAGCCGAGATTTAACAAATAAATTAAAACAGCTGAATCAAAAGAAATAGAATTAAATGTTTTTTTATATAATGGCAAAATATGTCTCCCAGAGACATTGGTGAAGCGTTCCGATCTTATTACGAATCCCTGTATAATCTCCCTAATACGCAAGTGGAAGAATCAGATCTGCTTAAGTTTCTTGACGATCTGCGTCTCCCTATAGTCTCGCCAGAAAAACTGCAAACTCTGAGTCATCCTTTTACTCGGACGGAGATCTCTAGGGCAATATACGAGATGAAGGTCGGTAAGGCACCTGGGCCGCATGGCTTCCCAGCACTCTTTTATAGGATCCTAGATCCGGTGATCACCCCGATATTGGAAAGACTGTATAATAGTATTGACAGAGATATAACATTCCCAGGCGAAATGTTGGAAGCCCTAATATTCCCGATCCTGAAGACTGGCAAGGATCCGACCCAGGTCACTAATTATTGTCCCATTTCTCTTATCAACCAAGATATTAAGGTATACTCTAAAATTTTGGCCCAAAGACTGAACCAGGTTATTGAGGGATTGATCACCTCGGACCAGGTCGGCTTTATGCCGGTTAGATCTTGTGAAAACAATACACGCAGGGTCCTTGGCATACTAGAAGTAATACATCGTGAAAAAACTCCCTCAGTCCTTCTCACACTTGATGCTGAGAAGGCATTTGATAGAGTTAATTGGAAGTATATGTCGGGTACCCTGCGGGCATTTGGTCTAACTGGTCTATTTCTGGATAGGACTCTTGCTCTCTATTCTAGTCCCAAGGCCAGGGTGGGGGCTCATTCCTACGCTCAACTTTGATTGGAATCAGGAATGGGACACGCCAGGGGTGCCCGCTGGCGCCATTGTTGTACGCTCTATCGAACCACTTGCGGCGGCATTCTGTAATACTGAGGAAGTCAGGGGAATTAGAGTAGGGAACAGGTCCCACATCATTATGTTATATGCGGATTATGTAATGTTAACTCTCTCCTCCTCGCAACGTTCAGTACCTGCAATGCTGGAGCTAATAACTAGGTTCTCTGACCTCTCAAATTACCGACTTAATTTATCCAAAACTCAGGTCATTTCACTCTTTCTAGATTCCGGTCAAAGAGATATAATGGAAGGCCTAGGTCAAAATATATATAGTATAACCCCGATTGATAGGTATAAAAATTGCACATACATTGGAAAGTTTTGTCCCTGTTAATTATCCAGCTTTGCTGCTGGAAATTAAAAACACCTTAAACACTTGGAAGACACTTGCATTTTCATGGTTAGGCCGATTAAACATCATTAAAACATAAATAATCCAGAAAGTACTCTACCTGATGAGGGCCATCCCATATAGAGTCCCTATGGAGACATTAAGACAATTTGAGAGAGAATTCCTGAGGTTTATCTGGAAAAATACCAGATGATTTATGCTGGAGATGCCGTAAAGATCAGTTCCAAGTATGATGGGTATGCAGCGCCCTAGACGAACTAAAGAGAAAACTGAGTGATAAGTGTGAAGAAATTATCAGCATAACCTTTCAATTGTCACCACAAACATTTTTTTTTTTTTTATACACTCAGACACCTACTCACATTTTCCATTCATATGTTATATGCTAATTCGGCGTGTCATCCTTGTGTCTCTTTTACTGTTTGTTATTCTCTTTTATTTTATTTTATACCACGTAAAAACATAAAGCCAAGGTGTACCATTACACAACAATACATATTCTCTCTACAGGACGGGTACACATACAAACTACTCTAATACAAACATATACAAACATACGCCAGGCATGAGGGATCACATCAAAAAAGGTATTATTTTAACGAGAATATATAGCCAATCGCTTTTCCTTACCAATCTTTTTAATTTTTTTTATCTTTTTCTTTACTTTCCCTTTCCTTTCCGCTCCTTCCACCCCTGTTCTATCCTGTTTACTTAACCATTTACTCAGACTCCTTATGCTTCTTTTTTTCTTTTTGCTATCCACGGGTCCCATATGTAGTAAAACAGCTTCAACTTCTGCCTGGCACTGTAATAACCCTTTTCCATCTGGCATTGAAGGTCTATCTGATTTTCAACTTTTAACCATTGAATAATTTCCAGACTTTTCCATTGTCTTGCAATACAAATTTTCACCGCCATAAGAACCTGTACAGCTATGTATCTGTGCCTAAATGGATAATCTTGAAGCTCAAAATTAAAGAGAGCTGTTTCTGGGTGTATGGGGATTTTGGTGGCTGTAAGCTCTGAGATTAGACCAAATGCTTTTTCCCATAATACTTCTATTTTCTCACAGGACCACCACATATGGAATAGATCACTATGATTATTATTACATCTCCAGCAAGTAGGCTGATTAACTGCTTTAAATTTATATAGTCTTAGTGGAGAGAGGTGCCATCTATGCATAACTTTAAAGTGTAGCTCATGCATCGTAATACAGTGTGAAATCTTCTTTATGTTATTCCAACTTTCGACCCAAGCCTCTTTATCGATAGGATTTAATAGTTCTATCCCCCAAGCTTCCATAGCTTTGTTTTTGATTAGTACTGAGATCTTCTCTACTAGGTCATACCATATTTTTATAGCTCTTTTCAGCTGAGTGTTTTTTAATAGGCCATCCAATATTTTACTTATTTCCTTGTTTCTTATATTGAACTGGTGCTGAACCAAATAAGATTTCATCCTAATAATGGGAAATGTGTCCTTCTCAGTGGCCCCATATTCTTGAGACAGTGATTCGAATGTTTTAAATTTAGTGCTGTTATACAGATCCAGTATTCGTAGACCCTTGTTATGACAGAAAGCTGGGAGTTTAAATTCTTTGATGTTAGTTTCTAGAATTTCTATAGGAGAGGATTGATGTATTTTTCCTACACTTTTAAGTTTTTTTCTTAGGTTGTGCCAAGCGGCCCATATCTGCCTAAGTGTTCTGGACCCGCTATTGATTACAATTTTGACTCCTTCTTTATAATTCTGCCATAGCAGTAATTCTAAGTCGTCGATACCCGTCATTTCTTGTTCAATTAGATACCATCCCTCTTTTTTGATAGACTTGATCTGCAGTTGAGATAAATGGTTCAGAAGACTAGCCTCCTGGAGTTTAAACAAATTTGGGTATCCCAAGCCCCCCTGTTTGGGATTACCCTGCAGGATATCTCTTGCTATCCTAGGTCTTTTTTGATTCCAGATAAATTTCCCCGATATACTGTGGAATTGTTTTATAAAGCTTTCCGGTATTTTTCTTGGGATTAACCTTAGGAAGTATAACCATTTAGGTATTATATAAGATCTAATTATGTTAATCCTTCCCAACCAAGAAATAAACAGGTTATCCCAGCTCTTTAATTGGTCTGTCATCTCTCTAATTAGGTTAGAGTAATTATACTTCACCAAGTTATCTAAATTTTGTGTAATCTTAATACCAAGGTAATCTATCCCCGTCATGGGCCACTGGAATGCATATCCTCTTTTCAAAAATTCCCTGTCCTCCTCCTTCATTGCAATAGATAGAGCTTGGGATTTGTCCAAATTTACTTTGTAATTAGACATACTCCCATATTCTTCTATTTCCTTAAAGACCTCCTCCAATGATACCCGGGGAGATGAGAGAGTTAGCAAGACATCATCAGCATATGCCGACAGTTTGTATTGGCCTTGACCGACTCTAATTCCCTTAATTTCTAAGTTTTGTCTCACCCTACATAGGAAGGGCTCGAGAGACAAAATGTACAACAGGGGTGCCAAAGGGCAACCCTGCCTAGTTCCATTCCGTATATCAATACTCTCAGAAATAAAACCCTGACCCCTTACTCTTGCAGATGGTTTATTATACAGAGCCATAATTGCTCCTATCATTTTTTCCCCAAAGTTTAATTTCTTGAGAACTTCCTCCAGGAACATCCAATTGACCCTGTCAAAGGCTTTCTCCGCATCCAATGACAGGGCCAATAAAGGGGTGTCCCTGGATTCTGCCCAATCTAACAAGTCAATAACTTTCCTAGTATTATTATTCCCTTGTCTACCCTGTACAAAACCCACTTGATCTTGATGTACAATGTGAGGAATAAGTTGTTTCATTCTCTCCGCCAAGATTGAAGAATATATCTTTGTATCAGTGTTGATCAGAGAGATGGGTCTGTAGTTTGATACAGAGGCAGGATCTTTATCTGGCTTTAGAATGGGAACTATTACGGCCTGTAGCATTTCTCTTGGCATCTCTCTCCCCTCCCTTATCTCATTAAATAGGTCAGCCAAGAATGGATAGATGGCATTACCCATTTTTTTATAAAATAAATTCGGAAACCCATCGGGGCCGGGAGCTTTATTTAATTTTAATCTGTTAATTGCTTCTTTTATCTCCAATTTTGATATCGGAGACTCAAGAGCCTCCCGCTCCTCTTTTTTTAGTACTTCCATCTTAATTTTTTTGAGATACTCATGTATCTTATTTTTATCTTGCAATTGGAGTGGGATATTATATAAATTGGAGTAATATTTTCCAAACTCCTTTCCTATTTCTATGGGGCTGAGGACATGGCCATTCGTTGTATTAATCTTAATAATTCTTGATTTGGCAACATTTTTCCTAAGTTGGGTTGTTAAAAGTTTATCCACTCGATTCCCCATGTAATATACTTTCTGCTTAAATTTAAGTAAGATCTTATTTGCTCTAGTTACCATATATTCTTTTATGTCTTTTTTTATACGGACTATTTTATCAGCTATGACAGGGTCTGGGTGTAATCTATTCATTGTGTTCATTTTATAGAGATCAATGTGGAGTTGGGATATAGATTTCCTCCCCTCCTTCCTCGCCTGCCTATCCAATTTTATCAATACACCTCTTATAACGCATTTATATGCGCACCAAGCATTCATTGCGGTAGTATCTTTATTCCAATTTTCTTTAAAATAGTCGTTTGATGTTTTTTCTAGTTCCTCTAAGTTTTGATCATTCACTATCAAGAACTCCTTCATCCTCCAGATTCTATCTCTCAAACTGTAATCTGATCTGATGTCAAGTAGTACTGGGTCATGATCTGACCATCCAAAGGAGCCAATCCTGATCTTGGTACAATCCCCCAGCCCCAACTCCCCGACCAGAATCATATCTAATCGTGAATATGAGCTGAAGCATTGCGAGAAAAAGGTATATTCCTGATCAAATGGTCTTAACGTACGCCAGACATCAAACAGTCTATATCTTGCTAGTGTTTCCTGAAAGGCCCTAGCCACATGTTTAGTTCGAGGATCAACTTGTCTATGTACCGGGAGTTTCTTATCCATGGATGGGTCCGCCACGCAATTAAAGTCCCCCAGGCATATGAAAGTTCCCTGAATCTGATCCTGTATTTTATCTAGTGTACCATTTAAGAAATGTATTTGCTTTTTATTGGGGGCGTATACATTCAATATCGAGAACATTTTATCATTAAGTTTGCAAATCAGAAAAATGAACCTTCCCTCTGTGTCGGCTTTCTTATACAGTTCTTCATACTTGACATCTCTTGAGATCAGGCAAGCCACCCCTCTTTTTTTTTTTATTTGCTAGCGAGGAGTGTTCTACTATGGGGAAAAATTTACTCTTTAAACGCATAGCATCTAGATCTTTACAATGTGTTTCCTGCAAACCACACACATCCACCTTTTCTGATTTGAGATAATCCGTTAGTGCAATTCTTTTCTGGGGGAAATTTATACCTTGTATATTTAGCGAAAGGAATTTAAGGGTATCCATGGTCATGGTAATTCTACACTTAGTTTTGATGATACTGACCCCCCATGCCTGGACTGACAAGACAGAAAACATTTAACAAAAAAAACTTGGTGGATTACCACCATCAATTGGCTTGTGACCTTTGGGATAGATATCCCTCTCATCCTATCCACACCACAAGCCCCCACAGGAGTTGGCAGGAGTCTCGGACTTTAACCTTTCTTTTTGCCAGAGGAGAGGAAAAAAAAAAAAAAAAAATTATTTTTTTCCCCACCCCCCAACCCCCCCCCCCTCACGACCTCCCCCCCACCCCCCAACCCCCCCCTCATCCACAAGCATCCAAACAAAAAATTCTATTTTACATGTTTTTTGCATTGATTCAATTCATTTTGCCCTTATCGTATCCAATATTAAGTATCCTCTATTATCTCTTCCTATTATTTTAAGTGAACTATTAAATCTTCAAAAACCATTAAACCTTAGTGCCTTTTATGTGATAGTCTATCTTTTAGACAATAACTTCATTCTATCAAATGTCAAATCCTTAATCGTGCTTATTTTATTTTATATCCATTATATATTATAACTTGTGTTATCTAATCCTAATCGTGCTTATTTTATTTTATATCCATTATATATTGTATCTTGTGTTATCAAATCCTAATCGTGTTTGTTTTATTTTATATCCATTCTATACTGTATCTTATATTATATTTTCTTATGTTTTGTGCATCTCCACCTTTGTATACTAATACCCCTGTATTTTATCTTCTCTTATTCATTTATCCTTAGATAAAAAAAAATGCCTCTTATTCTATCACCTATATAAATAGTGAATCAATAAACATATCACATTATCAATTTCCTTACTTCCCTATATTAATGGGATTACGACTTATGAAGAAAAAAAAAAAAAAAAAAACTCCTCTTTAGTTTAATTTATCCATGGGTGGTCAATAAATCTTGAAGCCGTGTTCTTTAATTCGGGGTCTCTTCATCAATGTCGGCCAGATTGCTTTTTGCCCATTCTTTCGCTTCCCCTATTGAGGTGATTGTATATGTAATGTCCCTGTATTTAACAAACAGTTTTACGGGGAATCCCCAGTTGTATTTTATATTTTGCTTCCTCAGGATGTCCGTAAGAAATCTATAAGATTTTCTTCTCACTCTAGTCGCTGTAGAGAGATCTGGAAAAAACATTATATCTTTATATTTATCTTCTTTTAACTGAGATGTTTTGGCCGCTTTAAACACCTTTTGTTTTACATAAAATGTTGAGAACCGAACCACAATATCTCTCGGAGCTTCTTTAGGAGCATTATTCGACTTATATAGCCTATGAGCTCTTTCTATTGTGGATTCGCCAGAAACCTCTGAAACCTCCATTTTTAAAAACAGCTCCAACAAAAAAGGAATAAGCTTATCTGTTGTTATGTCCTCATGAATTCCTCTTATCCTCATATTTTTCCTCCGGGCTCGGTCTTCTGAGTCCATTAATTTGGTTTCTATGTTCTCTAGTTTTTTCTCCATTTTCTTATACCGTTGTTCTGAACTATTTAGATCAAATCTCAGGGAATTCAATTGTTCCTCATTTTCCTTAATTCTTTCTCCCATCTTCCTTACATCTTCTTTAATTTCTTTGAAACAATCTTTCATCCCATCTTTTATTAGGGTTAGTTGTACATCGAGTGCTTTTTGAAAGTTTGCTGTTATTTCCTCCTGTGCTTGTATAAGGCTAGACTTTAAGCATTCATGTAAGTATTCTTTGGACATTTGTATTGCCTGTGATTCTGATCTTTTCAAAACTGGGGAGTCTTCCAGTTCCTGTTCAGAGATCATAGTGGAATCCTGGCTTGTGGGTTTTCCCACCTTCTCTGAGGATTTAACATTCTGGGGAGAGAATATAGATGCCAAGTTCTTATCTTTATTCCCCTGTTTATCCTTTCTTGTAAGGAGTTTTTGCTCGTTGCCTCTTTTAGCCGCCATGATATACAATTTTATTATAAGTATATAGGCTACAAGACCCTTTAGAACCCTATATAGTTCTATAAGCCGGTTCTGGCCCACTTGACTCTTTAATTAATTTTGAAGAATGTTTCAAAGGTTCTTCCTCTGAGTGTGTAACAAAGTTGTCTTCTCCTCTTTAGCACCACCTAGTGGTCCTAGCTTATGTAAGGGACCAAGGGTCTGCTAGTATAGAATAACTAATTTTCCCCTTCTTGCCTCCGTTTAGCCGCTTTATGCCCAATTGAACCAGATCCTTTTCTTTACTTTGGGGAAGTTAGTATGGACTATGTATGATCCTAGGGAACGGGAGCGTGGTCAGCTCTAAAACTTTGGGCTCGTAAGAGGAAGAGTAGCTCTTCAGTGAGCTCTAGATCATAACTATACCAGTCCCATTTTCTTGGTATTGTGCCCCGGTACAAAAAAACAGAATCTTCCTGCCCCTCAATCACCGGCAAAGAGAAAAAGCTATTTAAAGTGGGTCTTATCTTGCTACTAAAACAGACCTTGCCATTAGAAGAGACCCCACTGCAGGAGTGAGAGACCCGGGACCTACACCTCCGGTAAAGTTTTTATCAAGAGGCTCCCACCTTCACTTATTCTTAGTCTCTCCTTCTCCAGGTGGCTCACAGGGAAAGTTTATCAGTATATCCAGTATATATATACATTTAACAGGGTTACTCACAGTTCGCCGATTTCACTGTTCGCCAACCTGTTACTCACTGTTCGCCGATCTCCGGGATCTTAGGTCGCTCTATGGCTCCAGGATCAGTAGCGGGACCACAGCTTCAGCCCGACTAGATGTTTTTACTCTTCGGCTTCTTTCATCGCTTCCCACCCCATGTCGTCGCTCTCGTCCTCGACTCACTTGACGCGCCGCCCCTTCCGCGTCCTACATCACATCCGCCCCCAGGAAGCTTTCCACCACAAACATTTTTGTTCCACATGGATATTCCAGGTAGAGAAAGGCATACTAAAATACTTCTAACTAATATTTTAATGGCAACGAAATTATGCCTCGCCAGGTACTGGCGAAGAATGGAGATACCCACATGGCCAGAAATAGAAACTCAATTGGCTAAACAAGCAGGCGCCGAAAGGCACTTCTATAACAGGGATAAAGAGACTAGGGACTAGTACTTAAGAATTTGGGCGAACTGGAAACCAGAATGGAATAACACTGTGCACTTGGTGCGAGCTGATCTGTTGTCTGGGGGTCGGCGCCTTGGGACGGACGTGCCACCCCTGCAAGGGGACGCCAACGGGAGAAACGGGTGTATGAATATGTGTTTGAATGAAAGAGTGGATGGTAGAAAGCACAGAGGGATCACTAAGCATGACCATGAACCTATCGGACACCCCTCATACGGTCCACCTGACCTATAAATTATGATAGACAAGATAAATGATCTAGACTAAAAATAGCAAGTGATCTAGGAGTAAGAATTAGACAAACATAGTAGAAAATTAGGTTCAAGCGACTATAAACTTTACCAAGGGGTAAAATTACTTGTTTACTATAGGCCCACATAGATTAAACCAATTAAGGGATCTCCCGTTATATAATATAAATGGAGAAAAGGGGTATGGGGAAAATGTATGATTTGCATTGTCAAAACCTTTTATTTATTCTTAAATTGCTTTTTTTTTTTTTTTTTACATACTGAAAAATAATAAAGACTGATAACTTTAAAAAAAAAAAAAAAATTAAAAAAAAATGGAATAAATAAATAAAATCCAAAGATAGACATACCCTTTTAAAAATACAAAATAAACAATCCACAGTCAAATTTGAACACATTATATACGTTATCTGTTGGAAAAATGCAATACAGTATACAAAAGTCAAATCATCAGACATGTGAAATGTAGGAAGCGTGAGCATATTCATGATATTGAAACCAATGCTAACGTTTTTAGAAATGCATGTATTTAATTGAAGGATGTGCGTATACAGGAAATAAGAATCTGCATCTAATCCATCCAATCAAAAACATTCTCTCAGCATTCATACTATCAAATAGGAGACTACCGCTGCTACTCTTTAGGTTTAAACTCAGACAAAAGAAAGAAACTTCTTATATATTCAGGTAATTAATTGCCAATGTAGTAGTTAGTTGCCCTCACTATAATACATTTCTAATTTTTTTTTACAAAAAAGGGATTTTTTTAATACGTATAGTAACTGATTTCTCTCTTCTACTCTCCATAGGTTATTAAAGTAAATAAAACACACAATATATATATATATTTTTAGAATTTATATTTAATGCATGGTTAGTGGCTGTATTTATAATACTCCTAAGATGATTATTTTCTGAATAGCATGGAAGGGACAGTTAACATTACCACTTTAGACATATATTTTTTTAATATTTTAAAGTATCCATGTCTCCAAATATCCCGCACTTTTAAAATGCATGTTTTTGTGGCTTTGTGTGTGAAAACGTAAAATCGATGTATTGGTCACATACTCATTTCATATAACATATCAATGTGTTATAAGGAAGGTCTGTTAAATTAAGTTGTTTGTCTGAATTTTACATTACACCTACATGAAGTAAAGTTAATAAAAACAAATCCTCTTTGAAGGTCAAGAGTCCAATACAATGAAATAGTGATATAAAAAAAATCTTTAAATTGCTGTATCTAAACAGTTCTAAGAATCAATGCAAAATTCACTTGGATTACAAGATCACTAGCTGGATAAAATTTTCATAAACTTATATGTGGATACATAAATCATATTTACATAAGAACACATCATGTCAGGCTGAGATAAGAACAAAGAAGAACAATTACCAAGCAGGCAAGACTTGTAATCCCCTTTGATTGCACTGTGACACTGCCTCATGGACACAAACTGTTTGGTAGTTTTTGTATTCAAAATTTTGCATTAAACACACACTATGGGGTTTATGTATGAATCCAGTGACATGGAAACAGAACAAAAAAGTGGCGCTAACACTACATACACTACGTTATATAATATAAATGGAGAAAAGGGGTATGGGGAAAATGTATGATTTGCATTGTCAAAACCTTTTATTTATTCTTAAATTGCTTTTTTTTTTTTTACATACTGAAAAATAATAAAGACTGATAACTTTAAAAAAAAAAAAAAAGAAAATTAAAAAAAAATGGAATAAATAAATAAAATCCAAAGATAGACATACCCTTTTAAAAATACAAAATAAACAATCCACAGTCAAATTTGAACACATTATATACGTTATCTGTTGGAAAAATGCAATACAGTGCCTCATGGACACAAACTGTTTGGGAGTTTTTGCATTCAAAAGTTTGCATTAAACACACACTATGGGGTTTATGTATGAATCCAGTGACATGGAAACAGAACAAAAAAGTGGAGCTAACACTACATATTGGATATTTTGTAGGTTCGGTTCCAGACTACCGCAATAAAAAAATAAATAAAAATAAAAAAAACCACAAAAAAAAGCTATGTGTTTTCACACACAATAAATCCGCTCTCAGCAAACACCACTGTGGTCTGTATCTTCATTCTTTGACAGTAGCCATCCAATAGCTTTCACTCTCATCACTGCAATTGCATTAAGTAAAAGAAAAAACAAAAAACAACAACCCACCAATGTATATACCATGGCTCTGACAGACTTGCAGAATTGCCACAAACCTTCCATTTCTAAAATACGCAATAAATCGAAGCGCAATAAAACAAGATATGCTTGTATTAGTCTAGGTCCCAGACTACTCGGCTTGCACACCCAATGAAGAAGAAGGCACTAAAAAGTGCCTAAAAAATACATTTCTGCACAAGCACTATTTCCTCGTCCACAACAGAGTCTACATTACCAACACTTTCGTGTGTGGGACTTTTTAAACAACACCACCCTTTGTTTTTCACAGGTCGGTGGTATTTATTAACTTGGTTACCTTTATGTGTTAAAAGGAAGTGGATTGTAAAACAACTTAACTTTTTTTTGTCCGTGTGGAATAAAAAATGTAGACATCTCGAACCGTTTCAAATACACATTTATATATCGTTATAAATTAAAAACGGAAAGACTTGTTATGAATTTTACAGTGTACAAATACAATTATGCCTTTGAGGCCATCATTGAACCTTCAAATGAGTCGCTAGTATAATACAATAATAAAACATTTTTTGAGATGTGGATTTTTTTTTTCTGTCAAAATGTTCCAATCCGTTCTGTTTGATATTTGTAAGTGGCCTAACTCTATTTATCACAGACATAAAAATAAACAAATTCAGAGACAATTAATGGTTCTCTACACTCTATATGTATCACTAACGTAGTGTGTCCTTATGCAAGACCCCCATTTGTCAAATATAAATATGTTTATAAATGTAATAAAAAGACAATTCTAAATCCCGTATACCATATATACACAGTAGTTAAATATTTTTTTTTTTTTTTTTTTAACATAGTCTCTTTTTGTCTCAGTCAAAATATACATTACTTATTAAAAAATGTTTATAAGGAAAATTGATTTATACAAAATTTGAATTTGAATCCCAGCCACCAGTTCTAGGTATCCTCAAAAGGCCATTTAGAGTATCTTTTATTTTCTTCAGTACCGGTGGAGTCAGTTTAAATGCTGCAGAAGTTTCATTAATAATTAAACGTTTCAGATTTTTAGGCAGTGCATGCTTACCACGGGAACCGTCATAATTTGTATTGTGCGTCCATGTTTTATATACCGAATATGGTACATGGTGCTGAAATAACAGCTGAGCGTAACGATGAGGTTGACCGCGACTCTGCATCTTGAAGTTGTTTAACAAACCTGCAGTCATTGTTGCCAGAGGAATGTCTGGTAAGGGATCTCCCAAACAATCTGGGGTACGCAGGCTTTCCATGTGTGCCTGTTGCTCCTCTAAAATTTTTGATACAACAATGAAAGCCGGGCCTTTGACGCTTGGAAGCTCAATAGTGGAAGATTTGGCCAAACGTGAAATTCTTGTTGCAGTACGTGCAGTTGTCAGACCAGGAGATGGTTGGAGGTCTTGTTCTACTTCACCAATAGAATCTGTTGTGTTACTATTGTCATGGTGTGCTTGCTTCTTTCCTGCAATTCTAAACTGGTTACCAAATGAAGTGGTTTTGTCAGATGATGCTCCAGTAATGACGGCACTGGATGAGGTCTTTGCTGAGGTTTGCAGAGACACGGACATTGTTGAAGGTGGGGTGTCTGGTAAGGTCTCTCCGTTAGAATCTGCTGTACATGGGCTGTGTGTCTGAGAGTGTTCAGAAGTTTCAGAACGAACAGTAAAAGTGGGACTGTTAAGGGAGGATTCAATAATGGGCAATGTTGATGCAGACATTTTAGAGAATGGATCGATGATATCTTGTGAATAAGATAATGGTCCAAAAGAAGATAATGGGGGTGATGCCTGTGCGGGTTGATACATTTGATCCTGACAATCTGCAAAAAGCACTTCATCTTCTTTAAAGTGCGTCTGCAAACTGAGTTTGTCAGGGACATCATAGTGATCCTCAGGAAGTTGTTGTTCAAATGTAGCATTGTTTTTTTCAAACTCTTTTAACATGTGGGATATGTTTCTATCAATTTTAGCCACCCGTCTTCCAAGGTTAGCAATGCTGTGTACAAGTTGATTGAACTGCATTGAAGAGGGTAAATTCAGGCGTGTTCTTTTAAGAATTCTGTGTCTGCTCTGAGGTGTCAGCAGGGTAAATTTTGGGATACCTGTGCTTCTAACCGAGTGTGTTGCTGGAAGAAAAACACAAAAATACAAAGATTTTACAGCAAAGCAAGAAATGTGACAGAACCTGCAATGCAAAACAATACACTATATGTTGTGATTATAGTGGCACTAAAGATTTGTTTTAATGCTGTTTCACTAATAGTACCAACAGTGGCGGACTGCAGCTAGCTAGCGAAAACCGTTGGGTATGATGGTCTGCTGCCATCTCCTTTTTCAGGTCCCGTCTGAAGATGGCACATGAAAACATTGGTCTCTTACTTCACCAGTGACAGACAGTTGCGACTATATCAGCCTGCTTGAGTCACCGGAAGCATGGCAACCACTGGTCAGTGGATCTCAGGGTACCTTTAAAAAAGGTACATGGCAGTTTATCCCAGGGCTCGACAAACCCCGGCCTCCAGGTTGCCATGGCGACTAGGAAATCGGACCTGGCGTCCGGCTATCATGAGCACCGCATGGTGCAGTCGCCCATGGCATCAAGGGAGCAGAATGTGTGCATCGGCTGCACATACTTCCTGCTCCGCCCCCTCGTGCACCGCGATATAATGGCAGAGTGAAGGGCTAGAAGTAATGATGGTCTGTGCCTTTGTAAGAGGCACAGACAAACCTGGAATGGAAATGCTCCCCATCACTGAAATGAGATAAAGCAGCAGGGAGGGGTGACATATTGATATACATTTATTTTTTTACGATAGATAAAAAAAATTAAAAAAAACGCTGACTTGTAGGAGTGTATGTGACTGTATGTATGCAACGGACTGTATGCATGAGTGTATGTTACAGACTGTATGTATGAGTGTGTATGAGACAGACTGTATGTATGAGTGTGTGTGTGTGTGTGTCTGTGACAGACTGTATGTATGAGTGTATGTGTCTGTGACAGACTGTATGTATGAGTGTATGTGTCTATGTGACTGTATGTATGAGTGTGTGTGTCTATGTGACAGACTGTATGTATGAGTGTGTCTGTGACAGACTGTATGTATGTAAGAGTGTGTGTCTGACAGACTGTATGTACGAGTGTATGTGACAGACTATGTATGTATGTGTGAGTGTATGTGACAGACAATGTATGTATGTATGTATGTGTGAGTGTATGTGACAGACAATGTATGTATGTGTGAGTGTATGTGACAGACAATGTATGTATGTGTGAGTGTATGTGACAGACAATGTATGTATGTATGTATGAGTGTATGTGACAGACAATGTATGTATGTATGTATGAGTGTATGTCACAGACTATGTATGTATGAGTGTATGTGTGTTTGTATCTGTGTGACTGACTGTATGTATGTGGCATATGCGTGTCTGTATATGACTGCATGTGATTGTCTGTATGTGTGGTTGTCTGGCTCCTAGATTTTTTTTGCTGGCTCCTAAAACTCAGTTAAGTTTGTCAAGCCCTGGTTTATCTTCATACTTGGGATATTTGACATGATTATTCGCTTGTCCTTCCATATTTGAAGCTGTCAGGTTCTTCCCCGCAGCAGCTCCCCTGAGTACAACCTCTCTCCCAGCCGAGATCCGTCACACGCGCTTGCCAGCGCGTCCACGTCATCACGTGACCTGTCTCCATGGAGGCGCGCGCCCGATGACGTCACGCACGTCGCATACCCGCGAGGCGCGGAAGATTTAAAAGCCAGAATCACTAAGCAAACAGTGCTTGGTGATTCTCGTGTATTCGATAGCCTAGCGTTTCCTCATTATTGATTGTTACTGAACCTGGATTTCCTGACTACCCTTCTGCCTGCCTGTGCCCCTTGATACCTGGACTGTTTCTCGTTATTCTGATTCTCTGGTAACCTGACCCCGGCTTGTCTCTCGTTTTGCTACTTCTCTATTGCCCCTGATCTTGGACTGTTTTCGTTTTGCTTATTGTCAGTGTGGATTACAACTGCTGCAAGTTCCTGCATTTAACCCCTGTCAGTGTGGATTACAACTGCTGCAAGTTCCTGCATTTAACCCCTGTCAGTGTGGATTACAACTGTTGCAAGTTCCTGCATCTAACCCCTGTCAATAAAAATATCTGTATTGTACCATCCTGCATTTTTGGTCTTCATCCAGTATAACTCTCCTCACAGAAGCACAAATTGAAAAAAAAAAAAATGCTCACTGGCTTTTGACAGAAAAACTTTGCTGCCATCGATCTACCAGAAATATTATAACCCTTTATAGATCAAAAATCAGTTTGAAGTTAATTTTTCTTTATAGTTCAGGTGTTCCTTAAAAGTCTAGAGGACACAGACAACAAAAATGTTTTTTTTGTTTGTTTTTGTTTATGAGAACCATACATTATATACATTTATATTATATATGTATATAATATAATATATCTTGGGCAATACATACGAGCACATTGTGGTCTCTGTAGTTCCCTTCCACAGAGCATTCAGCTCTCTCCCGCTTTCTCAAACTTGAAATTCTTTGAAAACTCACCTCCTTAACATACTACTCATCCCAGTAGAATACCCATAATTAACCTCCAGCCAATCAAACTGTTAGGAATACAAAGCTTACAACTCATCCAACTAGAAGACACATAATTAATCTCTGGCCAAACCCACCTAGAACCAACAATCCCTAAAGATGGTTAATCTGACCACCTTGCCTTTTACCTCTTCATTCCCTTATGTGTCTCACGTCCCTCTAGATCAGTGCTTCTCAAACCTGTCCTCAGGACCCCCAATGGTCCAGGATTTAGGGATTACCCAGTTGTATTTAAATAAGAATACGTAGTACAACTGGTATGGTTGCTTAATGGTTAGGGAACCACACTACGTATACATATTCTTAATTAAATACAACTGGGTAATCCCTAAATCCTGGACCGTTTGGGGGTCCTGAGGACAGGTTTGAGAAACACTGCTCTAGATTGTAAGCTTTTGAGCAGGACTCTCTACCTCATGTATCATACCTCATGTATCAGTCTATTCTTGTTCATCTAACTTAGTACAGCGCATAGAAGGCCAATACATAACAAGTGCTATGTAAATTGTTGGTTGCTATATAATAAATGTTAATGTAACAGAGGTTTTATTCATCTTGCTAAAGTAAAATATAAAGAGTTTATTTCTCAATTTTTCTTGGGACTTGGAAGTTGCACACTGGATCTATGCTTGAGTATGTCCATGCTCCCTCTCACTACACTAGACACCAAGGATGTCTCCTCCCTCTTCCCTGAATGCAGCAAGAAAGGAAACATGGGGAAAGGGACACAATACCTGTAGGGAAGCAAAACCCTGACACCAAGTCTGATTTCCTGGTTGCAATAGTGACTGGGATTTGTTAGGTCTTGCAATTATCTTTGTTTCTGTGAAACTTAACTTTTAACATACCTTTGACTCAAAAAGTGTTTGGGGGCAAATCCTGTAAATTAGACATGTATGTGTGTGTGTGTATATATATATATATATATATATATATATATATATATATATATATATAAAGCTGGATAAGTAAAGGCTTGCTCCATAGGTAATGCAATGAGGGACAGTATGCATGACTACTTGAATAACACAATATGTACATGAAAAAAATAGGAGATTTTCTAATGTATAATTTCAAACGTTTTTACCACAATGTGTTAATACCTGAATTACAGTTTGCCACAAATCCAATGTTACTGAGGGACTGCTGATTTGTCTTTATCACATCCTGATAACGCTCTTTGTGTGCTTGTAAATACTCCCATTCCTCCTTGGTAAAGTACATTGCAACATCATCACACTTTATAGGCACCTGGAACAAAAACAAGGAGTATGTGAGAATTGTTGCAGATTTTTAATAAACTCACAAGTTCCTATTGAGAAGGAAATAAAAATATTTTATCCTTTGTACTTAAACAGATGGAGATTTCAGTTTTTTCAGATTGTTTAAAAAACAAAAAAAAACTGGTTTCTGTAGCAGATATGCAAGATGTACACAATTTCTGTGTTTTGTGTATAAATTCTGGTAACTTTGGCAGAGTTAGCAATTACATCAGCAATTTAACAATATTGGTACTAATTTAAATAATGTCAATGCTTACCTCTCCCGTCACCAGGTGAATGTTACTTTTTCTACGCCTGGGACGTTTCTTCACAATACTATATTCCTAAAAAATAAATCATACCATGCTGTAGTACAAGGAACATGCATTTGCTAACAGCAAATTCTCTAAATTGTTATTATTGCTTTGTTTTCTGCAGTGAAACTGCACCCAGCAAGGGTGATTACATAGAATTGATCCTATCTACCTGGGGAAAAGTATATATATCTGGATGGTATGTGGACCTTGAAATTAAATGGCTAGCAAACACTGTATTAAGCATCCCAAGATTTAAGCTTTTGACTTATGTTTTGGGGTTTTCATTTCCCTCTATGTCCACAAAATATTGTCTACCAAATAATATTCCCAGCACTGAAAGTGGAAACAGGAGCAGTAACACCCTCACCTCTCCAGTCAACATGTAGATGATTTCTAATGCATAATTCAAGATCACTTCAGTCTTATCCTCGTCATTTTTCATCTTGTTCATCCTTACTGTTAGTCTGGTACTCAGAAATGTGACCTATGAGCATTGTAAACACATGGAAAGTGAGCAAATACATATATTTAAGTGACTGACCTTTAATTTGCGGTAATTCCATTACAGACATGATACAGAGAGATAAACACCTCATGTATGCCCTGTTCCCCAAACCCTCTAGATTGGAACCTTCCAAGCAGGGCCCTCTCCACTTAGCGTATCAGTCCAGTGCCATCTGTCTTGCACCTAATAACATTTCAATTCTATACCAACACTGCATAAATTAGTTTAGGTTAATCAAACATTTCATCTCTCTGATTAAACTCTACATTCAGCCGGCCAAGAACAATGCATAAATACATTTCTAAAAACCACTTATTTAAACACTGCTTTATACAAGGCCAGTTCTGTTCATGAACCCAACTATGTTCATCTTGCAGGAGATTGGTCCCTATACAATTTGAAAGGTGCACTAATTGTGTACCATTCAAAAGTTATTCTCTTCTAGTTGTTGTAAAAGACTAGTGGGTTTCCATGTCATGGAGCAATGCTTTGTCGACTGTCGCTGCACACTCTGAACCAATCATTGCGAAGATCATTAACTCCTCCCCAGTGCAGACAACTTTCTCAGCAACATGGCAGCCTGGAAGTCACTGTTTAAATGTATAGTTTGTATGAAATGTTCTTATAAAAATACATTGATACAGAGTTAACTTGTCTCATTAGCACATTATTCAGAAGTGGTAGAGGTAAACACAGTCAAGGATTTTAGGCATGCGTGGGATAGACATAAGGCTATCCTAGCTATAAGACCGGGAACGGGGGACTAATAAAAGTACTCAAAAAAAAATTGGGCAGACTAGATGGACCGAATGGTTCTTATATGCCGACACATTCTATGTTTCTATGTTATTAATTCACCACTATATTATTATTTATACAGTAACAAAAATAGAAATAACGGAGTGTGGGACACATCCTTATTAATCCTTTATAAATCCCTCCCCAATAACAAGTATATACATAAAGGGACGAATAGAGGGAAAATGTGGGGGAAAAGATAGTTCTCTTTATAAATCTCAACTTTGTTTCAATTCACATCAAATATATGGTTTGATCTATAGGTTTATCTGAGAAATCTATAAGCCAGGGTTTCTTTGTTACATTTTTCCCCCTATGTTATCCTCTAACAGACACTCCCACCAAAAATTAAAAGGGTTTTTTATTTTTTATTTTACTTTGTCGATTTCAGATATGTTATTTGTTTTTGTAATGGGAGATTATTTTATTAAATATTTTACTAAACAGGTGGGACTGGGCAATGCCATCTTGCGAAATATAGTGTTTTTGGGTGCCACACCCAGTGACTTTACAGCACTAGTATCTCACTTTGGGGCTGGGGACACAGAATGCAGTCTATAAGTCAGAATTCTGATCATAGACTTGAATTGAATGGGAGGGTAATGTAACTATTACATCACAAGGGGGCGGAGTTATGATCCTGTGTGATCAGGTCAATCTCCTCTCTTTGTGTTGGAAGGCAGGTAAAAAAGGTTGTACACGAGCCAATTGTCCTGCCCACTTGTGATACACGGGAGCCAGTAAAAAAAAGAACAGGGGTGTATCTTATGACATCATTAGGCAGGCTCTGGCCACAGTTGTAAAGTGAGACTTGCTGGAAGATTTTGGAGACTGTTGCATCATGGGTAAAATTCTCAAAATGGATGCTGGGGATAAACACCTACCATATTTGCTCAGATATAAGACGACCCTGATTATAAGACGACCCCCCAAACTTTGGATATTCCTTTAGGAAAAAGACTAAAAGGCTGAATATAATTCTATAGGAAAAAGTTTAACTTGTATATATTCACATTTAAATTGCTTTTATATATTTAATAAAAATTATGATATAAATAAATGAATTTCTTGTTTTTATTTCCTTTTATGTGCCAATGCTGCCCCTACCCCCCAGACTTGCTTAATGCTCCCCCCCCCCCCCCCCCGACTTGCTCAATGCTGCCTCTCTCCTCTCCCCCTAACATAGCCATTAAATGGTGGTGGCTAGTGGGGGCAGCCGGGGGATGTCTTCCATGCTGCCCGACAATTCCATCTATTATGACGGACGGCTGGAAGGTCATTTGACCTCCTGGCTTCCAACACAGAAGTCCCGACATTACGCGCAGCCATCCTCTGCTGCTGCCCGGCACTTCCCTTTGTCAGGGATCTGTTTAAAAGGAAAACTAATATAGAAGCACAAGTGCAGAATTTAGTGCCCCTATTATGAGCATGTACTTTTTATAGTATGTGCCAGTTTATTCTCTGACTGGCAGCTGCCATGCTTCCCTTGAAAGCAGGTAGTTGGTCCTGTTGATACTAATTTTTACATGGGATCATCAGACCCCCAATAAGAAGAGCATCAGCCTCCTGACGGCTCTGACTCAACTCTGAGGCAGAGCCAAGAGTAAACCCACGTGTTTTCTCCTAACTATGGCTTGAGCATTTTGTTAAATTAAATTGTTTTGGAGATCTTTGCTATACAATGTACACACTAGATTAAAAGTGTTGTATTCAGTGACATAGTGGTGTAAAACCTGCACAACTGACTTCCTCCCTTCAAGAGACAGTCTGCTTCCCACAAAATGAATTAACTAAAAAAAAAAAAAAGGAATAATCAGTGAAATGCTTTGACAAACAAGATGGCTTGAACCACTGTGTATACAAGCTATTAAGTATACACGCATTTTATACACATACATTTGAGTTTTGTTACGCAATGCCACAACATATTCTGCCTGCTGAACCTGACAGTGCCTGTCTATATTTGGTACAGTGATCATATGGCCCCTATGGTAAATATATACGGCACAGCTGCTTTGAGAAAATGAATGCACCGCATGGTGAATACTGTACAAGTGTCCCAAATTAAAAGTGTCAATAATACAACCAGATCTTCAGGTTAAAGGAAGTGACATGTCATAGCACAGACCCTATGTGATTGGTTAATCCTCTGGGTCGATATCTTCAAGATTCGTTTGATCAGCCCAATATATTAAGTTATTTATTAAGTATGCCAATACATCATTATTTTTCTACATGGACGTAAAAGGTAGTAATTTGCTACCATAGGGGAATAGTAGTAATGTAGAGTAATGCGATTCCCCCCCCCCCGATGCAATTGCAAAACATACATACTACATGTATGTAATACATAGTATTATAAACTTGACATTTTGGATAATCCAGTAATTTGACGTTCCAATCCGATTCCATCTAAATGTTATAAAACACCACAACATCCACTCCTACCTCCAGCAGCCTCAGTTTCGTGTAAGCGCATACTCAATTAGTACAAGTACTGATTGGTTGGACTATGTCACATGACCTCTACAGCGTAGGTAAACGGCCCTCACTTTATTGTCGAAATAGAAGACATAACTTTAAAAACTACAAACACCAGATACCCACGCGGCATAATCACTTTCCCAATTCCAGTCCCATATGAAGACGCAGTGGTTGCTAGGCTAGCCTAGTGCTCCATTTACCCTGCTCTTCCTGCAAAAGTAGTGGCTACGTTTTGACACAGCAGCTATTGCAATCTACGTTTCGCTGAGCATCATGGGAAATGTAGGACACAACAGCTGTAATGCCAAACGTTAGCAATCACTGCAGTAAGATTTCTAGTTGACATAATGACAGCCACTACAATTCTACTTCCTGTTTCCGGTTTCAATACCTGTCAGCTGGACAGTGTGGATAATATACCTACAGTAAACATGGCTCAAGAGGAGAAGGCAGGTCCCTTTCATCGCTCACCATGCCTGGTGCAAAAAAACCGAAGAACCACGCTGGAGAGGGTTGAAAAATTTATTTCCGAGGTCTATTTTACTGACTGCAACTTACGGGGAAAGTACGAGCTTTCTTGATAACTTTGCGGTCTAGCTGCTTAGGACCAAAGTCCTCATCTGTACTTTTAATTTATTTTATGATGCCGACGCAGAAATATGGCGTGGAAACTTAAAATACACAGGCATATATTATCTAGTAAAGTTCAAGATATCCTTTTTGTATTTATTGTCTGTGATGTTAGTGTTGTTCATTTAGTTTTGAAGTATGCACCGCCTTCTAGTGACATTGCACAGAGTTTCTTGGGCATGCACATTTTATTTATCACATTTGAATGTTCTGGGAGCTAATTGCCTGTTCTCTCTCTTTTATGGAGTAATGCTTGCTTTTTGAAACTTAATACATTTGATCCTGTTTTGTTGGAAATTTTGAAAAAAAAAAAACAAACCTTTTTATAACGTTTCCTTTTTTATAAATGTACAAACGCTAATAATAAAAAAAAAAAAACCCTCCTTTCTAAACTCAGGACAAATATTACAATCGTTTTTATATTTTTCTGCAGTTTTTTGCAAGTAATTGGACAATAACTACAAGTAGCACATTTAGCTTTTTCCTTACCACTTTCTCTTCTGAACTACCTGACATTGAGAATCTAAATGTAGCCCCAAGTCTATCTAAAAAAACCCCAAAAAACATTTATTTATTTTACTTGGATGTTGCTAACTGCCACTAGTTGCAGTTCTGCAACGCCGCCAAAGTGATGAAAGTGAAATTTTCTGAAACTCTTGCCCACAGCAGTGCAGCGCCATCTTTGAAAAACTTGCTGCCATTTAAAATAGCGAAGGTGACTACTCTGGAGAACGATCACACAGCGCCCCAACGTCAGATTTTGGTTGTTGCTGAATTCACCAACACCCAATGAGCGACCGAAGTGATCATTGATTGCTTATGAAGCACATTTAAAGAGAGTACATGTATGTCAGTCCTGTATCACCAGGTGCTTGCAGGGCCTACATGGATGTCTGTGTCATCAAGGGGCTAAGAATACATAGCCCCAGAGCAGGATTAAGAAGATAATGCTTGGCTTCAAGTAACAAATTGTGTGTGTGTGTGTGTGTGTGTATGTATATATATATATATATAATTATACAAAAAAATCAAACCTAAAAAAGAATTATAATTCATAATGGTAGGGGTTGCTGATGACGCAAGGAACTCTCACTTACTTAGGAGAAAATATAATGACACTCCATGGAGACAAATGTATTCTAAACTCACATTAATGGAAGTTTTTACTCTCTGATGGGAGAAAATAAGAAAAACATTTCCTTCATAGTGTTAAATGTTGAAAATCATGTGAAACACATTTTACTGATTAATTCACACTCAAAGAGGTTGCATTTTCAAAAACAACCGGACTAGAACTGTAAACCTAGCTGAGTGCACTGGAACTACCTGCCCTGGTGTGATGTGTGAGCCTCGTGTGGTGAAAATTCAGAATGCTGTTACTTCTATTTATTAAAAATGCAACCTCTTTGTGAGTGCAACTTTATTAATAAAATGTGTTTTATAGCATTTTAAACATTTAACACTATGAAGGATTATTTTCTTTTCTCCCATCTGAAAGTGAAACTTTCCATTAGTGTGAATTTAGAGTACATTTGTCTCCCTGGACTCTTGTTATATATTCAAGTATTCATATCAGTTTCAAAAGCTGGAGATTAGATAAAATCCCTAATTTGTTCCACATCAGTCATAACATTATTATGTAATAAACTTTACCAATTTTTCTATTATAAATTTCTCACTTTGTTTTGATGTTCCTAATCATATGTTATATATGATAGATTGTTTGGAGAGACATGTCCTCTAGATTCCATCTCCTATTACCTGACAGAAAAACGAATCCCATACAAAGCTGCAGTAATGGAAGACTTTAAGCCTACAGAAGTTGGACAGAACTTTGGCCCAACGTGAGTACACAATTTTAGCTCTGGTGTTTATAATTAATCACAAGCGGACATTTAGTGTGTTGTACAGCACCCTAACCAGTGCTGTAAGAATGTATTTAGCAATTTCATTATTGCTTTTGATCATGCTTTAGTTTAATGTCTCCTCTAGGTATATGCACAATATTACATGTTAAGTAAAAATAAATTAAATGCCCTAACCATAGCTAAAAATGTAAGAAAGTGAAGCCTAAGCCCTTTGTTGTCATGGTGAAAATCATACTTGTATTGTAATACAAAGAGAAAAAGACAAGCTGAACTGAGGTAGTCGACATTATAAAAGGGAATAAAAACACAATACCACATAGGGTGATGTGCGTTTACTACTTTTTTCTGTATTATTTTTGAATTGTAATTGTCTTAATGCACTTGACCACCTTCCATATTTCATATTAAAGGGACTCTGGTCCCCAAAATGCATATTCCAAATATTAATGTGCTTTCAAAGTACTTTTAAAATGCATGTTTTACATTTTGCATTGCTTAAAATATAAAATACACTGCCTGGCCCAAAAAAAAGTTGCCACCAAAAAAAAGGTCACACACTATAATATTTCGTTGGACCGCCTTTAGCTTTGATTACGGCACGCATTAGCTGTGGGATTGTTTCGATAAGCTTCTGCAATGTCACAAGATTTATTTCCATCCAGTGTTGCATTCATTTTTCACCAAGATCTTGTAAAGCAAAGCCTTCTCCAGCACATCCCAAAGATTCTCAGTGGGGTTAAGATCTGGACTCTGGTGGCCAATACATGTGTGAAAATGATGTTTCATGCTCCCTGAACCACTCTTTCACAATTTGAGCCCGATGAATCCTGGCATTGTCATCTTGGAATATGCCTGTGCCATCAGGGAAGAAAAAATCCATTGATGGAATAACCTGGTCATTCAGTATATTCAGGTAGTCAGCTGACCTCATTCTTTGGGCACATACTGTTTCTGAACCTAAACCTGATCAACTGCAGTAACCCCAGACCTATTTGTTTAGTTAAATACAGGTGGCGACTTTTTTTTTTTTTGGCCAGGCAGTGTACTTACAGCTAGATGAAATTGTAAAATTTCAGCAGTTTTCAAGAAACTAGGACTGCCCATACTTGAGTAAAAATCGATTTCCTTTTTT